>LGAG01000491.1:525810-550264 GCA_001278395.1 Lerema accius
CGCGACGGTGAAGTTGCCGTTGCGTTTGTACCGGTAGTACCGAGCGGAAGCTACCTCGGACTGAGTCTGGTAGCAGTTCACAAGAGCATCGCCGTGACGACCTGTTGCAACAAAAATAAAATATAGTATGATTAGGGTCTTTTCTAATGACTAAGACAAAACTGAGGAAAAAGTAGACTTTATTTTGTAAAAAGTCCTAAGCGAAAGCCTTTTAGATACCACAAGGACGTTCGTCCAATGTCTTTAAAAATGACACTAAATACGTACAAACCAAAACAAAACAAATGAATAAATTAACAAAATCGATCCCAACCTGCACCTTGAAGAGTTTAGTGTATATTCCCAAAATTCCCAGTAAGATTCACCGTCAGAGCCTCGCACTGTTCCAGTATATAATAAAGTACTCTGTGAACTATTCTAGGTAAGATTTGAAAATCTATCTAGGAGTGTTCTGTGATATAACCACTCACCGTTGGAGCAGGTACAGACGGCGATGTGTCGGCGCGCCATGCAGACGGCGCCGGCGCCGCACTGCGTGTTCCCGAGACAGGGGTCCGTGCACGAGTAGCCCACGCACGCCAGGTGGTCGGGGCACTGCGAGTCCAGCTCGCACTCGCCCTGAATTACATTCACTAGTCATTAGGATTTCAAGCATATTGGAGCGTTGAGACAAATTTTACTGTGGAGTTGCTCGGGCTGGATTTATATTACAGCAAGTGCCACTTTACTAGCCCTCCTTTATTCCTTCAGGGGAGGAGTTTTCAACAGTCGTTTTTTGGTGTTTACCCTCATTATTTAAGTAACTCTAGGTTTTATTCTTCTACGTCCACTAAGGTCCAGACCTCCAGACAATGCACTGTTTCTCAGTCAATAAAGTTTTGTTGATGCAGACAACTATACTGACCTTTTCGCAAGATACAAGAGCGTTGCCTCTGTATCCAGCAGGGCAGGTACACACGGGGCGCTCGGCGCCAGTGCGGTCGTGTCCCGGAGTGCACTTAGCGTTGGCACCGCAAGGGTTGGGTTCGCAGAGATCACCTACAAATAAAAGCATCTATTAATAAACTAACTCTCCTGAAGTAACCTTTAGGAAACAAGCTGATGAAGCCGGTAAATAGACAGTGCCATTCGCGGAAAGGAAGCGCTGAGCATATTAAAAAAATCGTAGTAGTTAGCCCACACAATTTCAATTAGAATTAAATACAAGACAATATTTTGCGCAATCTACTAAGGCTCTAAAACACGATAGATTATTAGGTATTTGCAATAACAATGATATTAACAAGTTGCGAAATAATTGTACTCACGAGCTTCGAAGGGTCGACAGAAGGTGAAAGGATCGCCGGTCATGGTCTTAGGGCAGGAGCACACGGGCGTGAGGCCGCGCAGGTTGCAGTCGGCGTTGACGCCGCACGCGTTGGTGCACGGGTTGATGCACGCGTTGTACACGCACGCCGGCTTGTAGCTGGGGCACTCGCTGTCGGAGGTGCACTCCGCCGAGCAGATGCGGTAGGGGTCGCCGTGGTAGCCCTGCATTATATAGTGATAATGATGCATTATTTCAAATAAATAAAAGTTAAATAAATATTAGCTAATTAACGCCAAGTTCCTAGTTTAAGAGGTAGGGCCTTTAATACATCCTCATAACAGTCATAATATTTTGCAAATATTTTCGCCGGCCTGCTGAGATTTCATGTCGGTGTCTGAGTACAGTAAGTACGTATTATATTGTGGTTTCTATTTCTGGACTTCGGGATACCAAGTCTCGGATTCGCGTGATGCCCTACTACGGAATTCGTGTTTCCTCTAAACCAAGGAATGTATCCTTCCGTGAAACCAAAGTAAATAATATTTACTTACGTGCCACAGAGTACTAAGTTATCAGATACCTACCCTAGGGCACTTGCACACAGCGCGGTGTGAGACAGTGGTCTCGCAGTCAGCGTTGACGCCGCAGTCGCTACAAGGGTTCACGCACTTGAAATCGCGGCACGACTGTTGCGAGGCGCAATCGTGGTCGGACTCGCACTCGTGTGTGCAGCCAGATAGAGGACTACCCTGTAAATTAAACGTTAAACATGAGACGGGAAACGCAATGTTATGTTCCGAAGTTTAAAATAATTAATTTTAAAATTCGAATACATACTGTACGTAACATAACATGATAGTGAACTGGTCATTTACTGTTCGTAAACGTTCAGCAAACCATCATCATACAATCAATCTCTTTCTCTAAAGTTTGTCAAACACGTCAAACAAAACTACAAAGATTAAATTGTTTGACAAACACGTAGGTACAGTAAATCGCTTACCCTGTAGCCTGGAAGACATGTGCAAATGGCCTGATTGTTAGCAACATGGCACTTAGTGTTTACTCCACAGGGCGATGGATGGCAAGCTTCCTCTGTAATTGGAAATATTAATTGTCAACTACCCTTCTTGACAGATTGTCTGTAACGCGAACAAAACTTCGGATCCTAGATATTTTGACATAGTTGAGGTTCCATTAAGGAAACAAAGTAAATATTTGAACTGGTAGATACAGTAATGGTTATGCAAATTGCAAATAGTTAAACCGTTAAGCCATCTTGAACCGTTAGTAACTGATTAATTTGTATCAAGTCACCTGGGTCGGCGATTCTGCAGGCCGAGAATGGATTTCCGGTGTAGCCGGCGGGGCAGGAGCACACTGGGACGTGTTGACGAACCTTTATCAACAAACAAACATAAATATTAAATAGGTAGGTACCTGGGTAGTACAAACATCTTATTGCCGTTTTATATTAAGTACTAGGTACTTTTTTACTAAGCATCATTACATTACATTATATTAGAAATTGGTGAAAATTGCCAAATTCAAGAAGAAAGTAGGTACCTAAATAAGCAACAGTCGCATTACTAAAATTCGGTTCACACTCATTCCCCTACGTTTATTTATAGACGAATTCTATGATTTCAATGAAGTGAATAAACAGATATTAATAAAATGATTTAATACACGTTTCTGCTAGTCTAAACAAGGCCTCATACGAGCGGCGTCGTGCCAAGTTGACAACGATGTTTATTATTGTATGTTGCATTCAACGAGCAATGCTGCTTTGAATAGCCAATGTGTTGTTATCATAAACAATTCATAAATCAGCTACACCTCGTTAGCAGTTTCATTCCGAAGGCAGTTTCCCTCAATTATGGAGATCTGGAGCATTTATTATCCAGTACAGGATTGTAATAGGTAAGGCTTCCGTGTCTGATAAGACTGAATACAGTTATAGTCTATATAAGAAGATACCAACCATTCGATTTAATCGAAGATTGCAATTAAGATATTTTCGCAATGTTAGATTTTGTGTTCTACAGATAAAATTTACTACAATAGGTATGGAAAATGTTTAAATCTTTAAATTTAAAACCATCGCATCTTTATGTTAATGAATAGTGTCGAGTTTCGACTACTGATAAAAAAGTATTAGTCATTATAATCAGGGAGTCAACTCACTTCGCAATTAGCATTCACTCCGCAGGCGCCCTCGCAAGGATTGACGCAGTGCTGGTTGACGCACGACTGGTGGCCGCGGCACTCGCTGTTGTCTGGAAAATACATTCTTAACTTACTATATAGTACTAAGAACTAGAAAAAAATATGTTATGTGCAGTTGGTGACTACGAATTTACGAATAACTTGTTTGTAGGTACACTACGTCACGATTTTCTCGCAACTATTAACGGATGCATGAAATAACAAGAAATTACGAATACAATAACGTATGAAACGTAATACCGTATGCATTTTAGACAGGTACTAAATTATTTTTACTAATTTCCTCATACATTATTTTAATTAACCTGAAAACGTCGCGACCGGAAAACCGCGGGAACTTTAGACTCTACCGATTTAGTTCCTGTACAAATCCACAGATGGCGTGACAAGCTAATCTTACAGATTATAAATTCATTGGCTAGGCAAACATATTAATATTATAGTTATAGTATGTAATTTAAATAATACCAACATAATAAAATTGACGCAACAATATACACTTACCAATGCACTCAATCTTGACGCACTGTGAGAGGGGATCGCCAGAGTAGCCAGGCAAGCAGGCGCAGACGGGACGTACGCTGCCGTGCGTGCAGTGTGCACCAACCCCACATGTGCTGGGACCACATGTCACCAACTCATCCGATATCGAGCGACCATGCTCGTACAAGTTACGCCCGTAGTACCCGCGCCCGTAGCCGTAATTGTAGTACCGCTGGCCTGTGAAATACTTACAATTTAAAACAACCACGCAGGTACAGGTTCACTGCGGTCACCAGTCACCATTTGGATTCGTAGCGCTTTAAGTCATAAAATTAAAAAAAATTATGTAGGCAAATGTGCAGATGACGTGCCTATCAAAAACGTTAATGGTCGGCGTGTTAAAAACACGTCACGTGTAAGGGGCCCTAAGGTAAAGTTTCTAAGCAAGTGAAACAATTTTTTTTTTATAGGAAAGATGCCATGATTTTGATGACTATGATAAGATATTCCAGTAGCGGTTATTATGTCATAAAAATGTAAAATACTTTTCAAGCGGATGCAATTGGAAACGATAACAAGGAAAAATGTATTATTAATAATATATTCAAAACCCCAGAAATCTGTAAAGGTTGTATGAATCCTACATTTTTTGTCATGCAGATAGCCATTAACGGTAAAACAATCCGTAGTTTTCTTAGAACGTCGTTAGTCACTCCCAAGTTTACCTGTCGTGACATCAGCAGGGGAACGAGGTACGTCGGCATAATATCTGTATCATGATAGGGACCTTGACAAGAGCCTTGTATGGACGTAAACGACTTCCCTCCTACACTAGACCTTCTGTCCTTGTATCCGTCAACGGTCGAATCTCAGGCAAGTAAGTTATTGCCGGGCAATTTATATGCAAAACAATATTTTTAAACACGATTGAGAGCGATGTTTTTTTTTAAATATTGAAATCATATGATTTAAATACTAATCTCGGTCTCTGCTAATTTCGGAAGAAATTTAAATGTTCTAAAGGGTTTTATATGATAAGAGATTATAATTATAGGTAGGTACAATCCATAAATTCGTGCCTGACGATTTGCCTGCCAAGCAAGACGCAGTGTGCATAAAATATAGAGCTACGTTAAGGAAGAGAACATTTCTAATGAGAAAGTATATTTCAATCATTTATTAGTCTAAATTCAGCTCAGCTAGCTAACCGAATATTAAATTAATTCCTGAAATTATTTTATTATAAGTAATGTAGAGTAAAATATTGTAATGTTCGTAATGGAGACTGTATCATAGATTTCCTTTAGAAATACTATCTAAATTATCAAGCTTTGATAAAATCATTGGTTTATAGGTACCATGTTTTGTTAGTCAGTCTTCGAATTTAGTGTTGTGTGCAATTCACATACAGCTGTTGCTAAGTTAAGTACCTAATACTCGTATCTATGTCGTAGGTAAGTTGTAGTAAGAACTTATAATTGAAGTTACATTTGACATTTACATATAAGGAGTAAGCACACTTACACATCATTATCATTGATGAACAGCTGTCAGGAATAGATTTGCAAAAACAAGATCATGTCGACGCCTCCATGATATACCTAGCTATGTTTTTATAAATAACAGCGTAACTATTGAATGTTGATTAATTACACCTGTAGGCTGCTTCCGCGTGGTGTGCGATTGTCCGTTTGTGCATATGATGCTAATAGGTAACTTTATAAATGGTCCGATGTACGCAATACGCATCAGAATCCAAGCTAGATAAAGGAATGAACACGGAAGAAAGAACTAGATACATTCTTTGCTCGGTGGGAATGAAGCTAGCCGAAATTACTTCGCTCGCAAAAATCTATCGGTACGAATCCCAAATATGTCAAACCTCTAATTATGATAATGTTATTTATAAATAGGTACTTATGTTAGGTAAGAGTAGGTACCTACGTTTTTACTTACGAAAATATTTTTACGAAATTTTTTTTATACCAAAATTAGTTATTACTTTTTAAGGGCCATTTACACTATACACCAAGCAACTTCCAAGAAGTACCTAACTATTTTATGAATATGTAACATTAGAATTGTGTATTTTATTTGGGTAGGTTCTAAACTTTGCACAGTTAGTAATTACAGAACCAAAGTTTACGGTACTTACCTTCAACGGTACTTAAAGCTAAAAGCACCAACGGTGCTAAGTATAAAAGTCCCCTCTCCATCTGAAACACAATGGAAATGACGTACATAAATACATAGATATTTTTTTGTATGATCCTTATCAGTAGTTCCTAATTAAATAATACCTAATAAAAATAGTTCAACCAACTCGTAGTGGATAACCATTAAATATATTGGAAGTAGAAAAAGCGAGGGAAAAGCGTCTTTCCAATATCATACTCCAAAACTGTGGTGTGCATGTTTTAAAAATCACTTTCCCATAAATAAGGAAAATTAAAATAAAGATCCAGATTATAGCTGCTCTACACATGAAAATTCACCCCGGGACTACCACATTGACCAAAATGACCAAGAATCATTGCAATGTCCTGCATCGTTTAAAACAAGTTTCAAAATGAGGTCAAAGTCAAGATGCACTTTCGTTCGTATCAATTTCAATCTTTGGCTGTTTTTTTGCACAAAATGATACCTACGCTACATGAATAAACAAAAATTTCTATTAATGAATTAATGATATATTATAGAGTCAGTTTATTACGCTACCCTTGTATATGAGCTTTGGTATCAAAAGCTTCACGAGCTTTAACGCGCCTTTAAAATTATCTAGGTCGTAGAAAATGTGAGTACAATAATGAAATGGTTTGATACTATAGATAGCTATATGGATGATGTACCAACCTGATACCTAGCTCTAGATTTTACACTAGACACTGGGAGATAATTATGGAAATCTAGAGTTATAATAAAAAAATATATATTTCATTATTAGGTATATTATACATAGTCTAGTATAATATAGTTAATGAAGATAGGTAGAGTCAAAAAAGAACTTAAAAAAATATTTTGTTTTTGTATTCTGAAAAATAGGCTCAATTTTATTAATTTCAGTGGTAGGTAAAGTTTTTAAGTTTAGCAAAGATTACAAAAACGTAAATAAATTTTTTTTAAACAAAATTTAATCCACTATCATCAAGATAATTATCATGACACTAAAAAACAGAAAACGATTTCCAATTAAACACATGAATCAATATGAGCATTGTCATTAATAAACTTACGACACGCCTAGGCTCTCTTTAAATTTTAAGTCACTCACTTAACCCAAACTTATTTTAAAATTATTAAAAAATATCACCACCACACTTACGTCGGTTCGTTACTCTGAGATAGGGAGAGGAAAACATGCTCGCGACGTATGTGCTCCCTCCTTATACTAACTGGCAGCCTACGCGTTACATTTTGTTTGTTAAATTATGTCATATCCAACCTAATTAATTATCCCATTGCCATATCAGATTTTCATGATAATATAATGTCATTAGCGAATAGAGAATTATAAAAAAGATGCCTTCCTAAATTAACCCTACAATTTTATTAATAGATAGCCTTCGCTTCGCTTCGGGTAAACTTAGATACCTATGCCAAAACTTTGTTGAAAATAATGAGCCTTCAAGCCTTCATAATAGCTTCCAATTATAATATCAGCAAAGTAACCGGACTTCGCTTCGCTGCTATATTAGTAGGTAATACCTACCTACTAGGTATGCATAAACCGTACTCGCAACATTGCTCCTTAATTACGTAAGGCATCAAAACTATTTCCCTATTTTATCCATTTAGATGACAGCATTTAAAGGTATTCTTTCAATTCACCACAAACTGTTATTAAAATCAGTTCAGTCGTTTTGGAGAAGTTCAGTGACAAACGCAATATGCTAGGTTTTTTTTACCTCTTTAAAGCATAAAGATAACCTATTTAAGGCACTTAAACTGAAATAACATTGTCACCGATATTCTAAAAGAGAGTGTGAGCGTGAGCCCGTAGGTACCTCTACCTTGCCTACTCGACACCATATTTGGTTAAAACATTGAGTTATGTTCTCAATGATGTCATTTCCTTGTATTGATATCTACAGAATCCGGATCTAAATTAATTAACAATAAACTTAAGATACAATATTTTCGACGAAAACCGAATTTATTTAAGCTCGTCTATGAAATAAAAATAATGACAAACTCGACTGGCTACCTCTAGGAAAAATTTATACGTCGTTGCATAGAAATACATGCCTACCTATTCATGAAATTAAAGAACTTAAGACGAGTTATTTTACAACCTAGTAACTAGAAGAAGGTACTTGGCCCTTAAACGGACATTTTTTTAATAAAATACACGTACCTATGCCTGAGATCTAAAAATATCAAGTCAACAAAATCGAAAGTGCTATCTCTATAGAATCCTAGTACTTTCTCTGTTGCATAGCATTTGGCTTTAAGTCAACAAAGCACATTGCGATCTATATATTCTTAGGAACTCTATTTTGCATTCCGAGAGCATAATGCACGGATAATTCCTTACCAACTTCTTATAGAGGTATACATTATGCTAAGCCCAGGCGGCATAGTTGCCGGACTGCTGTTCCTGGATTCGATTACTACGAGAGGCGAAATTGAATGAAAAATTTAAATTCTGTTTTCGGTCTGAGTGTATGTCTGTTTGTGTCGTTTATGATACCCGCAACACCTGGTATCCTACTATGGGATTATAAATTTCTAACGTTATTTAAAAAAAGTATCAAAGTACTTAATTAAACGGTAGGTACCTGTTGTGTTCTAGACTTGAAGTTTTTTTTTCTGTAATGCATATAACCGAAAACTATCTTCCTCGTGATCCATAATTACACGCACAAGTCTAATCAACACAATGTATAGTGGTACTATAATATTAACGACTGTAACGACGGTGTATTCCCAGCCCTTGATATAGATAAAATAGAAAAAAAATACAATATTCACTGCACGAGGTGCAATATTTTTTTTAACTTATCCTTTGTAGGAACTAGGACGGCAAAGTAATACAATTTAAATGATGTAGTTTTGTGCTTGCTCTTTTTTCAGGTGACCGTGACACCAACCTTTTTTGGGGACAGGATCCGCCTGATTCATAACGTGTCATCTTATATGGGTTTTAAATAAGCATTTTATATTCGAGCATTTATCGACTATCAGTTAATTACCTCTCATCACTAAAAACAGATAATGCAGACCTTTATCAGACATGCTTTAAAAAAACAAGTTAAAGCATATTAACACTATACTTAGAAGCTTACGAATTTATGAAGGGATAGAAAGGGCGGAAAAATAACTAATCATTATAGATCATGTCAAGTTCACAAAAAATTAAAAACCATTATCGCAATCTTACAAAATCTCTTTACAGTTTTTTTCAGCATTGAGAGTATAATTACGCAATTGTAATTCATCGTGTTACCGGGACTAAAATACAGGTTGATTAGTATTAATAAAGGTTAAAAGTATATCTCAGAGAATTCAGAGAGAGAATCTTATATACGAACCGGTAAACTACCCATAAGATTATACCACGCCCACCCAGCGCTTCTATTATTTATAATCTAGTCCAGTTCGCTAAAAAGGTAACGTACTATTATGCTATTATATCAATAGTGTACATTACATATACCTATAAATGATACGTTAAAACAACAATATACAATAATTCACACAAACTGATGTTTAAATGTGTTACGGGGATATTTATTGTTCACCATAAAAAGCACACAAAGCCGCCAAATGATCTGATTACAATCGAAGAGGTATACTGGAGTCGGAAGATACGTCTATTAAAGATCTCAAATATCAACTTTAGCATATCTTTTTGGCAATCGACTTAAGCTTATTTTATTTTTCTCGGTTACTAACTGACTCAAACGACCCACATAACGATTACGTAAGCCTTCTTTATAGCACCATCGGAACATCATAACAATTAATAATACTGCTGGGTTCGTCACTATTGTTGTTTTAATAATCAAGTATTATTTTGCTGACACAGCTCAGTTGCTACTGAATCTGCGGGGCTGAGCGAGGAGTATCGATCGGGTTTGATTCCCGTTGGTGCAGATTTAATGGCACACGACAATAGACCTACTTACTTAATTTTAATATCAGCAAAACAAAATCAACAAAAGAATAAGAGTCGACAAAAAATATGTTTGTCTCTTTGACGAAAGGCAGCAGGCTGTTATATAGTCTAGCAGCTTGAAATGAAAGCTGGTCTCCGAAGCGAAATTAAATAACCATAATAAACTGATATTAACAAACTAAAACGAAAGTCATGTTGCTAGAAGTAACATCATCATGTTCTAAAATTTTGTAGGTAAAAATTATAATAAAAACTAGTAAACATGCGGATAGACGGCTGTGCAACTGCAACTACCGCCACTGCGGCCAATACCTGTTGAAATAATTATCTACCTTAAAGTGATTAAAATGCGCTCATGTGATTTTTTTATTATAGCTATGTAAATATCACGCGACTTAATTAATGAATCGATCTAAGATCACCTTACACTAATCCACTTTTGAAACCCGCATATCCTACGTGCTGGTTTATTAAGTAATTTAGAATTGAATCCGATACATTGAGATGCTACAAATATAGAATTATTGTAAAGATGTAAACATGTAAAACCGTTTTTTTTTTATTAGTACCACAGAAGAGAAACTATAACAAACAAGGGCAACTCAGGTTTTTAAACCTTTTTGTGCATTTATTATTATAATATGGCAACACGAGGAAATCGCAAAACAGCTGACCGCGATCATGATGTTGACTTTGACAGTAGTAGTAAGTAATCTGTGTTTGACATGTTGACATAAAACAGCAGTCTTCTAATTTATAACCAAAATGCAAAATGTATTGACGTATTAATAATGAACGACGTAAAAACAATTTAATTTAAATTAAATTATATTATTTTCCGCCCATTTCACGAAAAATGTCCGCCAGCAAATTAGATGCCGTCTACCGAAGCATACTCATAACCAAATTTTTTACTAAGGGTTGGGGGAAACCAGAAAATTTGAGGAGGTAAGCTATTTTTATTATTTATTACTTAAAGTTTCTTCATGAAAAACCAATTATTCATATTATGCTGTATAACTTGTTTATGTAATATTTTTAGCACATTAATTTATGTTCTTGTTTACTTTTTTTTAGGTTATTTGAATTCAGAAAAATAGTTTCAAATCGTGAAGAATGTTTTAAGTTGGTGGAACGAGATTATCCAGTTACAATTACAAAGGTATTTAGTATTATTATTTTTTTCTATTAAATTTATAATGTCTGCATTTCCTTTTTTTTGGCTATAAATTTTCGCTATTCCTTATTTTTTTTCGTAAATCTATGCACACAGTTGCATCAAAATATTGGATTGCTTTTTATTTTTTTTTATTTAATTCTTTTAATTGTATTGCATTGAATGCATTATTTTGCTCACTCTCATGCAGGAAGAAAACCTTACAGACTGTCGGTTGCTTGAAGGTTACTTTATGTCTCCGCTGGAAAAATATCTGCCAGGAATTGTGCCAGAGATTGCACAGAAGGCTCACTTCCAAGCGTTATTGCCAATCCATTGGCAGGACCGAGCATGCAAGCCAGTTTGTTTGCATCTGGCAGGCACTGGGGACCATGTAAGTAAATATCAACTTTTCAACTATAACTTTATATTGTAGGCATTAATAATTCCTCTATAACCATTTCTTTAAAACTAGCCATACTAGTATTATTTATGTAAGTAGTATTACAATATCTACTCTTACAATTTTTTTGTACTAAAAAACAAATATTGAGTGTTACCACTATTAAATAATTTAAACATTATTTAATGTTATCAATTATCATATTACTCAGATATTGTATAAAATTGCATTACAACAAATATGTAAATGCTACAAGTATGTAATAATATTACTTGTTTATTAAACATATTACATTTAATAGTAACATTGTAATTATATATCTTGTTAATACTTATTATGAGTTACATAAATATAATTTAATGTACAAAGATTGCATTTGCAATTTATTATCTAATTAATGTCAAGTGATTATGTTATGCATGAAAATAAATATGATTTAATAAATTATACTGTAAGAAAATTACAGACATATTTATTATGCTGATTAATTAATCAACAAAAAACTTTATAAGATTATTATAATTTATCACCAAATAAAATCCACATACAAAATAAGTTGTTAATACTTAAAAATTTTTTCTTCCACAGTTCTTCTGGCGACGGCGAAATTTAATGGTGAAACCTCTGTTAAAAGAAGCTGGTATTGGCGGCATTATACTGGAAAATCCATTTTATGGTCTCCGTAAGCCCACAGATCAAATGTAAGTGTTATTATTATTCATAACAAAATTAAAAATTTTCGGCAGTATCTTAATAACGATTGTATAAATGTAACATGACATGTATATTTTGTTTTCATAGACCACATGCAGGACAAGATAATATCAAAATAGTCTGTGAAGCCTTAAATTATCTAAATCCAGTATGTCTAGGAATTTAAATTTTGTTTAATTTTTAATCGTAATAGTTCATCACCTACAGCGATTATAATAAAGTTTGAAAGGATTTTTTTTTAATAAGAGTAGGTACCTACTTGCGATAGAGTTGGTACCTACTTGCGATAGACTAGGTACCTACTTGCAATAGTATCTATTTACCATACTAGCGATTATAGAACGCGCCTGTTCCTTACGCTTCGTTAACGATGGATACATACCACACACACTCGCACAAGGAAGTTGCACGCTCGACAAATTCTAGTATGAATATAGAGATATGATAAAGATATCATTGATACCTATGCCTCATTGTTTTCGTCGTAATTTAAAAAGTAAACAATCTTACAGTGTCTTTTTATTGTAATTATCGATTTAAAAATAAGACAGACAAATTAAAAAAAGTTAAAGAATAAACAATAATTTAATGTTAAAATAAATTTCTGCATACTTCTAAATATTTTTTTTAAATTAATGATATAAATAAAAGTAGTGCCAAGATTGTTTACTTTTTAAATCACGACGAAAAAAACGAGGTATACATATACATGAATAATGAAAAAAAAGATAGCGGTGATATGATATCGGTTCAACATTAAATAAGAAGACCCCTCCCTCGTCGAAATTCGGTCATAGATCACTCGAATTCATTAAGACTGGGTTTAGGAATGTTAGGATCAATACTATGGAACTCTATTAGGAATAGAACCTTTTCTTAGCACCATCTACGAAATATGTAGGACAACAACATTACAAGGAAATTTGAGATTGTGTGAGTTTTGAATAATTTACTAAATTATATTTATCAAACATTTAATTTTTTGGACTTCTTCTCCCCATAAACTATCCAAATGACATTGAAGAAATTAAAACGCCTCAATAAAAGTTGTCATGACACTGAAATTTTTTAAATTCTCAAACAAAATATTAGTAAAGTATTCGAATGGCCAAAATTGCTGATTTACTGTAGAATCTAATGAATACTCATCGTTTTAACTACATTACTTCCTTCAAAAGAAATGTTCGCCAATAAGTAGGGAATAATATGATAATGACACGCAATGTATTGCGATGTGCAGCCGGTCGTCCCTACACAACGTGTCGGACATTTTCGTGATGGGTGGATGTCTGATCCTGGAGTCGTTGGTGCTGTTTCACTGGTGCGAGCGCAACGGTCTCGGCCCGCTCGGCGTCACCGGCCTCTCTATGGGCGGCCATGTGAGTAAGACGTAACTTATTTATCCTTGCGTCTCTTTTTAACACTTATTCAAAACCACAGTGCGAAAGAGATATACATAGTTGGCACTGACATTTCAGTCACCTGTTGCTTGAATACAAATGTTTTTTTTTCTTAATTCGGTTAAAATTTCTTCAGTTTGTGGGCTGGTTAAATGTATCGGCATTATTGACGTACACATTAACTTGTACTTAATTATCTATTATTACTTAGGAAATGTGTTACATTTGTTACTGTTACTATTTGTTACTGCTGTAAGGTTTGTTTGTTACTTAAGACCTCAACTCCTGTTTAGTATTAGCCTTTCAAAAGTTATAAAAATCGTGACCTATTTGTTTATACTAGATGGCGTCACTCGCAGCAACGAACTGGCCCAAACCTTTAGTCCTGGTCCCGTGTCTGTCTTGGTCCACCGCATCCGCTGTCTTTTTACAGGTTTGTTCCAGTCTGTCTAAAGTTTAACATTTGCAAAACCATAAAACCAATAGACTTTTCTATTCTTATCGATTAAATTTATTAAGGTATTTCGTGTTTAGGGCGTGATGGCGCATTCTATCAATTGGGACCTATTAGAAGATCAATATCTATCAGATGGTATCTACAGAGATAAACTAAAAAAAATGGTAACAATAGTAGATGAAGCATTCCTCGCCGGAAAAAAATTCGCGCGCACCTACACCAATACTATGGAAACGAACATACACACACCGAAAGAGCCACACATGGAAAAGCAAGAAAGTCTAAAGAATACTCTGAAATGTGAAGCCAAATTTAAACAATTAGACATTACGTATAAAGAAAATAATAGTGCCAATGTTGAAGGAACTCAAAACACCGTAGAGGAAACCAAAGGTAGTATAGAAAGTAAAAAAGAAGTGCCTAACGATGATTTAAAGTCTGATGTGAGTGCTCAAATAAAAGGTTTGAAAAGCCAATTAAAAATTTTATTAGAAGAAAATAAAATTAGCCAAATATTGTACGATAAATTAACATCGAATCAAAGATTCGAATTAGAAGCTCAAGATATTGAAGATATAAATAAATTGAATGAAGAAAAAGTGAAAGAAATTCTACTTAGGTGTAAAATTAGTAAGTAGTAAGTTAATAATGAATTAGTAAATTACATGTTTGAGTTGTCAAACTTTGTTACTGAGAATAATACATAATTGTATAATCATGATTTTTTACAGTTGATTTAACAAAAGGTGTTACTCAAGATGAAGGTTCCACGAAAGAATTAAGATCTATACCAATATCTATTGATGAAAGCGGACACGGCATAAGGGAATTAACAAAAGCAGAACATGAAACAGAACAAATAACCCTGCAATCTCCAGCAACAAAACAACCACCTCCAAACAAAGCACTTGTAGTCAAAGCGGAAAAAAAATCATGGAATGTTTCAGAAATCACATCAGATTTGTGGATGAATTTACCATTCGTCCGATCTGGTGGGAAAAAAATAGATATAGGTAAAATTCATTGGAGAGACAGAGAGGCATTACAGTTCATGAGAGGCATCATGGACGAATGTACACACTTAAGCAACTTCTCGATTCCTTATGATACATCGTTAATAATTGGTAAGTTTTTCGTCACTATAATTTAAAGTAGATAAATATTATGACTTACAAAAAATTTCGAAAACAAAAATACAGTCTGTAAGAAGTTTATTGAAATAAAGTAAAGTCCAGGTGTAAAAAAAAACATACAAATTAATGGTTCAAACATTTTCAAATACTCATCATAATTATAAGACATAATTGCGTTCGCGTCTTATTGTATAAGCTATTTATACTGCATTTACTAAATATTAAGTGGGTATAGGGCCTGTACGTATACGTAATTTGGTGCGTATACGTATTGGTACGTATACGTAAGTGTGTGTGGTGTACAGCGGTGTGCGCGAAGCACGACGCGTACGTGCCGCGCGACGACGTGGGCACGCTGGAGGAGATCTGGCCCGGCGCCGAGGTGCGCTACGTCGACGCCGGACACGTCTCCGCCTACATCCTGCACCAGTCGCTCTTCAGGTATTCACATAATAAACACATAATATACCTTACACATTCATAGCATCACAGCAAAATTATCTGACTTGGATGCCATGGACAACACAGATAATAAACGCCCAAACAAGTTACAACCAAATTTAAATAAAACTAATTCTCTGACTGAGGCCGAAACACGCAAAAAAATATCAGGAAATTCGTCAGAATTACACTGAAAGATACATTATCCTATTATCCTAGCTAAGCTAGCTAGCTATGTTCTCATTCATGATCACTTCATCAGTACGAAGTAATCTAATAATAATTAAGCCTAATTTCTTTAAGTTAGGTACTTTCAACTTTAACTGTTTCTACGGTTTCACAGATCCTGTATAAAAGAAGCGTTCGAACGATCGAAAAAACGGTGGAAGGATGGCAAACACATCGACTGACGTTCGACAACTTTACTAGTTCAAAACGGTAAGATGACATGTTACTTGGATCGTTCCTCTAACTATTAAGGTGATCGACACGTTGCCTATCTCTTGGTGCTGTGAATTATTGTGAATGTAAGAATAGGCAATAGATTCGATATTTGTATCAGTAACGTGATTGTGAGTTAAAGTAAATTACTGAACTAAACCATAGGCAATATAGAAAAAGTTGATATCTATAACATACTATCTAATCAAGTTTTAACATTTTATAACTATGATAAAATTATTACCTGTTGAAACAGAATCGTTATTTAGCATCCCAATAAATTTTATTAAGATTGTTGGTACTGTCGAAATTACTTATTATATAACCGTTATATTATTATGTATAAAGGTCCCTTAATTAAAATAAATCGTTTTTTAGCAACGGTTTAATCTAGCTCAAAATAAGTTATGTTATTGTTGACACTGTTGTGTACAAATTTAGTAGTAAAACTTTGTTAATAGTTATTTGTATTAGGTAAATAAATGTGTTGTGTAGCCGTTCACTGTGCCCTTTTGTTAGTTGAGAGTTCTAGTTAGGTTTTCTAGTCTTTAAATTAGTTTTTATTAAAATTTTACGTTATACTACTTACATAAAAAATGTGTACTTTTTCGGCACAAAATATTGAAATATTTTGTTATACCTATATTTTTGTTCAGTTAATGTTTGTCATGAATTATAAAAATATTTATCAGATTTGCTGACGTTTTTTTAACTCAGTCGTACTTGAGCTAGACTGTTTTAGAATCATTCAATAAAATGTGTCAAGAAAGGATCAAGCAAACTCTATTATATTAATAGTTATTGTATAGTTCAAACATGCCATAATAATGTAAAAATATACAGTATTCATAATAATGAAGATCCTTAACGTAAATGAAATGAATCTTATGTAAAATATACGTAAACTTGTTATGTTAGGTGTATGTCTAATTATATACCTTAACATTTGATTTAAAAAGTGATTAAATTGTTGGAAACAAGACATATCACTATATTGTCTATAAAATGTTACAATTATTTTACCAAAGTTTTTAAATGAGCTTATAAGTGTTGTTCGCTATGACAATGCATTATACAGTTCTAAGATGTTTTAAAACGGCGGACAAATTATTAATAAATTGTATAAAAAAAAGTGTATAAATGTTATAAAACACCATGAAAATAAATAGCTTTCAGAGTATAGAAACCAAATTTATATTAGGCAAATATAATTAATATTCCTGTAATGTTTTGTTCACATTAACACACCACTTTATAAAATGTACTAAATGTCACTCCAAAATTTTGGAATTCCCAAAGTATTATGGCGTTTGCTGTGGTAGCGATAGACGATAATTTTAGTAAAAATAGGTTTGCGATTTACCAGTACAAAGCTTTTTATTGCACTTTGCAAATATTTGTTTCAGTTTACGCTTCTAGATATTTATTGTACGTTTTGTGTAAATAGGATAATAAAATTATATATTGTCTCTATTGAGATTGTGAAGTGTAAATTATATTTTTATAAATATATATTTTGGTATTGTCAACTTTTTTCTTTATTCACGTGTTCTCCGACCAAAGGTTACTCGCAATCGCGGCTAAATTTTAATCCTAAAAGCATCCGCTTTTCGATAAATTCGAAAAATTATGACTACGTAATTGTGATGGTCAGTGACCCGTTTGTGACCCTTCAATTGTTTTAATATGACATAAAATGGGGGTAAACTTTTATTCCGGTTTCCATAAATCACTCTAAAATAAGATGGTACAAATAAAAATAACTTTGATAAAGAAATTCCGTTTATTCTGACTTATCCAAGTACACGGCAGTCTATATCGCAAAGAAATCAGACACATATTTTCAACATAAAACTGCGACAATATTGAAGACATTAAAAAGAAGCCGTTTTTCATATTCTCAATAAATACCACCTACCGAAAATCGGCTTCTATATAAATACATACACTAAATTATATTATACCTACTGAGAAACTGAGAATGAGTATTCGCACGCTTATACATATATAAACATATTTTTGGTACTATTTACGATATTTTAGTGAAAATGTAACATATTATTACTTATACTCGTTCTCAGTCAAATAAGAAAATATTAAAACTGTCCATACAATCAAATTTAAATCTATATACATGATGAAAAATTGCACCTAACTGACGTGCGAATCAAAAATTCCTATGATATTTCTACCTACAAGAAGGAAATGTATTAAGGTGTTTATTAATAGTAATTATTATGTAATTTCTATATTGACTACACCTGCTTCTCTTTTTATACAAAGTGATTACGCGTCTAAATGTCTATGAGTTTATATCTATATCATCGCGGACATAATAACATTTGAAATGTATCGGGTACTCACGGTTTTGTGTATCCAGATATACATAGATCATACATAAGGTGATACAATTGACAAATGACATTTGACTTATTAATTGTAACATCGACATAAGTAATTGTAATGGCAAATGAGTAACCAAAGTTTGTCTCGAATAGATCATAAAATCCATAAATCATATGTGCCCGTTACATTTAAAATGTCAGTTTCTTACAACTTTCGTCCGATACGTGCTATTATCTCAATACTAACCGTCCAAGTTCCAACAGAAAGCAATGAGTGTAGTTAAGACAGATATTTTACTGTTCTCAGTACAACCACAATACTGAGAGTGTAGCGACCACACCAGGCCTATCGCTATTACTAACTATCCTACTCAATGAACAACTGACTGTTAAGGGAACATAATTTAAATAAACCAAAATAGCAGCGTATTGATTAATTTGGATGTTAATTTTAAATTTTTTATGCAATTTAAATGCGGTTTGTATTAAAAGTTATTTTATATTAGATACAAGGTATAATTGTTTGGATAACCATTATAACACGATATTATCATGATAAACTGGTAAATACAAATACAATCAATGACTACATGTTATTTAACCCAATTATTACTTCTCTTTTTCACTGGATAATCATATAAGACACTGTCGACCACACTCGTAACATCTTTATTATTACATACAAAACTTATTAAAACTCGGGTATTTACATCACCATTTTTAAAATGAAATATAACTTAAGTTTTGTCTTTCAAGCATAATAATGGTGTTAGAAAATTCTGTTATTTTCTTCATTTAGTATAAAATTATGCAGTTCCTTTTACATTACAGATATTCACACACCATTTTGGGTTGGCAACTAAGTAATTGCGGTTTTCTAATTGTAATTAACATTTATTTCGTCTTTCGAACTAATAGTTAACTTAACGACCGTCAAAATTTATAATATGATTTTTTTATATAAAATAAGACTAAAGAAAAAATAATAATTTTCATCATTACAATATAAGTTCCTAAAGTCCCGATAGACAATACCTATCATAACATCCGCTTCATGAAAGACAAATACATGATACTTGTATCAAAGAATAAAATCCGCAATCACTTAGTTGGCAAAATAATACACGAAATAAAACTATTAAAAAACGTGTCATGTTACACGTTTTTTAATCTTACGAGCCAAAATCAACAACAAAAAAACATTGATTTAATAATCTAAAACTCAAAATATCTGCCATTAAATTTTAATAAGATGAAACAAACAAAACGAAAAAACATAAATCTCTAGAGCAACTTCAATATTAGCCATAATCCTATACTTTTAATATAAAAATTCTATACACATACCAAGCTCATAATAATAATCGGGATACGATTTAATCCGACACCAAACCTTTACACTAAGTTAACTCAAAATTTTGAAATTTTTCCTTATCTAATACATATCTACTTGTATATCTTTTAAACTGTAGATATATGAGTAAATCGTATATGGCAATATCATAAGTTATAAATTAGGAAAGCACTAGCTTAATTTTGTGTTTATTATAATTTTTTTACAGTGCGCAAATTAAATTTTTGATGAGACTGACATGAGAATTTTTTTTGAATACTGTTGTCGTAATATAGAATTGTAAATGTCTCTTAAGATTAACTTAGTGTTGATTTCTTGTATTTATTTACATCGACAGTATAATCCATACGAAGATTGACCTTTAAAGTTAGCCCATTACAAATGTTCATCTTCTTCACATTGAAATTAAAGCTGGATGGATACAGTGTAATGTTAAAATTTGCCTGTAAACCATTGATTCTCAAAGTAGTCAAGGTGGGACCCCCGGTGTCCACGGGAGACTCAACGGGGGTCTACGATAGGGTGTCAATAAAATGGCGATTTGTGATTTGTAATTGGGGGTCCACGAAGATATAACTGATGTCGATACTATAGAACTAAAATGTTTGGCTTATGATTTCACCTTCCAATGTATTAAGAAGCTTAGCGACCGTTACTTGTAGGATTACGAAAAATGAAAACGTTCCTAGGGGTGATCGAGGGATCCATCAATACAAACAAAATTTTGAAAGTGGTCTATGAAAAAAAAAACTGGGAACCTCTGCTGTAAACAATAAAACATATGTGAAAAACATGTCTGATCGTCGAAACACACCAAGCAAGTCATTTCTCTGGCTGCATTGTCAAGACAACAGAAAACAATATTTATGTAATCTTCGCTAACTTGTGTTGGACAAGCTGCTCTTCACCATTTTACTTAGCACCATCATGAACTTATCAGAGGAACTTTATTCTTCGTACTTTGCTCGATTTGATCTGTCTCCTTCAGTTTTACTCAACTTCTCCAACACTACACAACTAGCAGTCATACATATGAGAAAACAAGACCACTACAAAAATTGTATAGCCATTGTTACTTCCAAAATGGACACATGTTACAATCCGTCAAGATTAGGGCTATTAAACCATGCCAAAAAAAATCTTTGGGCGTAGACAGTTAAGAAGATTTAAACAGTGATAAAATGTATGTTATAAAATCACTGATATAACGTGTTTAGAAGAGAAATCCGTGAAATATTATTCAGAAGATTTGTTATTTATTACTACATTCTAGTATCAGCAATCAAATAACAGCTTATAGCTAAGATTGCGGGCTCAAGCGACCTAGTGGTTACTACCATCTCTTAGAGCAGTATAAATCTTGCCGTACTATTTTACATTAACATGTTAGAACAATGTCTCAGGATTACAACACATAACCCATTATTCTAACGTCTCTTTGAAATACTTCAACAAAATCATAGTTCAACAGAGACATAGTATAAACTGACAGTTCCGTCACAATATGTGATAAAAGTTATATTATAGATCCGTAACTGGACCGGGCATGATGAGAGGGGTCAAATTATATTGGTTATGGTGTAGTATTACTTGTTGAGCAGCATGTCTCTGAAGTCCTTGTTGGTGAGCGGTCGCTGGTCGCCGTTGCTGTGCGCGCCGTTGGTGGCCTTGCTGGTGGACGGCTGCTGCAGCACGCTCGGGATGAAGCTGCTCAGCTGGGTTCGTCGTCTACAGATAAACTAATTATTAGTTTCATACTACTGTACTTATTATTACGGTAAGTGTGATATGTTCCGTTTTCATGTCAAATCGGCTGAACTAATTTTGATGAATTTTAACTTAGAAATAGATTAGACTCTGATCATTAGAGTTCGGAATCGGTTATAGGCTAGATTTAGTTGTGAAAAGTTTTCATAAATCGACGGACAACAAGGTACAAAAAAATACAAGAATTTTAATTAACTACATTAAGCAACGCCTACATAATTATAGTCAATGTAAATTCAACTATCATAGAAACAAAGTCTATTTTTTTAATTTTTACTATGACTATCGCTATGACAAGTTACGAGACCTAATTCCAACCATTTGTAAGTTAGCAGACAACGACCTCTGTCCCTCAAGTTATAAATTATAATTATCAATTACGGATATCAGTACTATAATACTAACTTTTCTCCCCCGGAGTCTCTCTTGCCCTGTCCGAGGCTGGCGGCGGGCGGCGCGTCCTTGTCCTTGGGCGGCGGCGCGCTGATGGCCACCGATATCTGTCTGCCGGCCACCGTGAGCCCGTCCGTGGCCAGCGCCGCCTGCGCCGCGCTCTCCTCCTCGTACTCTATGTACGCCAGACCTTTGGGGTTGCCGTTCCTGAAAATATATGGTAGCTTCAAGTAATGGACTCTACATGAAATGAAATTTCAGCTAGCGTCCAAGCCTGACCAAAAAGGTCACGGTTTTACCATAACATATTAAACAATAAGAACTATAGAAGCTCTGTTTACAATATGTTTTATTGTAATGTTTGATGACAATCTTAATCTGATACTTATAAATCGTAGCTAATTCCTAAAACAGACCTTTAATTAATAATAAAAAACTATAACAGACACTCATTAGAATGTCTGTTATCTCATAAACATAACTATAAAATAAACGGAACTGGATACAGCATTAGTATACAACCATCCCTTTCATTACACGGCAGTCACTATACCATATCACTGTAAGATTGAACGACTTACTTGAAAGTAACCACTCTAATATCCTTTAACGCGCCGTATTTCCCGAATATCTCTGTAAGTTTATCCTTCTTGCAGTGTGAGAAGGGCAGCGCCTTCACGAACAACTTGTTCTTCTCTGTGGTGAGCGCGTACTTGAAGTTCTGCTTGGCCTTGGACGCGGAGTACCGCGACAGGAACATGGGGCGTCCGTCCAGCGGGCTCCGGTCGTGTTTCAGGGCTTCTTCTACTGACTCCTAGAAGGAAACTAATGGTTATACTGCGTATAACGGACTACGGAGACAGAGGTAATGGTTTTCGAGCGTAATATGTATGCTAAAAGCTCTAAAGCTTAATCGGTTTGATGAGTTTCAATATATGAGATGTATGGTTCTGTCTATATTTTTGGAGTAACATAGGCTATTTATAATTTTTTCATGAGGCGCCTAAAAATATTTTTATCAATCAGGTTTTAGTTTTCTTATTATAATAAAGAAACAAAACATTATATGACATGACAATGGCATATGTGGTAACAATTATGTTTTCTGTGAAGTAGGTACCTAAAACAGTTTAGTATATGACAACACTTACCGGGGTCTTATACTGGCAATAACATATGGAGCCGCCGAACGCCTTGATTCCTTTACGCAGTCTCAGTGACTCTATTTCACCGTACTCCGACAATTTATTTCTTAGGTTTTGTTCACTCACTCTGAAATTAGAACAGTAAATTAGAAAAATAGAAATATTTATATAAATTAGAAATATTTATTAATTTCAGTAATTAATTCAATTATTTTAAAATGTATGTTAACTCGCCAAATTATACGCATGCTGTCGGTACCTATAATTGTAATAACACTAAGCACGCTGAATTAATTGTTGGATATTATTTGTTGTAAATGGTGTTTATTATGTTGGTGCTCAATAAATAAATAAATAAAACATTTATATGTACCAATGTAACCTTGTAGTCCCCCAAAAGTTACAAGAAATAAATATTGGTAAGCCATAATTTAAAAGATTTTAAGATATACCTATATCTATAGTCATAAACAATATATTCGCTAAAATAAATCCGAATACTTTTTGGTCCTTCGAGCCGGTTTGGCCTATTTACGTCCTCTGTGACTATAACAATTCTTCATGAACCAACCACAACATAGGGTTTTGTACAATCAGTGGTTGGCAACTTATCAAAATCATCTAATATTAAGATGGTATTACTTACTCGAAGGCGAGGTTGCTGACGAACAATGTGCACGCCTCCCTGCTCGCAGCCTGTGTCGCACTTGAATCACTGTTAACCCTTTGACGTTTGCTCTCCGACGCTAAAGAAAAGTAAAAATATTGTCAAAAAAGATAGTAGTCCAGAATGAGAATGATTACGAAGACAAACGTAATCATGCATCCATTATTTTTTATGTTAAAAATTTATTTTTTTACCTTCTCCCTCATCGCACTTGTCATCGCCATGTGCCCTCTTCTGACCGCCTCCAGTATCTACATCCTTGTCTTTATCTTGTGGCTTTGTATTGTTGTCCTTTTTCCTCTTAACCTCGCTACTTTCTGGTGTCTCATCAGACTTTCTTTTTCCTTGAATTTGTTTGTCATCTTTGGCCTTCTTTTTAGCGTTTTGTTTTGACTTTTTGTTTTGAGATTGTTTGCCTTTTGATTTTCCGACCATTTTATCCTTCATGTTTTGGTAACTTTCGCGCCACTGCTTCACTTTTAGCTAGAAAAACAAAGTT
>LGAG01000491.1:552192-562876 GCA_001278395.1 Lerema accius
TCGGTCGTACAACACCTGCACACGACACAGAATAGATTTTTACTTAATTATAGTCAATTTTATTTAATATTTGGCACTGACTCTGCCTCATACCACCAATGTTCTTTAAAACATCTCACCTTGAGTATTCCCTCACTGTCGCACTCTGCATATTTTTCATCGCGGCCCAAAGTCTTGACCGCTTCAACGTAATCCAAATATATCTTACATTTATCATCAGGGTCTCTGAAACAACATAAACGTCATTTTTACTCAGCAAAAACGAAGGTGGATAAAGCAGGCCATAATTATTAATTAATTTCATTTCAAAATTAAAAAATCATTTATTGTGGATTCAGCTTAATATATTCACCATATTATATTATTGACTATGGAAATATTCTTCATTAACATTGACTGTTTCTAATATAATTTGAATAAATAACACTCACTCTGACGCCAACAACTTCTCTTCAAAAGGCGAGATCTTTCGTAAATACTCTACAGCTACCTCATGTTGTTGTTTT
Source organism: Lerema accius (assembly GCA_001278395.1). Lineage (NCBI taxonomy): Eukaryota > Metazoa > Arthropoda > Insecta > Lepidoptera > Hesperiidae > Lerema > Lerema accius. The sequence goes on from LGAG01000491.1 coordinate 552,699, forward strand.
AACTGAAACAAAAACAATTTTTTTACATAAAACATTTATAATATATAACATAAATCATATTGGAGCATAAGATTGAGCACTTAAAGCATAGTTAAAATTTATAAAATCCTGTGAAATCCAAGTTACAATTACCTTATCTAAATACTCCTGGTCGTGTAGCATCAGAGCAAGCTCCTGCAGCGAATTGTAAGCGTCTTCATTCCGCAGCAGTGGTCTAGTGAACACCTCCTCCAAACACCACAGCACCCGTTGCCGCTGCTCTTTATATTTAGGGTCTTCCACACTGATGAGAATTTTGTATAAATAACGCTATACATATTGTATACATATATGGGGCTATGTAGCCCCACACTAGGATTTCCTAACTACACAAACAGACCCTTGGAATTATACACAAAAAAGAAGCAGATAAAATGAAATATCCTTAGAATATTATCCAGACTCCAAATAACTATTGTAGAGACTGTACGAACGCACGCAAAGTAGCCAGGAACACTTTTTTTTGGAATAACTACTAAAGACTCAGTAACTTAATATCTAGTACATAATATACATAATAGTATAAAACGTCATTCATTTAAATAGGTTTTTTACAAATATTACAATGACACTAAACCCTGTCATAAATAATATTCTTAATATCAAGAACTTGTATTTGTAACAACAATACTGACTTCATGCTATCCATCTGCCCCTTCTCAAGCTCGAGCTTGGCGTCCCAGAACAGCTTGCCGGAGTAGGGGTCAGCGCCGGCGCGGCGCAGCACCTCGCCCAGCTGCACGCGAGTCTGCTCCGGGTCTCCCAGACTCAACGCCCATGCACACCAGTCGCGGAAGATGCGGCTTGCTGATGTACAAAGAACAATTTATTTGGGCCGTAAAAAATAGCAAGGCAATCAAACAGACTATTCAATATTCATCTGATGGTACAATGACAACTCCCTATGTACATCAGCAATATCTGGAGTAGCATCAGCATAAAGATTGCATTCTAACAGTAATGAATATCAGTAATTGCAGTAAATTAAATGTATTTGTTAAATATGCGAAACAAAACGATCATCATCAGATAGTTGGACAGGCAAGTAAGCTGCTTAAATTGCCTATAATACAGCAGCATACAGAAGGGCCCAGCTGGAATACAAAAAGTTATTTAAAGGCAGCATATTATCTTAAATAAGAGCAATAGACTGCTAAAGTAATATATAAACTTACAGTAGCAATCAAGTGATGCCTGCTTGAATAACTCAGCAATATGCTCTTTGGACTGCTCGGAGTGAGCTAGCGTGATCTCTGTCTGGAGTCGCAACACCCAGTGCTCAGGTCGCAGTGGACACAGTTGGTAGAGTCGCTCAAAAGCTGCACGCCAGCGATCAAGCTCTGATAGTGACCTACAAAACAATGAGTCTTTGATGAAATAATACATTGATGAAATAGCACTTTTATTAGCTAATTTTGATTTATTTGAAAAGCGATAAATAAAATTTGAAAGGGAGAATTTACTTCCTTGAAGACACAATAAACATAACTATTATGTCTAAAAAGATAGATTGTTACTGCTTGTGCTACATTCATATTATTATAAGTACTGTAGAAAGGTAGTTTCTAAGATAACAATGCACAAATTAAAAATAAGTAGTAATTGTTCATACCATATTGTTTGCAATTACTTATTTTTAAAGTTAATTAAATTCTATTTACTAATGCAACATCAGTAAAGATTGGGTGTAAATATTAAAAGCACTTAGTATTGAAAAACTCCCAGTTTATTTTAACATAATAAATTAGACTTACCACAATATTTTTAGCAATTCTATGTGATCTTCATAGTTATATGGATCCTGAGCAATTTGCTGCTCCAGGATTGTCACTTTTGTTTCCAACAACACTTCATCATCATCATCATCCTGTCAATCAAAAATTTTAAATCAAGATTTGTCTATTGTATAATAAAACTTTGGTGTATCAAAAACCCACAAAAATCTCTTTACATATTACTAACAAAATTATAACAAATAAATATTTCGAAGATTGAATAATACTGGAAATCCTAGAAACTAAAATATAACTTTGCTTTGTCAATGTGGCCTAACTTTTTGAAAATGTATACTTAAGAAATGTAATGAAAAAATTAGACGTCCCAAAATTTATTAAATTTCTAATTTATCTAAAATATTTTTAATTCAAGGATAAAGATAATAAATTTTAATAAGTTCATAGCAAACCTTATCTTACTACTTCTTATTAAAACGCCCACTACAAAATGTAGAGATATGGAGCTTCTATAAGTGGTATAATAATTATTGGAAGGACAAAATTTCATACAGAAACTGCGCGATGAGGATGAAATTGAAAATGAATTTTTTGAAAATCTATAGAAGTCAAGAGCACATACTAAAGGCAGTAGTAAATAACAACATGGAGATTACCTCACTCAAATACGAATAATAAAATAAATACAACAATGAAATTTTTCGGATGAGTACAATTATTAATAATTATCATGAAGAACTTAATACCTTGAACTGGGAAATGTTAAAAAAGCTTACGTCTGAGCTGTCGGAATCCTGTTCCCCATCTCCATCTTCTTCATGATCCTCTTCTAACACAACTTCGTGTTCTTCCTCGGACTCGTGTCGCACACCATCCTCAACAATAGCCATAGTCTCTACGTTGTAACACTACAAGAAAATAGCAATTTTTATTGAAACCTGCTGTTTGATAACACACAACATAAACGCTATGGCGGGTGGAACTGTCAAATCGAAATGACATGACATGAAAAACCAAAGACAATTTTTTATTCTGGCGCTGGCGTATCTTTGCACAGCCAAAGACAAACGATACAAAATACTTAAAAAATGTCTTGCCAGATAAAAAATACCATACGGTTCAATGTAATGCAGTGCAAGTTTTGAAGATTTTTGACTTCCCTCCCCCTCAAGTAATGCCCCGTAACATTTTTCTGTACCCCCTTCCCCGTAGCCAAACGTTACAAAACACACAAATAAAAATTTTATCTAAAAATGTTGCCAATTAGGCTGAGTTAATAAAAGAATTATTTTTTCTAAACTTTTTTATTAATAAAAAATAATACTTTTGCTACATAAGTACATATTTTTGATACCTACCAATTAATATTACTGAAGCGATTCTTTGAGACTTACTTAGAAACCTCTTTATAATCAACCCTTTTTCGACAAAACAATTGAACCTCAGGTTTTACTTTTCCTGCTTTCTTAAAACTTGTTATTGACAGGAACAATGCAGGCGAACTTTTTGAAACTGCAACCAAAGCATGTTTTTAAAACACATTTCAAGAGGTATAGATCAAATTTTCATAGTACCAATGCCTTTCTTTAACCAATTTTAGATTGGGACATTAAAAATTTGTCAAACCTTGTGCCTATTTTGAGTAATGGGAAGACCCGCCAAGGGGCTGAATAAAGTCTGACAATAGGACTGACGTCGATTGATGCACTGGAACCGCGCTTTTTTTCAGTCATAATAAAAGAAAAACACTACTTTTAATTATTTTATTTTTATTATAAAAAATAAGATTACATAGGTATAATACGTAACTAATTGATAGACAAACTGAAAATAAAGTATTTCGTTGACCATTTAATTTGAAACCAAAAAATATGCTATCATAACTTTGGCACCGATATAAAAACTGTATTGTGATATTCATGGCCAATATATTCATTGTTACATTCGATTATTCAATTTTATTATAATAATAAAGGTACTACATCATAATAGTCAATAATAATAATAAATGCACCAATGTGGGAATATTTTAAACCCTATTATGAAAGTCATTCAGAATCAGAATAAATAATAACTTCAGAAATCTAGCAACAATGGATAGGTTTACAATAAAAAATTGTAGATATTATCTATGATAAGTACTATATTTTATTTTTACTATAATCAGTAATAACTTTAATTAATACTTGACTACAAACGCACCTGATTTCAAGTGATAAAATTTTGGGTGAGTCTGTCACTAGAACATTTTTAGTGATAGTTATATTAAATCCGTTCTGAATAACTTATCATATTACAGAATGTTTAAGTACCTACTAAAGTTAACAGGTGACACATTCTTAATCTCTTTAGTAACTCAATCAATACCATATTTGAATCACGAGCACTATCAGCCTTCCAATTACACCTCGCCTTCATAATGTAATGTCAAAGAAACAGGATTATACAGTAACTAAGACAAATAAACATACTGGTTACAATTCTTACATCTAAAAAAATATATGACAATACAAATACTTCGTAAATACTTATGGAAGATAAAACTTATCAGTCAATTTGTTTAGATTACTTTGAAAACGCACAGATACAAGAGACAACACAATTTTATTATGGGATTGGTCGACAAACAAATCAGTCCAAATCAGTAACGCGAAGGGCGATACCTACTAGTAAGAAACAATAAATCTAAAATTACTAGACCATAAATCGTATATGTAATTCAAATCAGAATAAAATAGATCATTTAAGTTTAACATGAATAATTAAATGGCGTCGATGTATCGTTCTTACTCGTTATCAATAAGTGCGTGCGCAAACGCCCGGAATCTTTTAGATTCTGAATTTCTAGATGGAAGAGCGGGGTTGAAAGAGCCGGGGGTAAGTCTTTTTCTATTATAGAGTCTGCGCCAAGCTCATAGAATTCAGAATCTGTTTTTTTATGCCGGATGTTTGCGCCCGCCCTAAGAACTGTCATTCATAACGTATCTGTGTCAACATAAGCAGAGAGTATATTAATTTAATTAATTAACATAAATTCGATTATACAATACAATTATACTTTTAAATTGAATAATTCCATTAAATGTAAATAAGTCATAGATAAATTATAATGTAATTATAAAAATAATGAAATACTACACATTAAGAAATACACAGGACAAATTGACATGTCACACATATTTTCAACTAAAAAAGGAAAAGGAGACTTTAAAAACTTTGGACTTTTATAAATTGTCTTTACAAATAGTAACCTATTAATGCCAGAAGACTTAATTAAGACGTCAGATCGATAAAATTAGGCCATTACAGAGTTTTCTATTTGAATAACAATCAGTTTTACATATAATGTAATATAAAGGTAGAATATAATAATTATGTATATTTACCTTACGACAAATTGACGTTGACAACAATCCTAATTTTAAATGATGACTTGGCAAAACATGTTGTTATGTTTAGATGTGTGTGTTAGGAATACTTTACCTATGCATTTATAAGTGTTTCATGTTTATTGTGATAATTTTAAGTAAATTTGTTTGTGTTTGAACACTGAAACCAGGATCAAAATTGAATCCAAACAATAGACTATATTTTGACATTCACACTCCTTCAAAACTGATACCATGAAAGTGAAACATTCAGAAATTATAATTGAAAATTTACACAATATCTCAATAAACATAAATCACAATATTATTGCAAATATAATATTGCATTTCCTTAATACTAATAGAGAACTATATAATTCAATATCTAATACAAATCATGTATCATAATAACATGTCATAACTATGATAATATATTTGTGAGATATAATCGTAAATATATTCGATCCATAGTCATTTATTTTAAGTTAATTACTGAGATAAATAATCCTCGTTGGATTCTCTAGCGATTCTATAACTACATGAATTCGAGTTGGTTATTTAATTGTATAATATACTAATATTATTATATTTTTCCTGGACCTATAATCTAGGGGTCTTACAAATGTTGAAATAAGAATTATTTGTTTTGAAACTGTATTTGATAAAAAAAATAAAAATCACTATTTTTGTGTGCATTACAAAAAAATCCGCATAAATCATTCTCAATCTTTACAACTCACTTTACTATTTGAAAATTGTAAATTAAAAAGAAAACAAAGTAATAAGCGAAAAATATTTGGAAGCTTCCTACTTCAACACTATGTAGGACATTTTATCTATAAAATTCTATTTTGATTTTGTCCTATTTATAATAATTTACTCTAAATAGTGGTATCGTAACAATTTTTATTGAACAGATAATTCTATGGACTGCTACTATTACCTATATTTCTAAGATATAAAGTACAAAATTGTTAGCACATTGAGATTGTATTAGTAAGTGGCCATCATAATAAACAAAAGTTTATACATATAATTTATTTAAACTAAGAACAAAAATAAATGATACTGTCCATTCAATAAAAAATGAGTGCTTAGGAAAAAAAAATAGAATTCTCATTGATATAGTAAGATTAGTACAAAGCTCATTAAACTAATTGTAAAAAATTACGTTGTGCGATGATTTAGTTGCGAAATACTTGTATTTCGTATCAACCACCGGCCATTTAAATAATATTAATATAACATAATATAGACCTTAGAGAAATATCGCGAGTCAGAATATGTTCTCATATTTTTTATATGATTTATCTATGACATTTTTTTTTCAGAAATAGGTAAATTGCTTGTCTTATTCTATCGTTTTATCCTGACAACAGAGAGCACGCAATACATATATTACGACACTGCATTTTTGCAGAAGAAAAAGCATAAAATAATACAGTATCATCTCAACTAAATATTAATCATTTATCATGACCCACATAATTGTATAATTGTCAATTTAAAATTTAATCAACCTCAGTATATGGAAGCATTACAATGGTATACAAGTGTTAGTCTGTATTTATTTGTTATCTGTATTGAAGATGTACCTCATTAGCCGATATAATATACCGGCAGTGTTACGAGGCAGCGCAGTAGCGAATGGCGCATAAGATGGTCTGCAACACGCCGCACGAACGTCCGCGCCGGACCCACTGCGACTGTCTCGACTGGAATACAGTTCGATAGTTTCATTATTAGAGCACATTTAGTCCAAACGAACAAAGAGCTAGAATAAGAGCAGGGCATTCTTTCTTGATCTTTTAGTGTAAACAAAACTTCTCTCTCTCTTAGCAACCGTTCGCGCGCTTCGGGGACGTTTACACTAAGAGAGCGACCATTCTTAGAATAGTTCCTAGAAGCTCTCTAAACGCTCTAACGTAGAATGTTGAATGTTCTATACCTCGTTTTTTTCGTCGTGATTTAAAAGGTAAACAATCTTGCAGTGTCTTTTTATTGTAATTATCGATTTAAAAATAGGACAAACACAAATAAAAAAAAATTAAAGAAGAAACAATAATTTAATGTTAAAATAAATTTCTTTATACTGCTAATTTTTTTTATTTATTAATGAAATAAATAAAAGTTGTGCCAAGATTGTTTACCTTTTAAATCACGACGAAAAAACGAGGTATAGTACATACAGAACAATGTAGTGACTGTGTGTCAGGTCAGTGTGTGTTGTCACCTGGTGTTGGAGCGGCACTATGCGCTGGTGGTGCTGGCGGCGGCCTGCAGCTGCATCTGGCGCTGCATCTGCTCCAACATCTCCTGCATGCGCCGTAACTCCGCCTCCTGCACGCACACAACGCACAACAGCTTAGTAAACTGTAGATCACTCTATAATTATTGAATCAACATTTCAATAGCGTCTATAAAAACCCATACGCAAAATTAAGATCAATATTCTATCTAGTGCCTGGGTTTTTAAGCTGGGAGTAATTTACCCCCGGAGGGGTAAATTAGCTATTTTACGGGGGTAACGAAAGACCTAATTATTACGATTGTAAAGTAAGAAAATACAGAAAAAAGTTACTTGTATTGTTTGTTTTGATAACATTTAAAGACGGGGTAAAATCAGTATTCTTCATAGGTTACAGGGGTAACAATATTGAAAAGGTTAGGAACCACTAATCAAGTGGTTTAGTTGATACAACAAAGTCTAGATAAATGGACACAGATACATTTACTTAAGTACCTTTTCGATTAGAGCCCTTTCGCGTTCAGTGGCGTCCTCGTTGGAACCATTCGCCATCCCGTTGGTGTCCACCTCGCTAAGACCACTCTCCGTTGAACTGTAAATTCAATGTGAAGTATATGTATTGAAAACTTCGTGATAAAATAAAAAAGTTTAAAATGATCTGAATCGATAAAATAACGCAAAACAAGACTTGAAGTGAATAACATCGCGTCACCCATTATAAAAATGGAATATAGATATAATACTCTCCAACGAATACCACTAATAAATTATAGTATGGCGACTTCTACTTTAAAATATAAGGCTGCAGGGTCAAATTAAAAATTATCTAGCATATTAACACAGTAATGAAGTATGTATGATGGTAGGTTGGTCGGTGAAATTGTAGTCTTTTTATGAACTCTTTAGAATAAGAGCGTTCACTTACGTATGTCGTTTAGGCACCTGTCCGTTTCTGGCGAGCCTCTCCGAGCGGTAGTTCTCATAGTGCACCTCCTGTGTCACCTCCTGCAGGTCTTGCATGTGGGTGCTACAACATAATACAGGTGCATTTTAAGTGCAGATAATGCACATATTTGGTCGTACTTCTTAAAGTATATAAATAAGAGTGTTTTCCAGCATTATTTTTTCTGCTAGCCTGTTCAAGCTAACGTTTACAATTTTTTTTTAACCCAAAATACAGACATTATTAATTGTCATACAGACAGATAGACAGAGTCTTAGGAATAGGATCCCGTATTTATCTTTTAGGTACTGAACCCTAAAAACGTAATTTCGTAACACAAGCATCGATTAACACTAACATGAGCATGGTCCTGAGCTTGATGAAGTCGCAGTGTTCGGGGTTCTCGACCTCGACGACGCCCCACGGGTAGAGCCGGCCGCGCACGCGCCGCCCGCGCACCTCCAGCTGCTGCCCCGCGCCGCACACCGCGAACGGCACCGCCGCCTTCAGCTGACGGACCTGACACACACACAACAATATACTACTATAGTAGGGCCATTACAAACGTGCAAACTACGTCATCAATCATTTTATCATATCTCTCGTTCACACTTATAGGTATATCGTAACTCTCGCTCGATGTGCGACCATAGTCCACCATCCCTTTGACGTTTTGTTTTATGACGTAGTCTGCACGTTTGTAATGGCTCTACTATAGTATAGCTTTTAAGCTTAACCCATTCATGGCCTTATACTGAGCACGAATCACTCCTCATAACTGAGGAAGCCTAGACCAAAGATCCCTAAAGTGGGTTTAGAAGTCATGACATTATCGCTAAAATTATATTATACACATTTGAAGCCCAAAAAAATATAAACTTTAATAGGGATTCGGAGATATTTGGCAGGTAAAAAAACGTCAACTATGGGGTTGCATAAAATAAAAGGTATTTGGTTGATATTTAGTTATATTTAAACTTCAGGAACCCTTAGCCTAGAACATACTCCACCACACTGCTTCAGTAGTGATTGAGAATAGAGCCCTTACACACGACGTTTCTTGATTATTGATGCGTTAAGTAGATGGTGAACGTTTGTACCAATACCAACGCAAGTAGAAGGCAAACTCTAAAGCATTAAATTGTATTTGATTATAATACAAATATTTACATTGTTCGTATATATAAATGGACAACATAATTCTTATCACAACAGTTAAAAATAGGTTAAAAGTGTACATTAATATTATGATAGTACAGTTACTGTTAAGGAAAACAATCGTCTAAATGAGAAAAGTTACGGTACACCGAAAACAGGAAATATCGAATTCGTACGCCGACGACAACAAGACATTCTGTTAAATTAAAACCGATTAAAAACATTTTGAAACCAGCGACGAATACAAATTAGGGCCAGCGCATACAATGAACCGCACAACGGAGTTTTAAAAAATGATCAATCCATATTTTACACTTATTCAGTTGAAATAAGGTCTAAATTTGAAAGGTCAGAGATTACCTTCGAAACATTAGTGCGATTTTTTTAAACTAAACCTTTAAAGGTACATCACACTCACCTGCTCCTTATAGTCTTCATCTTCATCGCTGTCACAATCTGGCAGAGGATAGATTTTAATACCTTCTCTCTCAATCTCTTCCATTACCTAATAAAAATAACTTAAAAATGTTTATTCCTTAACTTACAGATAAACGGCTATTATGTTATTGTTTGTAATATACTAACAATAAATGAAAGTCAATTTGGTACTTTAGAACGAGAGCTTTGTTTTATCTTTTCCTTGTTTAAAACGCTAACGCAATACTGCCGCAGTAGGATTTCCTGTGTCG
>LGAG01000491.1:571231-584932 GCA_001278395.1 Lerema accius
ATATAAGTTATCTTGTCTTGTCAGTCAAAGACTATAATGACTATAGACTACTATGTATGTTGTCGTTGTCAGTATTGTATTGTTGTCTGTCAGTCAATGTGATGTGATTCTGATTGGAAGTGTTAACTGTTAAGTGCATAGCATAGTTTGTGGTGCATAGTTTGTGGTTAAGTGTAAATAATGGCAGAAATTGGTATTTACACTTTTATTATATTTTTTTCGTCTTTGCCGTGATTTATGTTTCTTTTTGTAGTGTAATGTAATGTAACTATAATATATATGTAATATGTAATCGATGAATCGCTTTATTTTAAGCATATTTTTTATTTGTAAACTAGAAGACCGGGCAGACGATGTTCTGACACCTATTTATTTCCTATTTATACATCAGATACTCCCGATCTTGAATTTTCTTGTCTCTTTAGCAAAAGCTCATCATAATTTTATTGGACAACTTTTGCTAGCGGGCAGCGTTTCAATATGAGTAATACTTTGGATGGTCCTTTGATGTACTCGACGACAGCAGCACCTGCAGGCAGGCAGATAATTTAAAATATAAAATTGATTATAACCTATATTTAAAACTTTAAGTCACATTAACTTTAAGTCAATTTAAGAATATAAAAGCCAGCCAAAACAACAGATATAGATAAGAATATTTTTTGCCATGGATATCTGCAGATACAAAATACACATAAGCGGCACATTATTGGTGTAAAACCGCACTACTCATGCAATAGGTAAATCAAGTATCTAACTATTATGAAAGGGGCAAAAGTGACTCTTATTATTTCCTATTTTTAGATCCATAAGGAAAATGAAACTTATAATTATTTAGGTACATGTTTCCATTGAAAATTTTTGAATATTAAAGTTTTAATGATAATGTGAAATCATAAAAAATATGTGATATGCTTCCTTGTATACAATACTATAATGTTCGGGTTTTGAGATCAAATAATATACTTAATTTTACTAATTATAAATATTTCTATTGTTTCAGAAGAGGAACTTGACAGAGTTAAAAGTTTATTAGTAAAATACAAATATGTAATTTTAATCATTTGGTTACTGCTCAGTGTGATACTATTTATAATAGGTGTTGTGTTGTTGAATGCTTCTAATGTTAAGGTAAACAATTTTAAATATTCCTATTTCTACTATAAATATACACATGTTCCTAATGCTAATTACTTACATTTATTATTTGCAGATTGAAGAAACAGAACATGTGATTTACTATTCAAACTGTCAGTACTTTGACCCCAATGATAATAGATCAAACACAACATGTCAGGAATATTCAAAAAGTCATCAAGAAGAACCAATCCTTTGTTACTGTGAATTCAATATTACAGTAATGCTGAAGGGAAAAGTCACTTTATACTTTGAATTGCCTAGCTTTGATCAAAGTTTACAGAGTTACATCAAATCTAAGTAAGTATGGATAAATGCATATAGTCTAGTGCTCAGGGGTTCATGTGTCAGACAAAAAGATAAAAATATAATGTGATAATAAATAAAATAAATTCCATTAAATGTTATTTTACTTATTATCACATTATATCTTTTTTAAAAGAGCATAAAATGACAAGTGAGAGAGAGAGAGAGAGAGACCGTGGAAACAAAAAAGGAAAAGGAAAAGATTATAATTATATTAAGCATCAAACAAGAACAATACAAAAAATATTTGCACATAGTTTTCCTCTTTAGGGGCGTGTTGTGTACATTCTGGTTTAACTGAATAAAAACTTATAATTAATAATTTTTACCTCATTTTTTTAGGGACAACGATCAACTTAGAGGTGTTCTCACAAAACCACCATCACCTAATTGTAGTCCATACCAATATGTAAACAATACTACCATAGTCCCATGTGGTGCCATAGCGGATTCCATGTTGCTTGGTTAGTAATTTAGGTATTTCTAGGTGTTATTACATATAACATTTTCTCTTAAATCCAACTGTTAAAATTATAAGATAAAGAAATAAGGAAAATTAGATAATAAACTAGTTTTGTACTTACTCACTTTACATAAGGATAATGAAGACAAAAACAAGTGTTATGATAATTACATGTATGTAAGTTAAGTAGTCTTTAGTAGAAAAGTTTGAGTGAGTTTTTTAACATTTGGTTAAGTCACCTTTTCGTTATTATATCTATGTTTGATTCTTTTTAATTGTAAAATATCTCTGTAAATTATTCAAATACAATTTTCAGATTACTCAAGTAGCTTAGCAATGACGGTCAATAACAGTTTATTAGAAATAGGCCTACTGAGATCTGGGATGTTATCAGCTGAAGAAAAAACCGGATTTAACAACCCTGACAATTTAACATATGGTATGTATTGCTAAAAGTTTTAAATGTTACCTTTTTTATATAAACTGTATTTATATAAACCTAAAAGGCTGTACCAAGATACTTCAAGGGAGCATTTACTAAAGGTACACAAAATTATTAGGTCAAGAATACCTAATATGGAAAACTAGGGGATGAATAAATCTATAGAGATAGTGTGTTGCAGTATGAAATCTACAGGGTGTCCTACTACTCATATAAATAAACAAGTTTCAACATCTATCTGGCACATAAAATGATGGCTGTCTCTGGCATTAATTCCTAGAACCCCTTATTACCTAAATGTGAAAAGATAGAATAACTATTAACAATTTTTCTTATTACAGCACTACAAAACTTTAGCAAACCAATACATTGGCCGAAAAATATTTATGAGTTTGACTTAAACAATGAAGATAACAATGGGTTTCAGGTATTTTTTCTATTGTTACTATTACTGTTAATTATTTATGAATAACAACTTGCAAGTTAGTAACCGATAGATTCATCTTTTTTTTTTAATTTTATGAAAGTTGATAAATATTGTGTTAACAATAAATTAATGATGCCAACACCAAGCTCAATTTCACCCGGGTACAGAGTACTTTGTTATATTATGCTGGTTATATATATAAAGTCGTTTATCATTTGGTAATTTTTGCATTTCCAGAATGAAAATTTCATATCATGGATGAGGACAGACTGGAAACGTAAGCATTATGCTCGAATTAATCAAACCGGCCAATTTAAAGAAGGACTTCCAAAAGGCGCATACCAGTTTTATTTAAATTACTGTAAGTATTGTACTGACTTGTCTTCAATATAAAATTATTAGGGAGTTAGCTATGAATTCTTATTGGCGCACTAGATATCCTGTGTATGAATTACGAGATTACATAGAAAAGGGCTTTACGGACCGCCATTTTTTTTAATCCTTACCTCTCTTTCAAACACTTGAACAAAAGGCATGTTCGAAAGAGACGCACGAAGTACCGACTTACATTATTCACAATCTACTTTTTGGATTATGGACAATGCAGTAATTTTATAGATTTACTCAAGTTGCTGTAATCATTTATCACATCATACATAGTCCTCATGATTGATTAACTTTAAGTGATTTTTTAAACATGATTTATATCAAATTTGATTTTATTTATCAAACATTCTTTATGCCAGTTTCAATCAAACTTGAAGAAGCGTCACATCTTATAAAAGACCATATATTACTTCTAGTATTTCTAACCATGTTTTAAAATAAAAATCGACTAAATTTATCAGCTCTTAAGTGATCTATTTGCGTATTTTATAATTGTATAATGTTGTATTTTAGACCGTTCTCCGCGAGGATATATAGGACCGAGAAAGTTGATTTTATCTGCAGTAGATATCAATGAGGCTACAAACTCATCCAAAGGCAGGGATGGTGGAATACTCCTAGCATTTGGGCTTGTTATGTTTGCTGCCGGCGTAATATTTTACTATCTACCTTCTTTACGAATGCTATATTCAGGTACGTTGGCAGATGATTATAATCAAAGTTTTATTTTTCCCTTTAAGTGTCATAATACCTCATAATGGAAAACCTTTCAAAACTTCATCGTTTTTAATGTGGGGAAACAAAAAAAAATTATGACTGCATATATACCTATACCTCGTTTTTTTCGTCGTGATTTAAAAGGTAAACAATCTTACAGTGTCTTTTTTATGTAATTATCGATTTAAAAACAAGACGGACACAAATTAAAAAAAATTTAAGAATGAACAATAATTTAATGTTAAAATAAATTTCTTTATCTTACTTCTAAATATTTTTTTTAATTAATGAAATAAATAAAAGTTGTGCTAATATTGTTTACCTTTTATATCACGACGAAAAAAACGAGGTATACATTGTAATGTTTCTGTTGTTTTTTAGATAAAATTCGACGCTCAAGGGACGACCATGTTAAGCAAAACGAGGAAGACACGAGTCTTTCAGCCAGTGAGAGAAATAATGCAGCATCTCCACTCAGGGCTTCCTCATAGGACTCATATCACCGCCTCCTAGCGTGAGGCACTAAAATGCTCAGTATTCCGTGTTCCATTCAGAAATTGGCTTCGATGCAGTGAAGTCAGTCTCTGACTATTTAAATACGTGCCATATTTAGACTCAATAAATATTTGTTACTTTGTGCAAAAGTGGGTACAAATTAATTCAATGTTAATACCAATGGGTGGATTATAAATGGAATATAATTTATTAATATACGAATAGGTATCTATGATACACAATAATGAAGTATTGATGGAAATCGGTAATGCTCTTTATAATGCTGAATATAACTTACGAATAGAACAGTATTATTTCGCTTGAGTTAATTATGTACACTGCTTTAAGAAATTACTTTTATTTAAAATTGTTTAAAACACATTTCAGATTATTACATTGTATTTAATGAGAAACAGTTTTTAAGCAATGCAATTTAACTTTCATTTATTATCGATAAAAATCCACATAAACTGTTGTTTTAATTTGACAATAATGTATTACAGTAATTAACATTAATATAAGGACAACAAGGCCTTAAGTGGTATGAGATCTGTTAACTTATTTTTAAGCAGAATGAATCTATTGTATCATTAATGTATAAGTCTGATTATGCATTTGAAAGTTTTGTTACGGGTTAAGTAAGATGTAATTTATTTTATGTATGACTTTATCCAGTACTGAACATTGAGTCCACTTTCTATAATTATATTTATAAAGCTGCAACTTTATATTTAAAATGCTTAGCGGTTAAAGTTTTCGGCAATGCCTGTTTTAATAGGGCCATAATATATTTATAATTTAGCCAGGGTTTATAATCCTATAGATATAGACGAACCAGCGTTTAAACAAATGCTGAGTAAGAAACAATAACAAACTACTTAAAATCTTGGTGCTATATTCTGCCTTCGATCATTATAACTTTTAAAGGAATGCTGATCAAAGGCACTAAACGTTTTTTATGGATGTAAATAAGTTTTACTCGAGAAGTGTATTGCTTCGTACATTGCTTTTTATTTTACATTTTTGTACTCTATCAGAAAATAATCAGAAGGTCTGTTCATTAAATTAAATTTAAATGAGATAGTGTTTTATATCTTTTCCTAAGTCATAAATGTATTAAGAAAACTTATTAACTTTATGATAACCAATGATAACAATCTGCTTTTGGTGTTAGAATGGTTTGTTTATGCTATGAATGGTAAAACCCATAATCCAACATAATTTAATACGAATTACATCAATAGTTTTCATTCGCCTATAATGTTGAGAGAAATTGCAAGATTTTACACGTTCCGCAGCAGTTAACTCCTCTCCCAACTTTCAGTTATAATTAGTACTCTGCTGTGGTCCCAATCGTTGCAGGAGAAAGAAAACTATCAAATACAAACGTAGTTCGCTATTTCGTCGTACTAGTGGTTATTAATTACGCTACCAATGGCTACGAAGTCCACCACTATAACGTATGATTTTGGTTTTATCGTACTATAAGAGGCTGAAATACTGGAATCTAAGCACATTAAATTAAAAAAAATCACTGCTAGGCTATGAGCTTAGTGTCATCATGACACTTCTTTGATTTTCATTCATTGCTCTAATTGCTGAAGTCTGACATAATTTGAGTGAAAGACGTTGACATTACTGACATTTCATTATTGGTTCAACCTTTATTTTGGTGAACTTTATGAGTAATAATTTTGCAGAATTTTATTGATCGAAACGAAAGTTTTTGTTGGATTTTGTTGTGGAATCATCAACTCTCTAAGAACCCTGTCGCAATGGCGACTTCTAGCGATACATCAGATCAGAATGTGAAATCTAGGCGTCCTGCTGGTAAGATTAAAGTTAGGCTCGCCAATACCTTATTGTGACCTCGCAAAACTGATTAAATCCCTTAATGTTTTCTTCGTTATAGAATCTGCGTTCAAACAACAGAGATTACCAGCTTGGCAACCGATTCTAACAGCAGGAACGGTCCTGCCCACATTTTTCGTCATAGGCATCGCCTTCATTCCTGTAGGAGTCGGGTTACTCTACTTTTCCGATGAGGTAAGTCATGTAAATGTGTACAATGTGACATGTTCTATTTAATTAATTCCTTAATGCTTACTAGCTGAAGTGGTTTAGCAATCTCTCTGTAGTCGGTCCCTCATGTCTGAGGATCGTGGTCAGCATCAGGGTTTCACCTGGAGCGGATGATTTGCCTCCACCGGTCCCTGTCCAGCGCGTCTCTTACGACCGTATAGAAGTTGGTGGTGGTCGTGGTCTTTATTTGATTGGTCCACCTTGTTGGTGACCAACCGCAGGATCTTCTGCCTTCGGTGTTCCCAACGGTTTAGCAATACATAATCTGAGGTGGTAAGCTAACATTACCTACCTGAGGCTTAGTTGGAATGGGTTATGGTGAAAGGCACTTCAATTCAATAGTGTACAGGTCATGCTCAAAATTAGATTTCAATTTGCTTCTAAGAAAGTATGGTGGTATAAGAGTGCAAATGTCTAGTTGAAAATATAGGGATAGTAAATAAAACAAACCATACCCTTTATTACGAATGAATCATTATAAAATAATTGCATTGTTTAAGGTCAAAGAACATGTGATAAATTATACAGATTGTATGAAGGAAGGTGATAATATAACATGTGCAGACTACATTAAGGAAAATGACATGGAGCCTTGCAAATGTGAGATCAATTTTAACCTGACTGAAAACTTTAAGGGAGATGTATATTTTTATTATGGATTGAGCAACTACTACCAAAATCACCGTAGATATGTCAAGTCACGGTAAGTGTAATAGATTTCTTTGGTTTCAACACTTTAGTAGACTATAGAGAAAGCCCAACTGTCTTTCTTTTTAGTCACAGCTGAGATGCCATTTTGTTATATTATACCAATACTGAAATGGAGACTAATACTGGCAGTATTTTTACTTATACTGAGTATAATTAGTTTGAGGAAAAAAATTTAAATAAATTTTTCATTTTCTATTATTAACATTTCTTTCAGTACCTGCTAAAATTATTTTACTTTGTTTAGTACCAACAAATGACACTGTCCATCAAGATACCTTATGCTTAATGTTTCCTTACACAGTGATGACAGTCAGCTCCTGGGTCGGCTAACACCATTTCCATCATCAGACTGTGAGCCATTTGCTTTTGCTGAAGATGAAAACGGTGTAAGGAAGCCAATTGCACCGTGTGGAGCTATTGCCAACTCTCTTTTTAATGGTAATTTGATTTGATGAACATAATTAGACATTAAATAACATTAATTCATCTGAATAAATAGGCCCTCCTGTAGTGGACTATAGAGGATGCTGGCTTTCAAGGTTATGAGCCATTTTTACTATTATACTTCTGTTGCATAATTATAAAATATATTATATTAACAGCTATGTATAATAAATTTGCAGACAGTAAAACAAATATTTTTCCGCAACTGTGGAGGTCAAAGCATAGTTCACTTCCTGGGGTAAATAAACTTAAAGGTTGAATGTTTTTGTCTATTCTATTGTGTCTCCAGTGATTGAATTAATTGTATTGCTTTGGCAAGTGAAAATAATAATGGTAAAGTAATCCTGTTAAGGCAATATATTCATGTTTCGTTTTAAGTCTTTTCTTTTGTGTAATACTAGATTAGTGTTATATTGACTTAGTTATCAAATTTTAATTGTAAAATAATTATTTCAGATACATTGACTGTTTATTCGGTGGATTTACGAACTACGGTATCAGTGCTGAATACAGGAATTGCTTGGACTTCCGACAAAGAAATCAAATTCAGAAATCCTGCTTTTTCAACAGATCTCAAAACAGGTAATGGTCATTGAATTTTTTATTTCAACAGAGTAGAGTAATTAGAGCTGAATGATGTTAGAAAAGTTATATATAAAAATAAAATTTATAGCTGCTTTGGAATAGCTTTATTTAAGAAATTCAGAATCATTATATCATGTAGATATAACATCATGTTTTGCCACTATTTAAAATCTAGAAACACTATGAACAATGTAACAAAACTTGATGTAATAATAGTGTTCTAAGTAATTAATTCTAATCTGATTAATTAAATACACTTGTGTGTTCATTTAATTGTAGCGTTTGCGAACTTCACAAAACCTGTGAATTGGCGGCAGCCTGTGTGGATGTTGGACCCAAATAACACTGACAATAATGGATTCCAGGTAACATTCCACAATGACGTCATTCTGTTATTGTTTCATCCCAGTCAGAATACATAGTAAGAAATCGTATATTACATCTCAGAGTTCGAAAGAGACGCATATAGTACATTGTTATTTCAGTCATACTCATGCTCTAATAAAATGTAATACATTGCAGAATGAGGACTTGATAGTGTGGATGCGCACGGCGGCGTTGCCCACCTTCCGCAAGCTGTACCGCCGCGTCGACCACACTAAGAGGGGCTTCGGCGCGGGACTCATGAAGGGGCCCTATATCCTTACTGTGGACTACAGTGAGTACCCTTTGCTTTTACATAGCCTATCTTTAAATTTGTTGAAAACTGGTTTGGAATTATAGACAAACCATCTAATTGTATGTGGTCAATAATATCTTTATCATCAGTGTTATCAAAACATCCTCAATGTGTTGTAGTCTATACGTCTTAAATCAAAGACTATGATAATACATACCATAGTGGCTTATATGTAGAAATACTTTGATTTTAAATTGAGATATTAGGTCAGGGCTTGATGACTTTTGCTGTTAATTAAAAAAAACTCCCCTCCATACAATCTTTTTAATTACAAAATTTTTCTTATAAACTGAGTGGAATTGGTTGCAGAACTGCTCATTTCATTTTCGTTCATTGTTAGTTAGTAGCGTTGTAGTCTACGGAGAGCCCACTAACTTTATAACTTATACATATCTTTTTTCACGCAGATTACCCGGTGAAAGACTTCAAAGGCACAAAGTCGTTTATAATATCGACGACGTCGCTGCTCGGCGGCAAGAACCCTTTCCTCGGCGTGGCGTACGTCGTGGTCGGCACGCTGTGTCTGCTGCTCGGCATCGTGCTGCTCGTCATACACGTGCGCTGCTCCAAGAGGTCAGCTATGAACGGACTGTTAATGCAGTGAACGAGGGAATGAATGAGTGAACGAGTGTATGAATGATTGAAAGAGAGAGTAATTTAACGAACAAAAGAATGATGAAAGAGTGAACGGATGAACGAACAAACGAATAAATGAACCAATTATTGAATGATACTAAAACACAATTACTCCTAAAGCAAGTGAACAGGCGAATGATTAGTGAAAGAATGACACTCAGTATGAAATACAATTAGTGGCATTTAATTACAGTGGCAGTTATTTTTTAATAATGCTATGACTTTTAATGTTTGAGATGATCCAATCCGATTTTATTACTAATTCCCAGGAATTTGAGCACGCGTTTTATTTTACATCCACTATATTATTTTATTTTTCTTTACATTTTGTAGCTTGTTACTTTTAAGTTTATACTTTTTTTTAATCGTTTTGTAAATCAATGCGTGTTGTGTGATAGATATACATCTCCTATCTCTCAAGCCTACTTAGTGGACGAGGAGCCAGCCACTCAAAACGCCCCAATACCTTCGTAAGTTGGTACTTGAGGTGTTCTATTTTGTATCAGACGTATATAACGCTAGTTTTCATCACATTAAACTCGCTAGTACGGACGAAAATAGCGATGTTTTATGCAAGATTTCATTTGTTGGTTGTGTTAAGTTCTTGAGATTTCATCAAATTTTGTTCTTTATTCCGTAATTATTTAGTTATTTAGCATTATTAGCTCCTAAAAATATATCAAATCATGTAATTTACGGCTGTTGTTTTAGTAACGTATTAATAGGTCAATTTAGGCAAGAATTTTGCTTTTTTTGGACTTTATTTTATGTTTTACAACTATAAAAATACGAACAAGTCAGTTGTTTCCTAAAACAATTATTTTAGGTATTAATTGTTTAGTTTTATTATATTTGCCGTAACGATATAAATGCGTGTTTAATGTAGAATTCGTAATAGGAACTTATACACCAATATTACCATATTGATTACCGTGATGATGAATGAGTGAAGAAAATTATGATTTTCATGTCATCAATACCATACTAATATTATAAATGTGTAAATAACTCTGTCTGTTTGTGTTCCTTTTATGCTAAAGTTTTGGCATGTTGTCAAAATGTCATTGGATTCATTTTCATTGTAAGAGTGACATAGGTTTTATACTTAACTAGCAATCGCCCGCGGCCCCACCCCCGTAATTTTCCCGTTTTCGCAATACTTTTTATTGCTGCTCCTCTCCTATTCACATTAGCGTGATGTTATATAGCCTATAGTCTTCCTCGATGAATGGACTATCTTACACTAAAAGAATTTTTGAAATCGGTCCAGTAGTTCCTGAGATTAGCGCGTTCAAACAAACAAACTCTTTAGCTTTATATTATTAGTATACATAGATAATACTGGAAAATACTCGACACCCTACCTTATAAACTTAAGCTGTGGAGTTTCTAGTTTTTTATTATTAATTATTTCGTAGTTCTAATAAAACCTTCCATTGTTTCAGCACCACGGAGATGATCAACGTGAATCCTCGCACCCCCTACTCTTAAAGTCATCGGTCCTGTATATGGACGTCTAACTATTATTCACGGTAGGTAGTAAACTTGCACAATCTAGATGAAACAAGTCAGTTAGTGTAATGTTAAATTATTTGTCACCCTACTAAATTATTATACAAGTATTGCAGTTAACAAGTTATATTGTACTTAACAAATTTTAATGAGTTTAAACCGTTGTTAATGTTCTATTTTTGGGACGAAATTTAGTGAAAAAACTGTTTTGTTAATTAATGCGGGGTTAATAGATTTTACACTTATGACAGTCTTTTAAAATCTGATGTTACCTAATAAAGTCTAAGGCCGCGTTGTAACAGTTCATAATAACTATGTAGTATGATATTTGTTAAACCCAAGGTGATCCGACGATTGACGAATTCGATTAGATTCACAACTTAATAGGTTTTAATAAGCATCGTGGAACTATCTATGCCTTTTGGTTATCGAGATGTTTATAAGTAACAATCTTAGGACTAGTACAACTCAATAGCGATATCTAGTTGTTACGAAAAGAAGCTTTTGTACCTATTTGAATGGGGCTGTTAGTATTTTGTCATACCATAGTATTTCACATAGGTTTAACACGTCTTTTGTTAAATTTTCTTTAGTTTCGTAGTTGTATCACTGTGTCAGGCCAAAAGGCCTTATTGATTAGAAGGTATATACAATTACATCGAAAAATATTAAGAATATTACAAATGCTACCTATAGGTACGCTGCAGTGAGATTATTTTTTGAAAGTGACAGTATGTGTTTATTTTATAATGTACTAACTCATTAGGAATGGAAAATGAATTACATAATTTCTTTCGAGAAACATTTACTAAAAGATTTCGAGTATGTCAACGAAAAATAATTTGCACTTGTGTTCTATAAGGTAATTGGCGTCGTTTTGTCGAGTTTTGTGTAGTTGTAGGATTTAATTAGAAGCAAAACTAATACTAGGCCAATCGATGTGCACATTCGTTAGCATTGCATGCAGTTGCAAAATAATTTCCAAAGTCTAGAAAAAAACTGCGATAAGTCAAAAAGCGCTAGAGAAGTATTATTAAAAAGTTATAAAAAAATGGATTTCCTTCATTTCTTAAATTTTCTTAAGTTTTTTAATTATAAAATTAAAAAATGTTTTTTGTATGTTTGTAAGTAATTGTATAAATATTAGTTGCTAGAATAACCAGCTTATGTTTTCTGTAATTTATATTGAAATGAAATAGGTTTGTGACAATTATCGTTATTATTATTAATTCATAAACTGATTTCATTACGATGTAATATCATGTTATGTATTTTTTAATTTTTACTTTTCGTTTTCACAAATTAAAATAAGTCTTAATAATACCTATACATTATTGAAATGATCAAAAGTGCCTTTGTTAAGAATATAAAAAATATAGGGCTTGTATGTTGACTTGTTAAATTTCTTTTTGGCTCACGTTTTTTATGAACTATTAAAAGTTAATGTACCTCCGTATTCACACGATCATGGTAATAGCTATGATAATTATATTTCAAAACAAACGCATCTATGATGTCACAAATGGTGAATTCTGTTTGCGATTAATTAGGTATGGAGTTTATTTCCACATATCTGCGCAGGAGTCGCGTGGTGGAATTTGTTCTAGACCTCCTCAGTCATGAGGAGAAACTCGTGTTCATGTTCAGTAATTAGCTAGTAATATGTTGAGGCTATGTTGATCACTTGAAATACCAACAAATCATTCTTAGTAAATACAACTTTTATATCGAATAATAAATAGCCAATCGGACCAACAATGTCTTTTAAAAATTGTTTCGTTAATTTGTTCTTCTTTTATAACGCTTTAATATTAAAAATTATAAAATAACGTTAGTTTACCGTTTGATTTTGTAGTGTGACCTGGACATTTTAATTGCATTTAAATTTTTTAGCAAAAGTCATTGTTTTAATATTATAAATATTCTATTGTTATTACACAATAAATGTTTTATGTATCTGTTTGTTTTATTCTCATCACGTAATGTAATCTTTTAAGATTTTAGACCTCAATGTTTTCTAAGACTGGTTGCTCTAAAATCTTATAAAGAAATGAACTTGTTAAAGTTTTCGTATTTTTTAATTTTATCCATATCAGCGCTACCTTTTATGTTCCGTGATTAGATTAAAGAATTTGAATTAGGGAATCAAGACGCAATTGCGTGAAGTATTACGGTAATCTGCGTTGTTATTATATCAATATTTATATTTTACTTATATTGGTTTGTCTATTTGAGAGCGAGACCAAGGAGAATTTATGCATTGTTATATTAATGCCGATTTAACCGAACGCTTAACATAACATACAAATTACGTTATTGTTGCTTTATTACTGCGTACAATAAAGATATGTACTTTAGTATCTACTGTGCAAAGCGATCTTTTAATGTCGATATTCGGGTTGTGACTTAACGATTTTTTATTAATGAACCGTACCAATAGGTAAATAGTCTTTTTTTCGTTTCATTAAATAGTAAAGTTTTTTATCAAGATAATTTATGTCTGAATCGATAATGTACCTATAGTTTATATATCAAGATTTATTAGACAATTAACTTGCTGATAGGCGATTTTGATAAGAAGATAAAGTTTAGCAGAATGACATGCTGCTACATTCCACAGGTCGGTTTTAGTGGGTGCTATGGGGGGAGTCTTTGGGTTATTGTGGTTATTAGCGTTG
>LGAG01000492.1:2304-24563 GCA_001278395.1 Lerema accius
GGGGGGTTGTTTAGCAGTGTTTAATACCTGACTATAGTCCGTAGAAGAGTCGACCTTGCCTCATTGTGGAAGGTTATTATGACGCTGGTCTCCGGTAGATCTTCGTCATATTTCTTTAAGCGGCACCTGATAAAAGAAATTAAAATATTAATGAACAGAAAAACAAAAAATGTACCTGCTGAAAATTGGAGGGGGTTTACAAAAATAATAGACTATGTCTTTTCACAATCGGGATAAATCTAGTGACATCTTATAATGTTGAATTCTTCGAGCTGTTTAGGCTGTAGAGCGTTCCAAAGAATACATACATACATACATACATACATACATACATACAACATACATACTCGAGAAATATCTCTCTGCGCACACGCGTGAAAACAAAATTGTTTTTAGCAGTCAAAATATTTTGAGGAGATTGTTCTAGAAATACAATGTTTATTACGTAAAATACTTGTTTTTATTTTAAGTATACCAATAATACAAAAGCGAAATTGGATAGCAGCCACGACCTCTACATCAATTTAATATCTTCTCCATAATATATTACTTTTCCAATAAAGGAAAATACTTGGCAAGCCGTCAAGTGAAGCGTGGTAGGACCGCTTATTATGATAACATCCCTCTAGTGAAACTTTAAATGTATTTTATAGTTATATTACTAAAATTATGTAGGGAAGTTGTTCTTTAATTTAGTTTCATTTATTCCTCAACTGATTTACTATTTATACTAATAATATAAAGCTGAAGAGTTTGTTTGATCGCGCTAATCTCAGGAACTACTGGATTGATTTGAATAATTCTTTTATTGTAAGATAGTCCATTTATCGAGGAAGGCTATAGGCTATGAAACATCACGCTAAGATGAATAGCAGAGGAGCAGCAATAAAAAATATTGCGAAAACGGGAAAACTACGCGAGCAGAGCCGCGGGCAATTGCTAGTGTACTTATAAAAATAATGTATGTTCATAATGTTGAATAACTTTGGCTACGATGGAATTTCAATATACTTAATTTATTTTTTGTGAATTTAGTAATAATAGCACCTATGGAATCCAATTATCTTGTCCAATATACCTCAAAACATTTCAATATCCATCCAGTTATTTCAGTGGAGTTGAGTGACATGAAGTAACGAAATATTTACATAATATTTTCACTCCAAAGACTCCAATTTACCCCGAACGCTTCCAAAAGAAGAGTTAATTAACAAAACCCGGCCAAATGCAAGTCGGACTCGCGCACGAAAGGTTCCGTACCAACTATAAAAGAAAATCACGTTTGTTGAAAAAAACACTTCTATTATATTATGAGAACCCCGTTAACATTTTTTTTTGTGTTTATCGTTAAAGCGGCAACGGAAATACATAGATAATTTGTGTAAATTTCATCTTTCTATCTTTCACTGTTTATAAGATACAGCCTGCTGACAGACAGACAGACTTAGTAAAATACAATAATACATACATAGCATTTCTGGTATCCGGGATAGCTCTGTTACTGGGCAGTTGATCTGAAGCTGCTTGGTTGAACCTATTTCGCACGTAGGGGTCATTGTCCCGAGCCCCCCCGTTAACGTATCCCCCTTCATCAAAGTACGTCCGCCCCGTACTCCCAGTGCCATAGGTTTCTTCAGGAGAAGCTGGGCTGCTCTCTGTTTCCTCCTCTGAATGCTGTTTTATTAGACGTAGCGCTACATTTTCTTCCTGTAACAAGAGGGGTTGGTTAAAGCTTGGCTATTACCTGACTCAGGGCCGTCTTTACCCGGGGGTTCAAGGGGTGCAGCCGCACCCGGGCGCGGGATACTGGGGGGCGCCGAGCACTAGAAACTAAGATTTTTATTAGGTGCTTACATTAAGATTATTTGCGATTTTTTTTTTATATAAGTACATAAATTACAAAGTTTTGAGAAATTA
This sequence comes from Lerema accius, assembly GCA_001278395.1. NCBI lineage: Eukaryota > Metazoa > Arthropoda > Insecta > Lepidoptera > Hesperiidae > Lerema > Lerema accius. The sequence continues at coordinate 4,222 of LGAG01000492.1, forward strand.
ATAAATGGAAAATTGAAATTATTTTGCGTTTTTTTTGCAACAATAGGGGCGCCGGCTAATCAATCGCACCCCGGCGCGGAATATGCTTAAGACGGCACTGACCTGACTACCTTAAGAGGGTACCTAATGTTTTTTAGGGCATGTAGGTACGTCTAGTTTTTTTTTACTTATTGCAGGACTTTGTCGCTCAAGCACAATGGCACACGTGTGGTTGTGTTTGTCTGTGTGTTTATCTACATTTATTTTACACGCTACATTATGAATTCATTATATGCACACGGCTGGGCGAATTTAAAGAGGTCATTTGATTCGTCTTCATTAACTGAGTCTTCAGTGATATAGGTAGGCTATAATATACTTTTTATTAGGGCTCTTCCTCTAAAAAATAACTATTTAGCCGTAAGGTTATTTCTTTTATTGGTTATTTGTATCCATGGTTACCATGATACGAAATCCAAGCGTGACACCTATGAATGTGTATCTTTTTATTAACCATCCGAAAGCTGGGTTGACGTCTTCTCTTAAAAAGGTAGGGTTAAGGTCATAATTCTTCTTAAACCACGTTTATTACAAGTTTATTATCAATGAAATCGATGCCGGCAGTTGTAAATGTGACCTTTTCGCCTTGACATTATGATGGTATCTTAATAAAAAGTTATTTATGAGCTGACATAACGGATAGAAACTTATTATGACTAATGCGTACAAAGATATAAGTTTCATGAATGAGAAAAGTGATAGCTTAGTGGTTGGAATCGGTCTCTCAGTATTGAGAGCTCCTTAATTCTTAATGCACCTAATTTTCAAAAGTATTAGAAACTAAATATCTCACTTGCGTTGGTAAAGAAAAACATCGTGAGGATACCTGCATACTGTGTTCTCCATAAAGTTCTTAAAGATGTGTAAAGTCTGTTAACCCGCACTTAGCCAGAGCGGTGAACTATAGTCTGTATTCCTTACACTGAGAGTAGAGTTAATCCCAGCAGTGGGACTGGTAGATTCGGGTTGTAACGATGATGAAATTAAAAGACATTGATTTAGTTCAATAAGTAAGGCGACAATTTTATCGCAAGCAGTCTAATAGTACAAATGTTATTATATTTTATTTGCAAGTCATTTTAAGCTAGACGAATTTATTAAGACTCTCAGTCTATGAAACCGGTTCTATGACATTTATAGCATTGATAATAACTGGTATCGAATGACTACGAACGATGACACTATCGATTTGAATGAACTTAGCGTTTGAGACTTTTGTTATTCGATTACCTTGGGTTATGACTTTAACCTGTAGTATGTTTGTCTGTATTGGCAACACGATGGCCAAGTGCGTGGCAGACTACACATTTTGAGAACTTTATGAAGAACTCTTAGGTGTGCAGGTTTCCAACCAATTTTCTTCGCGAAAGCAAGTGATAATTAGTTTGTAATACGCGCATAACTTTTTGAAAATTAGAGGTGCGGTAGTTTTAACTCAGGAACTCCGACAAACGTTCAATCCAGTAGTTGAATAGTGTTGGATGTTCTGTGAAATTTTGCCCGAGGACAGCAATTTCGATTACAGCAGTATTAGTTATACGAATGCGTAATTAAAGTGAGGAGGTACTAAAATGAAATGGTGATTCTCGTAGATAAATTACATCCCGTATTAAAAGTGGTAGTGAAATCAAACTAGCGTATTGAGTAGAAAATGATACGGTTACAAAGTTTTAATTGGAACGGCAGTCAAGTTTCTAACGAGTTTGCTACTGGAAGGAAAGTCTAAAAATATATTTTACTACACTAGTAGTAAGTAGTAACTTTCCCCTTTCTTTTCTTTCATACTAAAGTACTAACGAAACGGAGGTCGATTAAAAAAAAATACGTGCATGTGTATCATTGATACCTACATGAATATGATTTTTGATTTTTTTTTGGTCATAATATCCATTAATAACGGTCGCGTTTCTCAACCAAACGTAATATTACATGTACTAGTATTAAATGTTATTTTAATAGACAGCGCTACTCAAAGTTTTTTGCGGCCCGATTTTATTCAACCCTTACTTGACCCCAGGGTATTGAGCCAGCTAGCTATTTTAAATGGTCATCTATTTTCGTTATTCATTAATTTTCTACCTTACTAAGCTTGCTTAGAAGTGAAGATTAGTCCAAGTTAGTCTTGTTAATAAATATAAGTGGTTCATTAGTAATGGTCAGTATTTAAGTTGCTTAGTGTTGCTACTTCCGAGGACAAAAGTTCGTCTCTTGTATAGTGTACTCTGCCACTCAAGCCCTCAGCCAAAACTCGGGTTTAACTTGATTACATTTTCTCTACCCAGTGCTACTAGCCATTTGAGAACCGCTGGTCCTAACGTTTATTTCACTTATAGCTATACATATAGTTTGCACTTTCGCATAGTATAGTCTCGTTTACTAGTATTATTGAAGGAAGAACATGTATTATGATAGTATTAAGTGATGATGGGTAAAGAGGATGCGTTTCTATCTCTCAGTAGCTCTCAGTACTTTGTAGAGGACGTTGAATTGTTGCTTAAGTACCAAAAGGAGTTAAGTAAGTACCTTTGGTTTGCTTATTTTGAAGTATTAATGATATTTTATACTTATACTCGTATGTTACGTCCTTAGTAACCAATCGAAAAATGTGTTCGTTTGTACTGTAGATATGTTGAATATGTCCTTAGTACTAAACCAACCGAAAAATTGTGTTAAGTAGTATGTATTGTAAACTGTTATTATGTATTTGGTAAACTATCGAAAATCGTGTTTCGCGCTATATTGCACGCGTCGTTATAGTTTTTTCGTTCGTACTCTAAAGGAAACAGTTATAGCTTAGTATTAGCTTTTCAGGGACTACTTTGTATGTATGTATGTCTATGTATGTATGTATGTATGTACCTATGTATGTCCATTTATGTAAAACGCTCTACAGTCCAAACGAATGAAAGAGCTACGTACCTAGTTGAGGGTAGTTCGAGAAATTACTTTAAAGTACGAGTACCTATTTATATGAAAGCATAGCAATTTGATAAATGAGGTACAGTTAGGAAGAAAGTGCAAGTGTAATGTACAGTCGAGCACAATGCGCGGTAATGTCGCTCACTACCGTGACGGACTCAGTGAGTGCTACTGACAGGTACGTTTAGTGTACACGACTACGACACGACTACGATCCGACATTATTTTAAGCAGCAGAGTTTTTAAATAATACCAGGTCCATTAAACCTTGGACTCTAACATCAAGTTATTATTCACTTATTCAGTATAATGTATAATTGCTGTTTCTAGTTTCCTGACAATTTGTTTTGCCGACAATATAATATTTTTGTACAGGCTTTGCTAGCAGTACCTACTATGTGAGACCTACTTAATGTTAATTTTTTTAAGGAACATCTTACAGGTAAGCAAAACACCGTTGTTAAACAGGTTTACAAATTAAAAAAACGGAAGTAAAAATGTTTAAAATATTTCGAAAATATATTGTTTCTAAAAAAAGTGCCAGCTATGTTGAAAAACTATTTTTCACTGTACCGTAGTAAATTTTGTTTTACAAAATAATAGAAACTGCGATAATTCATACGTACGACAAAAAATCGTGTATTACAAAAGACCATTTAATCTTGACGACATTCACAAGTAGTCTGGGATAATACATGTTTGGTTTTTGTAATGTTTTTGGCGTCAAATGTGAGAATATGAGATCATTGTTTCAAAGAAAGATAAAGAAAAAAGATAGTCGTAAATGCAGCTTTTAGATAACACTATCTTTTTGTTAAGAGAAACATTTTTATAGTGTTTATTTTTCCCACTGTGTGACTTATTAGTGAAAGTGTGGTGTTGGTAGGTTGATAAAACTTGGTAGTAAAAATACATTAATCCAGAATTACGTAAATTCTTAACGAGTAGCGACATAAATGCATAATTAATTTAATCCCAATTACGTAAATGCGTAAAACTTGTGTGTAAAACTTCGTAGTCAAAAAACAGTGTAAAAATAACAAATGATTACGTTATTCCGTACATTGTTCGACAGGCCGTGTTCTGTGACGTATGTGAAATCGTAAAAAAAAGAAAATATTACTTCACTTTTTTTGTTCTAACGACTAAGTATACTTTTTGGTCGGAGGTTATAAAGAAATCCTTTTAACCCTTTAGCGGCAGATTAAACTAACTAGTGACAACAGATTTTCGACTTACTGCGTCGTTAAAAAAAGCCAGCAACTACCTATATTCCATCGAGCTATTTCTTAAATAAAAAAAACAAATTTTCTAACTGCATAAATAGTACTTTTTAAAACATTGTAACTTAATAGTAAAAAAATATTAACATAAAAATATCATTACGAATATAAAAAATATTATTAAATTTTTATTTTCCTACTTAAAGTAAATCTATTAAACATTTCAAACACGTTTGCTTTCTAAGTAATCGTTATCAGTATTTATAAATAAGCGGATCGTACGAGAACTTACATCCGCAGGAAGTTTATGGTATGTATGTCAAGAATATTAAATACTGGCTACTAGCTTCATTTAATATTAGAACTACGCCGTATTCATGGTTAAAGAAAGATTAGTGTAAGAGTACCTAACTAGTTTCATACAAGTTCGTAAAACAAGTTATTAAGTAATACGAAAACTACAAAACTGCTACAATTTTATTTTTGAGGGGTTAGTGGTGCTGTATTACGAAAATATAGCTTATGATACTTAGAATAGAGATGAATACAATGATAAGTTCCACGTTAAAGATCTATATCCGTCAAGATATATGAGATATAGAGAGTGGCAAATAAAGAGATATAATATAAAAATGTTTCACTTAAACTACTCATTTAGTTTCCCAAACAAGCAGTTTTGACTCGCAATTATTTATTGTTGTGATGTTCAAAGGCTCTTTACGCAATAAGTACTACTGATATGGCTCGTACTTTTTCTACAATAAAAAAAGATATACATACACCCATATGAAGACGGCACGGCATATGAAGACCCTTATTTGACAGATAGTTCACAGTCATTGACATCTGTCAGCATATATCAATCGAGTTTGTACTCTACGACCTTAACAATTAACGCCCCACTAGTGAGCACAAGTCTCTCCTCATAGCTGAGGAGGCCTAGAGCATATTCCACCACGCTGCTTCAGTGCAGATTAACGAAGGGGTTAGTGGCCAATGGTCAGACATTTTTATGTGGTATAAGAGCTTAATATTACTTAAAGACTATCGCATAACAATACCAATAGTACCACAGAATAATGTGCTCTCTGAAGCACGAAAATATATAGTTTGACATGATAAGTAATGTTCGAATTTTGACCACGGATTGGGTCTTTTAATATTGCAGTTTTGTCTTCTGTAACTTAACTATTTTTAACTTAAGTGGTGCTATAATTTTAACGACGATATTCTAAAGATAGGTAATCCTGAAGTGACGTATTGCTCTACATAATAAATGTGGTATAATATTAGCTGTTACGTCAGTACTGTGAAAGTGGTCAGTCGCCGTCCTTGACGACAGATCCGGTTCCTAGTCTGAAACAACCACTCGGAAGGTGGGTGTATGGTGTATTGTTGAACTAATGTTGTAATTAAACTGATTAGCTTCCTTAGAAAAGCTAAGTTAGAAGTAAGTTTAGTAAGAATAGGTTTTCGTTTTTTTTTCATTTACATAAGAAATAGAGTTTTCTTTTTCTGAAATGTTTTGTGAGTTACTTTAAAAACTAACTGACTCAAATTAACTAACTTTCAAATGTAACTTAACTTTCGAAATGGTTAAAAATAAATTCGTACGGATGATTTATTATGGTCATAATGTGTAACGAAGTATGTTTCTTAAATGGATTACGAATGGACAAGACTTGAATATATTTTGTTTGTTTTTGATAACTGCATAATTGTAGCTAACCTTCGATTTAATTTTAAATTCTTTTTTGTTTCGCAAGAAGATTATACATGATACAACGTTTATTTAATTAACATTTCTGAATCATTATATTTCACCTTCATAACTAACCCTAAAAGTACATTCGCCTAGAAAATACTTTCAAAATAAAAAATGATTTTAATGACATTAATTTTAAATTTGATATTTTTCTCCTAATAATCAAACAAAGGCGTTATTAAAATTAAAAATTCATAGTCGACCAACATTTAACAATTTAGTCACTCACATTCACAAGACACAAGGTCGTGTCAACGTATGATTGGGACACGTGACCCCAACAAGGTGTCACGGCCGACATTCTAAGCCGAATTTGAGCTCCAACTAGTGAAACCAGCACACTTATTGTAACAGACTGACTCAAGGAATTTCAAGGACGTTTGATTTTGTGCTAATCATGTTTCTATGTTACTCAAGGCAGTGTTAGGTCGAGTTTTGGTTTCCTGTTTGATTAAAACAGGGTAGAAAATACTCAATCTTTTGGTGTTTATGTGACATAACCAGAGGTACGAGTACTAATAATAAATCTACTGTCAAGCTTAAATATTTTCTTTCTTAATTTTCTTTCTTTATACTCTTTAATGACCTTACTATTATATAAATAGGTATCCGTGCTATGATAGATTTTTTTTAGATTTTACGTACGATGTAATTCAAATTGAAATTCGATCACAGCGTGTTAAAGGTCAGATATGTCATATAAATTGAAATTTAAAACTCCCTGAGGATGCTGCATTGCTATTTTAAGAGAATCTCACTTGACCATTCCAAGTATAAAGTGTCGATATAAATAACTGTTATTATACCACATAAATTTGTTTCATAACCTAACTTTTATTGATATTATTTGCAAAACCAATTTTAAAACGAAAATTGCCAAACTTTATTTGTGTTACAAACGTAACTTAAGTGATTGTAGATATAACATAACATGATAAAACAAAACAATGTGCAAACAAAACGTTCCTTTTATTAAGTTCGCTCTTAAATAACATTAAAAAAAAACCGGGGTTTAACTTTTTATTTTTCTAGATAGCACGTCGAATTGTATTGACCGAAAGCAGTATTTTTTCACTTGACAAATGCTTTTTGGACGTGACTGTACAAGTGTTGCAGATTGAGAACAATGTCGCATTTTGTTTTATGCCAAATTTGAAAAACGATCGTTCGTGACTACTGTTTTTTTCTGTTACATTGTGTTGTCTTTTTGTGTAAAAAAGCGTGTTTTGAAATTGTTTTTTCTTTGTCACAGAGAATCTAATGAAGACGTCCACCACAGTAAAATAGTTGCTACGTCTATTAAGAATTGTGTAATTTGTGTTGAGGATAGCAAGGCCATAGCATGGAATTTCGGCTACCAGTACCGATCTTTTTCGTTCATTTAAGTTTGACCAGAGTGATATTTTATGCTATACTCGTTGATATGTTACGCCGATTGGGGTGTTCAAGTGGAGTCAAAGATCCACACTACAAAGGGGACCACTGTTAAAAACAATCATTCTCATAAATCAAACAATTTACGTAAGTAGGTAATATTATTAAAATGGTAAATATAATGTTGAAATACTTAATAAAAGCCGAAGTCCGGTATCTTTATTGTACACAATGTGTGTTTAATATGCAAATATTAACTGCCATGCATTTATTTGCATCATAATACTGCATCGAGATGGCATACATTTATGAATGAGGCATAAAATATGGTAATGTATATAGTTAGATTTAATATGGTAAAGTAAATGGATACTTACTGATAATAATCATGGACGTTGTGAGTCTCTCAGTAGATTCTCATGAGGAACAGTGTAGTTAGAAGAAGAAGTGTAGGGAAAGGTTTTGTAGAAAGAAAAAGAAAAATTATAATCGGCAATTTTCATGAAGAAAATTAAAAGTCGAATATCTCGAAAAGGGTTAAGTTTAGAGTAGGGTGTTTCATAGAAAAATAAGTCAGAAATGATGGATACTTCACGCCATTGAAGTATCTAGCACGCCTTTTCCTGTATATGGATATTATTTAATGATATAATTTCGTTTCTTTTGATCAACCGTTTTGTTTAAATGTTTAGAGACATGAAAATAAATGGTGTGTCTTACAATCCCAATCTTGATTCGTTCTTTTATTAATGTTCGAAGAGTTATAAACAAATTACCTACTATGACAGTAAATGCATTAAACCATTAATCCATAAACTTTATATTGCGATAATAGTAAATTGGTGTTATAAAACAAATGTTTCTGTTACCTACTTGTATTTACGGCTGACATCGATACGAAGTACTAGGATACCTAATGAGATTTCTCTTCATTTCCTAGATTATACATACATACATACATACAACGGTATAGGTACTGGTGATGTCAGGAATTGACCCGAGGAGAAATTGGCTATCGATCAGGCGAAGTTATTTTCCGTACGGAATTATTAATAGATCTTTACGTGCCGTTGCATAAATATGTACGTCTACGTATGTATGTATGTATGTACAAATAATAATTTATTGGTGCTTGAGGTCTTATTTGTGTCGTGTCGATGTCATGTCGGTTAAATAAAGTGTTCATTGGCCCACTGTATGGCCAACTATATGAGATGAGTCTCTACTTATAACTTAAGAGGCCTATGGAATACTCCACCACGATAACGGATTTGTAGAAAAGTTAACGGCAAACCCAAGTGTTTCAAGTCTTCAGGCAGCTCTTAAGCTTTTGATATAGCTAATCGACTGACAACTACAATCATCAGAACCGAGGGCTTCTCGTGCCTTCCAAAGCACGGAAGCGCTTAATATCTTGCCACTAGCGGTCACCCATCCAGTTTCCGACCGAGCCCACGGTTGCTTAACTTCGTAGATCACTTAGGATCGACGTAAGCTACCAGGCTATACCTATGTGCTTCTGTCTATTAGAGAAATAAACGGCTAACTAGCCGTAGTAACTACTAATAATACTCAGACCAAAAAGTATACATATAGACAATATTTTTCTTTTTTACGATTTGAAATACGTCACAAAACACGGCCTGCCGAGTATAATTATACCGGGAAACGTTATCATTTGTTATTTACGGTTTTTATATTTATGTTTTTTTCTGCAATGTTTGTTCTGAAGGCGGAGTCTATAATTTTATGGTCTGAGTATGTACTACGTATATTTAGTAAATACTATTTAGTACCTATAACATTTACACACCTCTATCTAGATATGGTGCGGGTTAGAACGAGTTTGGAAAGCTAGTAATACCTACCTATCGTTTCTAGTCACGATCCAAGCTTGGCGATATCTTAATTAATTTAAAATATACTTTAAGCTCAAGGAATTAAATTTAAATTACTTTAACATGTCTTTGGAATGCGATACAACATAGTTAGACCGACTTTATTACTTTATGTTTATTTGGTAGTAGAAACAACAGGTCATTTTCTTTTAAATAACTATGTATAAGATTACAACATTATAGAAAGCATCACAAAGAAGAAAAAAAATCCTGTCAAAAAACACACACAAAAGTATATCACTGATACCCATATGAATATACAGTTTTGAATTTAGAATTTGATCGAGTGTAAAAAATGTCATGTGCTAAGTTAGCACGTTATATTACCTTACCTTAGATACGTCACTAATTTAGTACTATACAATTCAGTTAATTCTTAATCGATATAACGAGGGTTCATAGCAACCAATCATGCTACCCTAAAGTCAATGACCCCACCGAAAATTACAATTAGGGGGCGAATCGGAACAATACGTAACTTTGTCCGATTGAAGAAAGTTTACGATTCTCGTTCCACTAGTTTCTATAGCCGATTCACTAGCTGTGAGTTGACCTATAGAAGATAATTACGCATAGAAACAATTACTTAGTTACGATTGCGTAATTGGTTAGGAATTTGACGTAATGAACGATGAAAGTAAAAGCTATGGGATTAAAACTAGTTTAACCTCTACTTTACATCGAAGAAGTTCATGAAATAGTTTAGAAATTCAACGCATTTAAAGATATACATATTTCGAATAATCTCACGTGAAGCGAAATCCTAGGAGGTCAGGATTTAAACACAGTAATAGGAAAAGTTGTAACAAAATATCATGAGCATTTTACTAAAGATTTGCTGCTAAACGTTTGCCCGTTCTTCTAGTCATCTATTTAACGCAAATAACTATAAAGTAGGTCATTTAATAGCTCAGCGGTGACTCATGAAGATAATAAAATTAATCCACAAATAAAATTAGATAGGTCACTAGCGCCTAATATAATCTCATCATTGCAACCCATAACAGTCCCACAGCTGGGCTCGGGTCTCCTCTCACAGTGTGAGGGGTACAGGCCATAGTCCACCACGCTGGCCTAGTGCGGATTGGCAAACTTCACACACCTTTGAGAACTTTATGGAGAACTCTCAAGCATGCAGGTTTCCTCACGATGTTTTCCTTCACCGTAGCAAGTGATAATCAGTACCTAATACGCACAATTTTTTTAAATTAGAGGTGCGATCCGGGGGATTTGAACCCAGGAACTAACAGTTAACGTTCGAGAGGCCAACGTTCAAACCACTAGGCTATCACTGCTCATAATATAAACTAGTTACAAATAATGATTACGCAATTTATGTAACATAACTGTGTGTAACATTAAACTAAAAGTAAAAGTTTGGACGAACAATTAAGTGCGCTTCGAGTTGCACGACACGGATACGACACGATTAGTCTGGCACGATTTTTGTGGTTGAATTTCTCGTCTTTTTGCTTAAAATAATTTCCTTTTTTTGCATCATGTACTCAGAATGTTACGTTTTTTAATACAATTTGAGTCTTTCATAAACTCACAGCGGATTCATAAGTTATAAGGATGAGTACTTTCTGTGTCAGAAAGATATATTTCCTACTAACGACTATTAGATCTTAATCTGAACTCATCTATTTATACTCCCTTCAGAGTAATGTTTTTCGAGAGTATATGTCCATTTCGTAATAGCTATACCTATAATCTATTTATCTTTAACAATATTACGAAAAAATCTCCAACATCATAGCATTTGTTATCTCTAATGCAAATGCTTTTATAAGTTTCCTATAAAAAAATGCTTAAAGAAAGGTATACATTTATTTAAACGGGAGACTTGAGTGTAAAGCTACGTTTGATGTGTTTGACAAACATGTTTGCAAAAAGCTTGTCAAGTCAATTTAATCGTTTACTGGCAATTAATTGAGTCTAAAATCGTAGAGTGTAAAGATCTCGTACAGTAGAGCATGTAAAAGTATCTAGTTCACTTGGAACATATACATAACCCAGATACAATTTAAAGTAATTACAAACGGTATAAAATATACTTTACATTGTTTTGTTTGTTAAGAAACAAATCTCGTTACGGAGAAATCATTCTTGTGCTTAATTTTGTAGGTGTTAAATTTCACTGACACATGCGAAATTTTTTACATTAGCACCTAATTTAATATTATAATTCTTATGTATATCTAATAGATTTATAAGCAAACGATTTAATTAAGATGTCTTAATTTTTTTTAACATTTGATTTCGTAGTTATGTATATTCAAGAGATAAAGTTTTGTGGTAGGTACACGAATTATTAGTAACCAGGATAATTTTGCGATTGGCTACGGTACTTTATATACGAACAATTATTTTCTCATAAAACGTGATTGTGATCATCAGTAATAATAATAATCTAAATGTCAGTTAAATGTCACTTGTCTATATGATGTAGGTAATAAGATTCCTAACTCACTTTTAACACATGTGGGCGTAGTCAATCATCCTTGAATCAAAACGGAAGCAATATATTTTATATTATAACTATATGACCCGACAGATGTCTTTCTGAAATTAATTTATATTCGACCGAACTCTATAACATAACTCATGTTGATATGAAATGGTTAAGTTATCGGTTACGGACAATAAGGTTATTAAAGTAAAAGAAGGGTTACTTAACAATTTTCCTACTAAATTTATACATGCGTATGTTTGTAAGTATTTTTATATATTTCGATGTGTGTGATTCCTCAACGCGCTAAACATTGAACGGATTAAAACGAAACTTGTCACACAGATAAGACAAATCCAGGAATAGGATATAGGATAGGTTTTATCCTGACTGTAGGTCCATTTCGGTTGATATGGGCAGTGCAGTTTGTGGTTAAATCAGACATCAACGGTTGAATGCATTGGAATGAAACTTACTACCTAACTTAGTGCTTAAACAATCCAATATGTTTTTGAAACAATTTTCGCACGGAAGCCGCGAGCATCGTCTAGTAACTTAACAAAACATATTTCAATCAAGCCAATTGTCTGTCTATAATTTTCACACCGTCCTTCATAGACAATAATAAAAGAAGTTGCCATACTAAAGCTTATAAATATTACCTATTGTTTTCAGTATCGTTAGATATACAGGATGTTCCAAACGTAGTATCAAGCGGATCCCAGGTAAAGAAAATCATTAGGGCTATTCAAATCTCCCCATGTACGAGTATGTTCCGCAATTTTGCATAGATTTTTGAGTTATAATTGTTTTTTTTTGTATTTTTTTTATTATTTTGTTCGAAGAGATTATACAAAAAAAAATATAACTTGAAAATTTCACAAAATTGCGAAACATACAAGGGGTTATTTGAATAGCTCTAATGATGTTTTTTCTTCGGGATTCCGCTTGACGTCCTGTTAGGGACACCCTGTATATATAACAACGATAACAGAGAGATAACTCTCCGGTCACCGATCCGTGTCATGACTCATGGTTTTATCAACAAAGTGTAACAGACACTTGTCGCGTTACTGATGATACGATGTTATGCTTTCGTTCTTTATAACAAATAGTCTCGGGTCAGAATACAACGACCGCGACCTATCAGGGTTTCCCCGGATTTACTATTATAATATTAGTATTTTATTGCAACATCTTAAAAACAGCGTAGGTACGTGTGTTTGTCACTGAACTCCTCCTAAGCGGCTGGACCGATTGTAATAAAATTTTTGTGCCGTATTGTAGAAGTACCGAGTATGGTTTCAAACCTTAGTTGGACCCAAAAGGTGGTGCTGTCTTGAAGGTACTTGAAAGGACCAGTCAAAGTATTAGACATATTCAAACGTCGCCATAGCAAAAATTGTTGGACATAAGCATTTATAAAAGATATAAAAAATTCAAGGTCGGTAGTATGTGTTGTGGAACTATGTGGTAGAACAACGATTGATTGGTCTTCTAGAAATGGTATAAAAAGTGTTACATAGTTGCCTAGTCTAGGTACACATGATTCTGATAGGGTATAGCAATAGGTATCCGATCCACCTATTCTATTTTCTCTATCCAGTGAGAGCAAAATAATTATAATAATTTAATTATTGACAAGATATTACTTTTTTGATTTTATATACTTATTTAATATATCAATCAGAAATCGAACCATTTTTCAATTAGAATTTTTCCAGCGTTGCAGAAAGTTCCCGATCCCGATTAGTTTGTTTATACCGACAGTTGAAAGGTTCAACAATAATGAATCAGTTCAAAAATATGGTGGAATTTCGAACATACTCGTAGAGTGGGTCTGTAGTTTTATTGTTCAGTAAAATCTTTCGGTATCATGTCGTGTATAGTAATATCATAACAGCAAGTTTAAATTGCTATCAAAACTCCGTAAATATATTATCATAACAACTTTTGTAAAAGATTGCAAACTCGCATATATATGATCTCTTTAATGGTGTATTATAAAGAGCTTTAAAATTTATTAACGCAATTCCTTTAAGAGGAATACAATTTGCTTTCATTTTCGGCGAATTACGTCCGAGTTTTATGCTGTAAATTGAAAACGTCATTAGTAAATGTGGTAAATTATGTGAATAATACTTTTTTTTTATTTAAAAGAGTACACATTCAAGAATATTTTTAGTCAAATTTCAAATTACGCTGCCGTAATTTAGCCGTTACAGTTTTGTGCCATAGTTTGATGGCAGTTTATAATAATGTTTATTCTAATGAGTTACGTATTATAATATTCTAATAAGTCGATAGCGACCTTAACGACACGTTTTATGTAGGTATATCGTCCAAAGTTAATCTATTTTTATTTACCAATACGATTGTGTGCCTGATACATAGACCACGTTAGTAGTTTTGGCCAATTAAAAAAAATGTGTGGAAATAACCAACAAAATACGGGTCCGATTCTTAGTTTAACTAAGCATTTCAGTATTGCTTTATTGAGACACGATTGAGATTCCATCATCGTAGTAACAGATTCTCTATTTTACCATAATTAACACATTGTGCTGAATAAATTAACAAAATCGAAAATGGCACAAAATATTCTACTACGACTCAATTAAGGCCTTAGAGCTACTAATCTTACTAATTTTTCTAACTTAAGGTATGCTTACACGTGCGACAACGTCACGACATAATGTCGCACGCCGTTGCAACATTTGACAAACGCTGGAATAAATCAATCTTGTACGACATTTTATCATGTCATTGTCGGAATAAACCCTTAAGCCTATACGACACTGGCTGCTAAATAGTAAGTTAGCTTCCTGAAACGCTACAAAAACGTACGAAAACGATAAATCACAGCCAACGATACAGTTGAGCAACATAATGGTTCGGGAAATTGCCGTATTAGCTCGCTAGTGTTGCAAGAGCATTGTTGGCTGCGACTGTACAATGGTTTCGACACGGTTATCTTACATCGCTTCACATCACTAGCCCCTAGATTATCTATGGTTAGGGTTGTCAGTTGCTCGGCTTTCGGTAGGGTTCTCCCAAAATATGTAATAGTCTCGTAACACTGAAAACCAACGGTTGGGGCTTTTGCCGCAGCCTATGCTGAGAGTGCTCCATTTTCGACATTTGTGGAAACATCGTTCTGTTAATTTTACTTCTTTTTTCTTTATTAGGTATATGTGTTTTCTTGTTTAAAATTGATGTACCTATTTGTCGAAATAAAAATATTTCTTTCTTTCTTCTTTCTTTCTAAAAAACTAAATCTCTTGTTTAAGTGAAGGAACATAAAATATAGTGAGAGTTCTCCATAAGGTTCTCAAAGGTGTGTGAAGTCTGCCAATCTGCACTTGGTCAGCGTGGTGGACTATCTGTACATCTCACTGTGAGATCCAAGCCCAGCAGTGGGACAGTTATGAGCTATGATGATGAAGAAGAAAGGCAAAGTGTCACAACCGGGAAATCGTATTTGTAACTCTCGCCTACTATATGTCACATTCGTTTATTTATTCGCGTCATCATAAAGTCATTACGCTGACGGGTCAGCTCAAATGTCTCGAGGAAAACACTTTTTATCTGTTACATAAACAGATTATATATTTTTTTAGACTTAACCATTGCACTGCTAGTCAAATTTAAATGCATGCGTAACAACGAGGTAGAGCATTCATAATTATTTTGGTAAGTTGGTTGTAAATGATTTTTTGATAGAACGGAGGTGTTATATGCGTTTAGGACCTGTTTCCCTTACCTGGGGATAGTCAGCATTTATGAGGGTAACGAAGAACGAAAATATTAGTATCGTAAAATAAAAAGATACAGAAAAAAGTAGCTTGTATTGTTTGTTTTGATAACATTTTAAAGACGAGGTAAAATTAATTTTCCTTATAGGTCACAGGGGTAACGATATTGAAAGGGTTAATACATATAATAATTTTTTGTTTGTGTTTGAAAGAGCATCATGTAAAAACGGCTGATTTGCCAGAAAAAAGGATGAAATACGTAAATAATACTTAACTCCATCAAAAGTTTAAGTTCGTATGGGACTTCTCTAACTGACGTGACTGACAGCTGACATGATCAGCCATATTGAAAAAACACAACAGTAGTAGTAATATATTTTAACCTAAAATATACACCGAAGCGAAGCGAGGGCGGGTCTACTAGTAAATACTATTGTTTCATCTAGAAAATAGCTCAAAATTCACGTAGCATTTTCTTCGTAACTTGTTATCCTAAACCTTCCCTAGATAGCGCTTCCCTACGTAAGTTACACTTATGACGTCATATTGATCCTATCCATTACAATCTAGACATATTTATGGTCAAGTTTCGACCACTGGACGGGTCCTCTAGCCATAAAAACATTGTAAAAATACTTAATTATATTGACTTGTTTAACAAGAACACTTCCGTGAGAACAGACTTTACATTACTTAGCACAGATTACATAAAGACATTTAATCCACTAAAGTACAGCCTATTACGCTAATCAAATAATGACGTAAGTCACAGCATCTGTAGTACGCAAGTAACATTGATACAATCTTATTAAATTTCGCTACTTCAGACAGTTACATCTTTCATCAACGTTTATCTGATTGTGACTTGTCATAAAGATACAATTTGCTGCGTCATATTTATTTATTTCTGAATTGCCAAGGTCTTATCAAAATCAGTGCAGCCGTTTTGATGTGAAAATGGAACATTCTAACATTATATTTTTATCACTATGGATATTTACAAATGATTTTGTTTGTTTTTACTCATACAGGATCGTACGATATTAAAGTTTGACATTGTGAAAGTTTACATGTGAGAAAGTGCAAAGAACTTTTAAATTAAAAAATAAAACAAAACGTACACAACCATGCTACTTTTGATACACGTTCACAATTCACATCAGAAAGAAGGCATTGTTGACGAAAATTTACGTCATCATTGACGCCTGTCATCTCGGGAAATGTACCAAGTCTATAATCTATAGTTTGACATAAAGCGATGTGGTCTATTTTCGACCATACACAAGGTCTTTGGCATATCTCTATAACTATACCGGCTTATTACGAACTGTCCTAAAACATGTTGCAGTAATACACTTAACTTGAGTACTTTCATAAATGTCTGTGGTTACAGTAATTACCATTGCGAATTGTATCTTATGTTGCAGTTTATTCCTAATTCAAACTAATTATACTGACCTTTCATTGAAGAGTCATCTTCGAGATGTTGTAATAATAAATGTATTTATTTAACGCAATAACAGAATAGATACTGAAAGACCGTTATTTATATGTAACTAGACGACGCCCGCGGCTTCACCCGCGGAAAAGTCGTTAAAAAAATACTGGATTTATCCCAAAGGAATCGATAATCTAAGATAAGAAACTCTGCTACCAACTCACTTATGAATCAATTTTTCAAACCATTTAGGAAGACTCTCAAATATATAGGTAGACCTCAGAAGAAAAAGTATTTAGACACAGTCTTCAGAACTAAGAAATAAGGTAATTTTTTTCTTTTTCTTTACGATTTGAAATGCGTCACAGAGCACGACCTGCCAAGCAATTTACCGGGAAAACGATATCATTTGTTATTTACGTTATGTTTTTTCGACTACACTTTTTGTTCCGAAGGCGGAGTCTATATATTTTTTAGTCTAAGGTATGTACCTAGTTCACCAAATAACCTACCTCACCAATTAATCTAGTACACCAAAAATAATTTAGTTTCTTTTTACTTCGGAATTAAGTTTTTATAGTTGATGCGACATGTTCTTACATTTGTCAGTTGACACTAAAATGTACACGCAAATATTGCATAAATTCACTAATTACATTAGCAGTTATTATTAAAAAACAAACCCAACCGGTTACTACAAATAGTTATTATTAACGGTTTACGGAGAAAGGTATTTATTGACCTTTCGTATTATTACAAAAATACCTGTTACTAATATAATTGTAGGTTTACGTAATAAAAATATTTTGGCAATAGAGATGCTCTGGCGTAGTGAAAGTATTGTAGTAGAACCAGTATGATGTAGTATTAAAATTGTTATGATTTTATCACTAGGATAACCTTTTTATATTTTGGTGTAGGTATGTCTAACTTAAAATGATTTAACTATTATTATAAGTTAATGTTTTGTATTTTGAAATTGTTATAAAGTTGGCTCTTGTTATAAAGTATTACAAGGTTATAAAAAATGTTATAAATAAAAAATATACTAGAATTAATTTTACTTGGTACTTACTATTTACTGAATTTAATTTGGTTTTTCTAGATCGGCTCTATGGTTGACATTTGACCATGACTTAGTATGTTAAAAATTGGATCGATTTGATCAGTATATTGGAATGGGTTGCTATGCTATTTTAATCGCCTCTTATAGTTGTGTTTGTAAACACCGTTAGCAGAAAATCTGAGACTGTGTGTTTTGCTTCATATTTACAAATAAAAAAGGTCGTATCTGTACCTTAGAATTTTAAAGTAAGGTATAATTTCTTTCTGATTTTGAAACAACTTTAAAGCTCTATCAAAATCTTTGAACTTTATTTAAAGCTGTTTCATTTTCTTACATCGCTAATAGATTACATCTGCACAATGTGTACACAGCCTAACTCGTACTATACGTGTAAAATGAAATCACGAAATGCGTATAAAGTAATACAGTAGTACGCGGTCGAATAAACTGCGTTTCTCTTAATTATTTATTCGGGCAAACGCAAAACTCGAGGCAAACATGGTTCAAACGTGAGAAAAGTACGGAATTTGACTGTGGGTACTTTGTATTAGAATGGTTAAATCTGAGTACCTACTTCTCAGTGACGTTTGAAGTATTGTATTCTTGCTTCTATGTTGACAAAGTTCTCTAAAACCTAAGTTGGAAAAGTACATTATATACAATTGCATCAGCATAATTATGTATCTGCATCTAAATAATGTATTCCATGCTCATCATATTGATCAACTTTTGCTATGACGGCATATCAATAACGCAAAGATCAGGTTGAGTGATAGAACTATTAGAAGAGACGCAGATGTTGTTCCACAAATTAATTTAACTCTTATACTTCGATTGCTCCTTTAGTTCGCCCCATCAGGTACTATTGACCTTAATGTTTTTTTTTAGTAAATGCTCATGTTAGACCATTTCCTAATCTTTCCAATAGTGTTACCCGTGTATTCTATAAAGAAAAACTAATTTTACCCTGTCTTTAAATGTTATCAAAGAAACTGTACAATTAACTTTTTTTTGTATTTTTTAGGTGAAATAGCAGATTTACCCCTGCAGGGGTAATTACCCCAAGTTAGAAGCCATGTATTAGACATGTATGCTATGACGGCATATCAATAACTGTAATAGTTTGTGTTAGTTTGTAGGAACAAAACTACGGAACGTTCGTGAGCAAACTAACTTCCACTTACAAATTATAACGGTCGAACAAGTTCATATATCATTGTATTTCCGACATACCTTCCGCATGTTATATGCGACCTGTCAAACTAAATTAGACTGCACGCGAAACATACACTATCTCATAGTTTAAAATATGGACTTTACTTTCTCTAGAGACACAGACAGTAGGCGCCTAGTTACACAACTTTAGTATATTGGTAACTAATTATACTTGCCATGTTAATTTATGTGCAATAATTTACTAGGATGAATATGCGAAGTAATATAGTTACAAACAATGAATCGTTAATCGAAGAACAAACTGGCTGCTGCTGTTATTATGCAGCGCCGTAATCAAAATATTTAATTGCTTATGTAACTATTACAGTGGACATGAATTTAATAACAGTTCACACGTTGAAATTCGTCAAGCTGTTTAATCTTTAGCGTGCAAGTATTGGTCATATAATTAGATATTCATTTATACTTATATATCCTCATAAACACGATAAACATTAAGAAAAAGATAACATTGAAGAAAAAACAAAGTTAAAGAAAAAAAAACGAGGAATTACGCGACATTTTACTTTTAAACCAAATTTTCATAAAAACATTACAAAACCAAAACATTTGACAGTCACTAATTATTTATACAACCGCATGTACATTTTTTTATACAAACAACTACGAAGTAACCATCTAGAAACGTCATTCCACGTGCTACAATATACATAAATATACACACATACTCAAAAACCTTAGTAAAAAGAGGAAAACAATGTTAAAAATACAAAAACAAAAAAAAATTTGCGGATTTTTTTTTTTAAATCTTTACAAAACCAAAACATTTGACGGTCACTATTATTTATACAAACACTGTTGTAATTTTTTTTTATACAAACACATGTTATACTTTATATACAAACTACGAAGTACCCATCTAGAAACGTGATTCCACGAGCTACAATAAAGTGTACTGTGGGAAAGTTAAATCGGTATGTCCTTGTACTTTCGCTAGTTAGAACAATTCGACCGCTATTTACTTTCCATTGCATGTTTCGTTACAAAGCTTTGACAGATAAATAGACAAACAAACATATATAGATAATGTATATTATGCAGAGACGCTGACTGTGGTCAAATTTCGACCAAATTATAGTAGATTACATAATACCAAATTATAGATTAGAGACTTGTTCGATTTAGCCTCCTTACCCTTTTAAGTAGTCGGTTTTTTGTTTTTCTATTAATTATTACT
>LGAG01000492.1:49098-67856 GCA_001278395.1 Lerema accius
TCCGGATAAAATAATGAAGTGTTTTTGAATTCTTATTTATTGTGGGAATGCCATACCTAAATTACAATTTTTTGTCCCCTTTGTTTGCAGACGTATTTTGTTTTTGATGACTTAAAAAAAGGCGCTGTCTTAAAAGGTACTCGTAAGTATAATGTTAGGTACTTACATACACCATTCATGAATGTCTAAATAAGCAATTAGGGCTCCCAATTAAGAAATACGAACAATGAAGTTCTCAAACGCTACTCAAATATTCTGAGTCATTTAATTACATAGGTACTTGGCATAAACAAAATTTGGTAGCATTTACCATTTTATAGCTTTTGTTTTTTATCTCATAACATATTGGTTTGTAAATGTAAAAAAAAATACGAATTTTAAATGAAGAGACGCTTTTATGTACTTTGGTCATTGGTATCAAGCAGGTCAGCTTAGAAATTAAGGATTAAAAAAATGAAAAATATAGATCTAAATAAAAAAAATAATGTTTATTAATAATACTCTCAGGCGTTTATTTATAATGTAATTTATTCATAAAATGATTTGATTGTCTTTACGTAGATTTGTCGGAGAGGGTCTGTGCTTCGTTTTTGGTCGGTAACATTATTGTTGACACATTTCGTGTTACGACAGTAACATGTAACAGTAACTTCACACTTGTAATAAGATGTAGATTCAAAAAATGACGTGCATAAGTGTATATTTGATACCTAGGTATATGAATAAATGATTTTGAATTTGAATTTGAATTAACGTCCGATAGTTTTTTCGATTTTAGGCGTACAGAAAATATTTATAAAAAAGCAGTTAAGGCATTTTAAATCCTTTGCCTTTACGGATCAATATAAAAAACGCAATACAAAAATTAGAAAGCTTTATCTTTAGTAAATCTTCCGTTTATTTTTGCTGTTAAATTAACTGCCGGTAAATCTATAAGAAAAACACTAATCGAAGAAATTACAACTACAATAAGGGAAGAATTAACTAAGGGAAGAATTCTAAGGGCTCGTTTTGTTATGTCAGCTACTGCGTGGGATTCTGGGCATGCGCACTGCACAGATTGCATTGAACCTTACAGCTGATCACATTTCGTAGATAACACTAAATCTAGCTCACCTTATTCTGCCCTGCATCAGGCTGCATGTAGTAGAAAAGCACAAACATCCATGCCACTGCAGCCACAAACAAAATCTTCACATTTCGACGCATTTTGAAAACGGACACTGTCAATTTACGCGCGCTTTCGATGCGCGGTTATTTCTTTTTTTTTCGCGGACGGCGCGCGGCCGCGCATTTGGCTGCGGCGTACGAACTGAACTGAATGGAACGAGTGAGCGACGAATGAACGCTGCTCTATAGATAACATTGTTACCGCTCATGCGCGGACATTAAAGTCGAAGACTGTCGAAGAGCTTGCACCAGTGTTCGTATGATAATGCCGCATTGTTTTCCAACCCCTGATAAGAACGAATTCACATCTGTGTTATGAGTTATCATTAAAAACACGCATGGGCCTTTGTTGTAAAGCATACGGATATTGGTGACAGGGGAAGTTTAAATAACCCGTTCACAGGAGTAACGGGTTATATAGGATTCGTACCCACTGAACCGCTAAAACAAATAAATTATTTTTAGTACATACTGAAACTTTATACTTTTTAATCCTTGTTTAATGGAATAGTAAAATAATTTCACGCAGCTCATTTACGTTAGTACCTCTGTAAAATAATTAAAATAAAAAACTAAGTACCCCAAACTAAACAAATGTGTATAATTTCCTCATAGTTAGTAAGTTCATTAGATTTCTTATTTCGACCCATTCAAATTCTATTTTAACATAAAAAGGTAGCCTATACTAGTCTTCCCCATATCTAATTTATTTTTATCTATAACTAAAAATCATCGAAATCGGTTTAGCCGTTTTGGTGTGAAAAATGAAAATTCAAAAATACATTTGCATTCATAATATTAGTATGTCTTCATAATGACCGAAGGAGCATATTTTTCACGGTAAAATTAATACAAAGCGCTGACTAAGCACTTACGCAGTTCTGAAAATAAGACAAAGTAAATAAATTAACATAACTGACAACATGCGTGAAAACTGTCCAAATATTACTCACTGGATTGTGACAAACAAACATGATTTTCAGAAGGAAATTTTCCGGGTAGTTACTATTTATTTTTCATTTTTCAAAATATTTTTTTTTTATATTTTTTTTTAAAGAAACTTGGGTAAGTACATGTTTGGATCTGATTTAATAGAAATTTCGTGATGTATTTATGGGAATGAGTGCGTATGGTTTAGGGTCAATTTTGAACTCGGTAACAGTCATTTTCAAACATGATAATAACTGAAATGTAAGTGATAAAGTACTAAGTGACAAATATAATAATGTAGACTTCAATTAAAACGTACTGGTGTTATAAAATTCTCTTTCGTAATAGTTCAATCGTTTGAAAGCACCGCACAAACCACCAATTTCATACGAGTTGAGCGGCAAAAAACTAAAAATAGGCAATAGGTCCGGACAAAAGAAAAATAGATGACCTAGAACGCTGAAAATCGAATCATATTGCTTTGTCTTTCTATTCTAGGTTTATTTTTTCACTTTTATTTCTAGCGTAGGAGATCGAGTCGGTATCGAAAAATTAGGTGTGAAATTGAGTAGGCAGGTAAGTACTCGTATTGTAAAATGGAATCTATAGTTTAAAGAAATAGAATTCAGTTTCGATTAACGTTTATCACATCTAAGCCTGATACGAGTATTGTTACGTAAATAATTTGGTATTTTATTAAATCTTTTTTGTGTTACAAAAATAAAAACATATTTATTTTATGTTATTATTCTAGGTCTATTTTTTCTTTTTTATTAAGTTTACATTTGAAAAAAAATGTGTGATGACGTCACACTTACGGCTGAACGAAGCTGATCCTTTGTATTATTTCCTGTATTTATAATATTTTTTTATAATATCATCGATGTCATTATAATGTCAATTCATCATGTCACTGTCATATTATCACTGAACAAAGAAGTAATTGACATTATTGATAAATTAAAGACGTCAAAATTCGTTTTCAGACAAGTTTCTTAAGTGCCGTATCACTTTTAATTTATGTCATGTCACTTTTTAATTTTTATCATCAAGGCAACGGCGAAAATGCTATAAAGATCAGAGTGTGACGTCATTTAGCGTGTAGGTACGTACATCTATTTGGAATTAGAACGAAAATTTTATATTTTCGAAAAAAGAAAACAAATAGGTTCTTATTTTAAATCTATTTTCATTTAATCATTAAATTTTAATGTCAATGTATATTCATTGAAAAAATTATATGTTGTCAATTACTAAAAGTACTCGTACTACGCCGAGCTACGTCGTAGCAGTTGCGAGGAACTAAAAACTACTTTACAAATATTTAACCTTGATACCCATTAAGTTATTAACCAATTTTCATTTTTTTAAATACCTTTAACTTATTTTTAATCTTGTACTTCTGCCCCCTATCATTCTATTTGAAAAAGGAACAACGAGTAATTTTCAAACGTGTCGTCGTAAATAAATAAGATGTACTTACCTACACCTAAATGAAATTTAACGATGTTTTCCCGTGCCTATTAAAAATCTAAATAGCTCAGCTTGTAATGATTACCCAACATTTTTTTGTTAATTAAACCTCTTTTAACAACGTATAATATCTGTAGCTCCAACTTATGAAGTTGACAGTGCATAATACAACAATAGATCGATGTAACATGTTGATGATAAACTCAGGCGATGACCTCATTGATAGTGGATCTGTTTCTGAGATAATAATAACTTAATAATTAAAGATGTTGGAATAGTTTTTATTATATTAATCTAGTGTGGTGCCACCAAATGATTTTTTCTGTGAACTTCGTAACTGGCGGTACTTAAAAAGTAATGGTAATCGATGGGAGTAGCTACAAACAATACAAAAAAATTCAAATTAAAAAAAAAGCAAAATTAAAGTTTACATGTAGAAAAATGCAGAATGCAATTTTTTTTTGTATAAAACCGTATGACTTTTAAAAACCATTATTTTCTGATTTTTAAATAGTTTTGGGATTTATTGAAAACTTGGATTGTTTTACATACGTGTTCTTACGCAAGCTTATTATTACCTACAATGGAGACGACTTTGCACGTAACCTGAACTTTTACAGGCTTCTTGATTAATTCTACGGGTATGTCACGAATGAACTACGGGACTTTATTTCGTAAATATAATAATATAAACTCCCAAACAAACAAATATATTATGTACCTAATATAAACCCCTGAGGTCTTCTATTTTTGACCATAGTGTTGTTAGAAAACAAAGCCACAGGAATCACCCTTTTTGGTACTCAGATGATAAAACTATCAGTAGCGCTATCTAGTGTGGAAGTTACGAACTAAGTACATCCGTTGTTGCACTCCATTGATGAGGCATAACGTTTAAATCTTATGAGTTTCATGTGTTTTGACAGAGATGGCGCTGTAAGTATATAATAAGTTTTCTATTTTCCCTTGCCTTCTTTAGGCCTCTTGTACATGACACGTTTTTTTGACCGTACGGCGTGTTTGCCGTGCGGTAGAAAAAACGTACGAGCATGTACATAGCCCGGCAAAGCTACCGGTCGAGACAATGTTTATTTATATTCATCTCGGTTAAAACCTAAACTGACTGTCACTAAACCGTAAAAACGTCCGGCGTCGTGGAAACGCTCACGAACATTGCCATACAACACTGGTACAAATCTCGCCGTGCGTAGACACGGCGCGCCGAGGGGGACGCAACGCACGGTGCACACGGCGGCGCCGCCGTGCCGTAACTCAGCCGCGACTGTGTACAAGCTCTCATAGCAATCCATACAATACTGACGACCGCGCCTACGCACGGCGAATTCACCGTGGATTTTTACGCCGAAAAAACGTGTGTGTACAAGAGGCCTTAGGCAGGTGGTTTTGGTCTCCCTAAATCATTGTTTTTAAAATAGAACAATATTATATTTTTAATTTCTTTATCTATTTATTAACTTTGGATCAGAATCATCATTTCCATTGAGGTACTAATAACTATAGACCAATAGTAAAAAATTTTTTTTTTTCAACACCCGCCCGCCGTTTTATTCAATTTTAGCAGTCAGTTTTCTTATCTATAAATGCCTACTAGTTTTCGTCGTCCATATGTCATCTTCCCCACTATATTGAGTTTAATTTAAACAGGGTGTTTTTTAGCGTGGGAACAGAAAGCTGGTAACAATGTCGCTATTTCTGTTTAAGATGGTTGGAGGGTGATTTATTTTCATTTCAAAGTGATACTTAATGAAATAGTGGCAGTTTGGTTATTATAACTGTAAAAGGGAACATGAAGTACTCTGTTATGTTACATTCCTAAGAAATAGGTATTATGTTTTTTGAGCGTAATTGTAGGTACCTACCTATGTATATGTCAAAAAACTTGACAAATGAGGAGGCTACTGAGAAAAGAAATAGACAAACATACATGTCATGATGCTTAATAAATATTACCCTCCTTATAGAGCAGTCGGGTAAAAATGAAAATGCTTGACTTTAATCTACAACAGTAGAGGGCAAAAGGCGGAGCATAATGTTATTAAATCAATCTTTCATCCCGAGACGCCGCTACATCAAACAAATTCAATTATGAAATACGACCTATAGTAAAATATAAAAAGTAATGTTATAAGGAAGTCTTGGAAGGCATAGTGGGAAGAAAACCCAAGAAATAAGCAGAGTAAGAAAGAAGGATGGAATTGGTTAGGTTTCTGACCGGTATACATCCATCCCTGTGACTAATTCAAGTTAGTCTAATTTTTTTGATGAAGGTATGTTTAGAAGTAATAAAGTTCTTTTCTTGTTGTATAAAACTCTGCACTTTTTCACGATCTGCTAAATTAGAAGGACGTAAAAAAAATTTGAAAAAAAAATATTCCCAAAAATAAATATACAACAAAAGAAAAATATCTATAGTGCGACAATTGACACAACAGTATGCCCATTCATAACGCAAACGAAAACTGTACTTACAAAAGCATCTTCAATTAGTTTGTTCCTACTAGCGATTAGTAGCGACCAGGATTGTAGCGTAGAATAAAAATGACACAAAACACACAGCTAAGTATTAATACCTAAGTAATTAAAATCCTTTTGTTCCTACAGGACTCACGGACAAAATGTTCTGTTTACGTTCAGTCTGTTATCCCGCGCAGAGAGAGTCGCGCGTTCGGGAGCGAACGATCGATTCTACTACGAACTTGTTACGATCGAAATTCAAATTCGTTTGTTTTTTTTTTGTGTTGTGCAGTGTTTTTTTTTGAGAATGCCCAGTGTGTTGTGACAGGTAAGGGTTTTTGAATAAACTTAGTTAGCAAATTGTTGTTTTTTTTATTGTTGATTTGTGTTTAGTAAGTTTTAATTACGAAATGTTTAATTAAATTGTGGGAAACCTTAATAATAAAATATATGACTATAAATAGTCATTATTCCTAGCGGTTTCCTTCTAAAACGTAATTTTTAACATGAAAGTTTGAAAACTGAGAAATGTGTGCAAAGTTTTAAATAAGACCACAAATTGAAAATAACGTGAAGGAAATTTAAATATCTCGGTTTATTTTAGAAGAATTTTGATAAGTAACTAGCAAGAAATAATGTGATACCCCGTTTCACTTTTTGTTGCAAACGTATCAGTGATTTAGTACTGATGTTCTTGGTGCCACTTACTATTATATCAACTACGTAGGTATAATAAATTGTAATTAAAAGAAAGACAGAGAACTCAAAAAGTTCATTTTTTTTGAGGGTTGGCTGTGACGTAATTAGAAATATACATGTACCTATTACCTTGCTACTCTTATGATGGATATGAATCCAATGACATTTTATATGAGTATGTTGAAATCTGTCAAACCGTTTAAGATGCAGAGCGTGCTAAAGAAATTGACATAAAACATTACCCTTTTTCTTGAGCAGTTGAATAAAATACTGTCTTGTGAAGACAAGTAAGGCCTTCTCTCTAAGGTCTTAGAAACCAAATATTATTTTAATAATAAATATAAATAGACTATTAGGTATATAATTATATTAACTACAACTAGTTTCCCGCCCGCGGCTTCGCCCGCGTTGAATTCGGAAATATCACGCGACATTTTCGCGATAAGTATCCTATGTCCTTTCCCAAGTTCAGTTCTATCTTCATACCGAATTTCATCAAACTCGGTTCAGTGGTTTAGGCGTGAAAGCGTAACAGACAGACAGAGTTACTTTCGCATTTATAATATTAGTAGAAATTAATAAAACATTTTATGTTAAAGATCAAAGCACACAGAATTTGTGTGTGTGTGTATGGCTACAAAGAATCCCAAAAATTAATTTACTCCTAAATACCTACTAAATATTTCAATGCAATATTCGAACAAGTTCATAAACTGCATCATTGCACAGATAAGCTACGCAAACAGAGCCTACAAATTAAACAGTCGTATCAAAACTAAATTGTATTGACATTGCGTTGTGTTGTTAAAAAATAATAGATTACTGATGAATGAATGGCTTTAATGAGGTCAATTACTTATTTATATTATAATTATCTATTATTTTGTTGATACGAACAACAGAAAATAATTGTAACTTAAAGAATCTTTTGACGGACTAAAAGACCCCCAAATCTACAACCGAGAATTTTTTGTATCTAAAAGTCTTAGTCAAAATTACATTTGACATCAATAAACCGTTACAAAATGCAGACACCTCAAAATTCGCAAAAAAATGCATAGCTAACTTTCAAAACTCCTATTTTGCCAAAAAATCGGTAAAAACGCTTCACGCAATTACCCTTTAACAGTTTGCCTGTTAAATTAGTCTCTGTAACCAGCTACTCTATCTCTCACCCCAGTAGCCCGGCAATAGGTGCCTATACCCTTGTGGCCGTCATACACACTCTCCCCTCAATAAGTCTAAAACAAACCACGTTACTCTACATTTTTAGGTACATTCGTTTGAACTCGGTCATTTTACCCTGTTTAAATAGTAACTTTGACTTTCTTTTGACTGAGCTGATTAATGTTTGGTACTGACTGAAGAATGAGTAAGGAGGGTTGTTTTTCTAGCGTATGTATGTATGTATGTCCTTTTTTTGGCACGCTATAGAGCTAAAACGGCTTGACTTCAACATACGGGGTGTCATTAGATTCGTCTCAATTGTGAGGATCTTCGTAGTAAAGTTTTCCCGTAGTGCTATGGCATTGGATTATTCTAGAAGGTGTTAAAGAGAGCTCTCACTAAGAACCAGGGTAGCATAGGTCTAGGTACCGCTCTAGAGTTGCACGTGTTCATAGGCGACGATGACTACTTTCCATCGGATGACGCCTCTGCTTCTTTTTTCAGCCCTTTAGACTAAAAAAAACTAGACGAGTCCCGCGGAAAAGTAATCAAAATATTGGATGTATCCAAAGGGAACCTATAATCGGGATAAAATCTATCCTATGTCCTATTGCTGGATGCAAACTATCTGTGTAGCAAATTTCAGCTTAATCCGTTCAACGGTTAGAGCGTGAAGGACGTACAAACATCCAAACGTCTTTACAAACTTTCACATTTATAATATTAGTAGGAAGTAGGATAACATACTTTGCGATTGTTAAGATCGTGCGACTTTTTGTCGCGTCGCAGTCGCACGTGTAAATACAATTTTCTTGGTAAGACGAATAGGTCATCGAATGATCTTGCGTGGTCTTCGTCGTAAATTCATAAACAAAAAGACGTAGCTCCTGCCATTAATGATTTATTTACGGGGACGAACCAGGGTTGTCACTATCCTGAAAGGTATTATCAAACCTTCAGGGAATGTAGGGACGATCCCTACTTGTATAATACGTGAATATTTAAAGAACAGTACTTCGGGACTGGTAAATGGTGTAATACATCCATCGCTAAGTTAAGGTCTGCGAAAATTAAGGCAATTCGACACCAAATTGCCTATTCAACTCCGATACGACTAATATGACAGAATAAAATTAGGGACATTCAACTGTATAAACCACGAAATAAAGTTCCAATTTCAATGGTTTCATATGTCAGTATGTTTTATGCCGATATTTCAAAGTCAGAAAGGCCGCTATTTGACCTTTTCTTAATATTTATCCGACTTATTAGCTAATGATTATAATAACCTACTCGAAATTGAGTACAATTATTTCGTTTTGCAAGTAATTCTAACAAAGAATGGAGTTTCTTTTTTATTTAAAGTAATACAAGCAACGCTTGTAAACGGCTTTTCTTATATCTTTATTGACAAGAAGGATCGTCGATAATACTTGAATTAATTATGGCAGAGACGTGTTTAGGCGTTAATTACTACATCATCACCACAACCCATAATTGTCCCAATGCTGGGCTCGAGTCTCCTCTCAAGTATGAGGGGTACAAGCCATAGTCCACCACGCTGGCCTATCGTGGATTGGCAAACTTACTTTTTATTACTACAATAGGTACAACCTAACACAATATTTACCTTACCAAAAATACTGTGAGCTACTTTTCAAAATAATGTCTGTCAAATTGATTATACTTGAATTAGGTATAGCCTCCTAGACGTTTATTGCTAAATCAATACGTAGAAACCTAACATTAATTTCAGCTTACCTGTAGGTAATGTATCAAAACCTACCGGAAAAACTAATAGCTCCTTTTCACAAGATTGTCACAAGACCCGTCACTATAACAGCTTTCATTTTACACCAAAAACGTTGCAGATTTTCGGACGCTCGCCGCTAAAACCATGCCTAGGCTAACTTCCCAAGATAACGGGTAAAATGTCAATTTTCTTAAAACGTTCCCGTAGGAGCAAGTTCTTTTATATCACTGAAAGCTCTTTTGAAAGCACAAGGCTAGATTGCTCGTCTCAATTTTATACTATCTAGAATTTCGTGTGAATGCGTCGCCCTGGGCGTCGGTGTTACATGAGCATCGAATTCAACATTTTGATAGGGATGAAAGCCTAAGGATTTGAAATTTATCCAGCGGCTATTTTAGTTACAATGTAAGCAATATCTTAGTAACTGACTCCTACCATTTTTAGGAAATCTATAAGAAGCTCTTTACTGCTTTTTCTTTAAAATAAGCGAAGCAAATATTCTGATACTGTCGTAATAATAACATCAACACACAATTAGATAATACCATTTTCAAGGTATTCTTACAATAAGTAACTACCTTATTAAGCTCTTAAATGTTGGGTATAAAAAAAATAATACAAAATTCTAAAATCTACAGCGTGTTCTGTTAAAAAATATATTAGCAGCTGTATGTTAGAAAAACATTTCCCGCTTTACTTAGCATATATTTTCTTTCCCGCCAGTCAGATCGCGTGGTGAAATTTAAAATGATTGAAACTTCTAAAGTCGAAGTATCTGAAAGGCATTGAGCACTTACTCCAGGCTCCCATGGCCGAACAATCCAACCTTTGTCTAGTTCTAAACTGAGTTACTGGATCGTGATTGGAAGGAAACTTTAAATGCTGAAACTGTAAATACTTCGCAGCAAAAGTTTCAAACAATACTATGTTGTTAGAGATAGGTAGACAGATCCAATCTGTTGAAGCGCTCAGTTTATTTATATGTCTTAGCTTAGCTTAGATTTGCTGAGTTTTTGGAGTCAAAAAAGAGTAGCAAATGAGCTTGTAGTTTCACTAACCCCTGCCGCCACAAAACTGAATTTGGTTTAACATTATGTGTCACAATTATAGTACATTTATTTTTTATTAATTTAAATACAAATTCAAATTATTACACGGTTTACGGAATGCTCCGTTGATTGCCAATTATAGTCATTGTCATTTTCTAACCAAATATATCTATATACACTAACTAATAAAGCTGAAGAGTTTGTTTGAACGCGCTAATCTCAGGAAGTACTGGACCGATTAGATTTTTTTTAGTGTAAGATAGTCCCATTATCGAGGAAGGCTATAGACTATATAACATCACGCTAAGATGAATAGGAGGGGAGCAGCATTAAAAAATATTACGAAAACGGCTAAATTACGCGGGCGATTGCTAGTCGAATTAAACCTATGGTTTGACATCATTACGGTTAAATTTTACAACAGAGAGTCCTCTTTTACAAAAAATCCCTCGCATACAAGATACCAAGTCAGTTTTCTAAATTTTCACCAGACTAAGTTCAACTGTTCGCTGCATTTTTCGTAGGTTCGTTAGCTTGATAGTGGACAGTGGAGAGCAACGCCGACCATCGCGTTGAGCACGTTCAAATGATATTCACTGAATCCCATTGACATCTCAATTTATGAAACGTAATTCACATGATGGATTTTACAATAAATAATTTCTGTTGCGATGTCGCTGTTAAAAAAAAGAAATATAATTTTGAAATTGAAATTTTAATGTTCTATAATCTATAGCGTTCTGCGTTCCTTCTTTGAATTTTTGTCAGTTTATTAAAATTGGTGTGAGAAAAGGTATTTATAAAGAGAATTTTCCTATGGATCTACAAGTATTTTAATATACAATTTTAACCAAATAATTAAACAGTCAACATATTACAATTTTATCCACGCATTTCGTTTATAAAACACTAAAATTTTGGTTATTTTCATACAATTAGAGTAGGTTAAACCTACCGTAGTTTACAGTTTTAAACAGTTTAAATATAAATTATCACTGAAATATTTACATCGTTACAAAATTATTTGTAATTAATAACTTAAGTGATAATAATCCCGAAAATCTCGATAGATAATACCTCTATCATTACATAGACTAGGTACTACTACCGGATTTAAATAGACGTATTTATGGACGGTGTTATTTTTCCGATTCTAGAAATAACCGGACCTCACACAAAATCGTTCCGCATTAAACTGGACAAGGGGACTCATAAAATCGGGGAGTCGCCAGAATACTTCGTCACAGAATGATTGATTAGTTCTACTTTGAACCGCGCATGGTGTTAGTAAATTAAGACGTGCATGCCTGTTTTCGGCTATGAAAATATTATTATTTCTGTCTGTAATCTTAAATTTTATGGTCAAAGTCAAGTTACTTGTTTTACCTGTGACTCACAGTTGGGTTAGAAAAAGTCAAAATCTTAACAATTTCGATAGTATAATTTTTTTTTACTTAATAATATTACACTTACACAAATCTAATTCCTCCGTTTTTTTTTTCTTACAGCAGTCTGTCTATCGAGACTTTAGGAAGTTTTATTGTAATATTTTTGTTTAAGTTTTGTAATTCGTTAAATAAGCTATTAAGTTCCTTATACGAAATAAATCATTTGAATTTAATTTTTGAATTTGACTGTATTATGGCTAATCTACTCTTTTGACAGATATTTTAAGATTTTCTAAAAAAAATTTTATCATTTCAAAATATTTACTAGATGTTTAAAACCCCACAGATATACTCGTAGTTTAAAACCTGCCTTTCTTATTTTCTTTTAACCCACGCAAACGTAAGGAGGAGTTAAGAACACGGAAACAAAAGTTTTACAAGTGTTTATGCAGCCTTAAGATCTAGATAAACGCTCTTTCTTAACCGTAATTTAATATTTTAACTCCAAGCTGGAAGCGAGTTAATTTTTTTTTCTTACGAAGCAGTAATAGCTTTATTGGATCTGCATTATTGTTAGGATTAAACATTCTTATTTTAATTGTTATTTACTTAAAAAATTGTTGGTAATTTATTGAACCCTAAAGGGGGCTTTTCCCCTTTGGTGAGATTTCGTGAGATTCAGTTGAATCCTCTACCTTTTCAATCTCACGTAAGATTTTTCAAACTTTAGTTGCGTTTTAAGCGTAGGTAAATGCTCTAAAAATAATTTGTTATTTTTTAATTTTTTCAATTTATTTATTTTAATTAACTATCCAGATTAAATAATAACCCCAGAATGACTAATGTAATTAAGAGACTACCTAAAATAGTAAAATAAAAAGTATTTTTAAGCAAAATTTTATTTTGATAGTTTAGTAAATATTTCCTTGAATGTAATATTGGTTCAAGAGTTCTACAACGGTAACCCTTAGTATGATCTACGAAAAAGTTAAAACGAGGAATGACAGGAACTTTGTGTAGAACTTCGGCAAGTTCTGAAAGCTAAAATAAGTTTTCGTAAGAGGATAGGAGTTAGTTTGGAATTTTGGTAAGCGGTTCAGATTTTTATCAAATTATTTTAAGTATTTACGATTATGTAAAAATTGCAAATATATTTTCGCTGTGAAAATCGACATAAAATATGTAGCATATTTTTTATGAAGTCTATTAATTTGCACTGCACTTTTTTTTAAACTTTTCTTACTCTTTAATTACATTTTTATTACTCTATAAACAGCTGACAAAATAACCGAAAAAACTTTTATTTTTCAGCTCCACAATTTCGAATTTTACAAAAATTTTGGAGCGAATTTTTTTGTCGTTTGGTTCCATTTTCCATGATTTTCGGCAAACAGGACACTATTCACTTATTTAAAATTCCCACATGCAGCAGTTGGAGAGCGGGCTTGGCGACAATTTGCGTATTTTACTCAAAATAAAGTAAAATTTGCATGCGGCCGCGTGCAGTCAAAGAGCGTACAATTTTTACTAATCTTGTTGCCAATTCCCGTTATTTTTGAGTGTTCTGTCTCTGTTTGGACGACGTCAAAAATACTGAATGTAAACATTCGTCCTACCTACGTTATAAACTCAGATGTTGGGATTTATTGAGTTAGTGAAAACATCCGTATCAGAAAAACTATTAAAAAAATGTGAAAGTTTGTAAAGATGTTTGGATATTTGGATGTTTTCGATATTTGGATGTATCCATGTGCGGGATCATTAAATTTATCTTAAGGCACCAAAAACAAAAATAACAACCGAGGTTCCTTGTTTCCTAATTAATTAATGATTCATAGAACATAAAGAGAGAGGACTTTAGAGGAAACTTTTTTTAAACGTACTTAACTTGTACCTGATTTAAATCTCCTCTAAATCAGATTTAATTGCATTACAAAAAGGAAATTCTTCTTCTCGTTTTACGTCAGTATTACCCACTAATCGGCTTTTAACCTTGTATAGTTCAACTGTTGGAATTGCTCCAAGTAGGTGATTGAAAATGAAGCTGCATTTGCTACAAAAATGGCTAAAAGTTCGAGTTAATTTCAAGCCTTTTATTTTATAGTAGTGTTGACTTTTGACTTTTTATTTATTTAATTTTGTTTATTTTATCGTTATAACTTGTATAGTCGTCTCTGAGCAAAAAGTAGGTGCCGCAATTTAAAAAAATAGATAAAAGAGAGTAAGATATTTTCTTACTTTTCTGTTACTTTTAGTTAATTGGTGACAAGGAGGGTTACCAATAACAGTACCTATACCTCATTTTTTTCGTCCTGATTTAAAAGGTAAACAATCTTGGTACAACTTTTATTTATTTCTTTAATTTAAAAAAATATTTAGAAATATACAGAAATTTACTTCTATTTTTTAGTTTTTTTTGTCTGTCTTATTTTTAAATCGATAATTACATAAAAGAGACACTGTAAGATTGTTTACCTTTTAAATCACGACGAAAAAAACGAGGTATACATAGGTACAGGGTATACAATCAGTACCTTCTTATACATGTAAAGATTTATTTATTTAAATTTGCACGTGATTGCTACACTTCAAGATACAATTTAAGCATATTAAAGTTTCATCATCTTCATCATCATCATCATCATTATCATCATCATCACAACCCATAACTCTAACTGTATAACCTTTTATACAGCACAGCAAGCTACTATGTATAATTTTTATTTAATGCATGCTTAGTATTTCTAGGTAAAAGTTGAGTGTTCGTTTAATGTTTCAGCGTAGTTCTAGCTGCGTTCTTCACTTTTATTTCGCTTTTTGCCGTATAACTCTCACAGAACGTAATATCTAACCACTTTGACTCGAGATTTGATGAGACATTTTGTTGTAGTGCGGATCATTTTAGAGATACCATTTAAAATTATAATTATAATCCTTTTTCTGTTTCATTATTTCTGGACGAAAGAAAGTCATTAGTTCTCATCGTGAGGAAACCTGCACACCTGAGAGTTCTCCATAAAGTTGTCAAAGATGATGTGAAGTCTACCAATCCAAACTTAGCCATTGTGGTGGATTATGGCCTGTACAACACATTGTGAGAGAAGACCCGAGCCCAGCAGTGGGATAGTTATAGGTTGTGATGATGATTAAAATTGTACAGGTACTTTTTTGTATGTAAATATAAGGTAATTGCGATGTGCCCAATTCTGCTAATTTTTAAAAATACATACATATTTATATTTTTTGTTCATTCAATAAATAGATTAAAAACTAATCGAATTTCCAAATAGCAGGTAACAGGATTTCACGGTCCCTCTGTTCCAAATACAAATATTTCGACATCATCCACTAATCGTATTAAAAAAACTAATTTAACCGAGTAATAAAAAATTCAAATGCTGGTAGAGGATTCAATTTGTAGTGTCTTTGTTTGGTGAAACTGGGGTTGGGGTCTTAAAGCACCCCAATGCTACTCTAATTCACTGTATACGGTCTAAGAGACCCCACGGGTCGTTTGGACCACGATGATTGACAGGTCGCGTGCCAAACTCTAGTGTGGGTGGTATAAAAAATCTATTATGCTACTACAGTTCAAAGTGTTCACAAATTCGTTAGTTTCGGAAGAGAATCTTTTGGGGCACGCGTCTTTTTTTAATATGGGTAGAAAAAGTTTATTGCTTTACATTTTTAAATAGACCATGTATGTAAGCGCTTGTGTAATCACTTAAACTTTAGACTATTTTTGAAAAGTTGCATATTCTTTTTGCTTTATTTATTTAGTTCTTTTTGGTAAAAGACACCCTCTTTTACCACCATACTTTTCGAATATATGTATGCCCATTTTATTATTACGCTCCACAACCCAAGGAATATCAGGAACTATAGAACTCACCTGCATGTTAATAGAACTCCGATTTATTTCTGATCTGCAAGTTGCTCTGCTAAGTTGACGGGCATAACATCTTGACGGATTTAATCATAAGTTATTACTTACGACTGACACAGACATGATTTTTCACTGTAAAACTTTTAGCAGTCGAGTTTTTGTTTTTCTAGTTATGTACGTTAGTTTGTTACAAGATATTTTAATAATTAATCAAAACCCAATGACTTTGGGTGTAATATGACACACAAACATGACACCTATAAGCATCCCAACTACTTGAATTTATTTAAAATCCATATCACATACATTCCATAAACACGCGTAATTACAGCAAGCGATCTGCGCTATTAATTTCATCTATTAAAACATTCATAGTTATTAATAGAATTCACGTGCTCAGTGCGAAATAACCCATGAAAAAAGAACGAAAATCAATCGCATTTACATTCTATTCCCGATTTTATCTTCCAATAGGGTTTAAACAATTCCGTCCCTATAATAAAAGCTCTGCAAATGCGTTTATTGACACATGTCGCAGCTCTGCCCAAAATACTGCAGTGTACACACGCCCTAGCTATTGTGCCCGATTTCAATAGCTCTATTGTTGAAATATGCAGACCGATAGCATGGACGATGGAGAATGGACAAAGATTGACCAGAAAAGCTGTTGGTCGAAATGTGAAAATGCAGGAAAGGAGTTTCTTGTTGCGTCGTCATTTGTCTTTATTTTATAGGTAAAATAATCGAGTGTTACTGCGGTAAAAGGATGGTAATTATTTTAGAAACTATGTATGTAAAAGGACGTACGTTTTCTTCAGTACGCTCTACAGAGTTCAACATATGCGGTGTCCTTACATTCGCCACTATAGTAGGAGTGATACCTCATACATTATCCGTAAAAAAGCATGGAACAAAAGGACATACCTACATACAAAATATCAAAAAAAATTACTCTTCTCAGTATGCTTTGCGTACTAAGTTTTACTAAAAGGCTTCTTAGGTTCAATTTTCAATTTATTTCCCTTCTAGTAGACCCGCCCTCGCTTCTAAACTACTACTGTGTTTTTTCAACATGGCTGACCACGTTAGCTGTCAGTCACGTCAGTTAGAGAAATCCCTTACAAACTTTAAGTTGGAATAATTTTCGATAGAGTGGACTGATTTAAATAAAATAAAACCTAAATAACGCCCCGAGTTAAGAATTATTTATGTATTTCATCCATTGTTCTGTCAAATCAACCGTTTTTACGTGATGCTCTTTCAAACACACAGACAAACAGAGCCCCCCCAACTTTAAATTTTATTATGATGTAAGATTTCAATAACACAATTTCTTGCACTAGCTTTTGTTTTTAAATCTTTGATAACTCAAAACAAAAGAACTACGTAATTTGAGTTATTGACACACTCGCTCAAAACGAAGCCATTTTGTACACGTCCCTACACGCGGATTTTCAATGGCTCCATTTGAGATATGCGGACCAGTAGCGCTTGTATGGACGGACTATGGGAAAAAATGGACTGGCATACATCCATACATACATACATACATGAAACAGTGCTATGAGGTTGTTACAAGTAAAATGTGAATGATGTGGAGTTGTACTCATGCTGTATAGTCTATTTCTTATGACAGACGAAGGTGAAAGGGTTGTGTGGGATGAGTTGGAGGACACAATTTAATTATTTAAGTATTTGGCATTATTATTTGTATTATTATTTTCTTATCTTATTAGAGGACATTGAATAATTATGTAAGTACTTAATAAATATAAATCATTTTTAATCTGTGCCTGTAAGTGTGTTTATTTGTGATTTTTTCATAATTTATGATTGGATCGATTTTGATTTTTTTGGCTGTATGTATACAGAATTACAGATACATTCCTTGTTCTGTGAAAGCGTCCTTGAAAACTTTTTGTTTACAATCAAACCCGACAGATGGCGCCTTTGTTCAGTTCTTAAAGTTAAAGTTGTTAAATATAATAAAAGACTACAAAATTTGTATTTGAAAGGGTAATGGGCTATAAAAAAAATGCAAAACAAAATCTGCCGTTTCAGCTAGTTTTAATTAAATTCTAGTCCATTGTACCAGTGTAAATCTAAGTGTACTCAATTAACAAATTTTCTTCCTTTCCTTAATTAATTTCCCACAATAAAATAAAAGGACTCCAAAATCTATTATTCTAATAGAACAGCAAAAACTATAGAGCTTCGTTTTAAAATGAATCCATTGTTCCTGCTTGAATAGAAAAATAAATCGTTTTAAAACAGTAAAAGGCGCAAAGGATTCAGCCGGAACAGAGTGTAGTTAAACTTTTAACCCACTTTTTTCTGTAATTGAAGTTACAAGAGAACTCAACTTTATTTCAAAAATGTTTTTCATCTTTTAAAACGATTTTACATTTATGCATGGTTTAATATTACAAGTTTATGCAGTAATAACAAATTTTTTTATTTGTATTTTTACTAGTAGAACCGTTATATGGTCGAAATTTGACCATGACTCATGATGTCAATGGATTTCACTCGTTCGATATACGAGGCTGAAAAATATCAATCTCACTAGTCTATCAACGCGGTTTTCCCTCTAACGACAAAAACGTTTTTCGTTTTAAATTCAAAAATTTTGTACCAAATAATCAAAATTAAATTTGACTAGTCCACATCTTCGCCAATAAACTTTTACCATGCCAAATCTAAAACTCGTACGTGCCTGCATTATTCTTAAAAATATACTGAATGTTGAATCCTTTACGTATTAATAT
>LGAG01000492.1:94099-115396 GCA_001278395.1 Lerema accius
AAATATTTCAATTCTTCAAAATTTTTTTTTTACATTTTTGAATATCACTAAACCTACTCTTTTCTTCATTGAATTAGGGTAATGTTAGTAAAGTTATAAGTTTATTTCTATTCGATCGAAGGTAAGTACATCATTATGAGGTAGTATTAATATAAATGGATCGTAGCTGTGTGTCGTGTCAACTTTAAATTTACATGAGTTTAGGTTATAGTTAAAGGAATATAATATTTGACGAATATTTATTTTTTATTGATCAAAAAAACATCAAATACGTAAAAAACAGGTAAGTGATAATTAATAGAAAAAAAACTTTTTCTAATTTGGCTAATTTTGGTTTTAAATTATTTTTAGTAAAAACGAAAAAATGTTCAGCATTTTATTTTTATAAAATACTAAACTACGTGTGCTTGTTATTAAGGTCCTCTTAAACGGCTAAAACGATTTCGAAGAAACTTTAAACTCAGCACATAGACAGTCCTTGACAGCACATAGACGACCCAGTAGCCTAGTTGGTAGTGATCTGCCTGCGAAGTGAACGGTCCCGGGTTCGATTCCCGGCCGGGGCAGATATTTATACGACAGATAAATGTTTGTTCTCGGGCCATGGGTGTTAGATGTGTTATTTGTGTTGTCCATGCCACCCGCGACACTGGGAATCCTACTGCGGGGGTATGAGTGTGTTAGCCTTTAGCGTTTTAGTCCTAGGTCCTAACATCCTAGAAATAGCTTCCATTAAGACAGATCCAATATCTTTTTAAAACCACTTTTACGAAGTCAAAGGGCGTCTAGTATGAATATACGAATCACTCATCAAAAGGCGTTATCGTCCTTTGAGAAAGACTCGTCTAAAAAGTCAAGGTTCAAAGATAGGGACATTTGATAATGCTGACAAAGATCTCTGTTTGCAGGCCTCATTCTTATCTTTTGACTCATACAGCTATTTTATCTCTTAATGATAACGCCCTGGTGGATATTAAAATTATTATATAATAACTAGTGCACCCGCCCTCGCTTCGCTTCGGTGTATGTTTTTTCAATATGGCTGGCTCCGTCAACTGTCAATCGCGTTAGTTAGAGAAGTCCCATACAAATAAGTTTTAATAACTTTTGATAGAGTGGACTGATTTAAATAGAATAAAGCCTAAATAACGCCCCGAGTTAAGGATTATTTATGTATTTTTTAAATTGATCTTTCAAATCAGTTGTTGTGATGTGATGCTCTTTCAAACACACAAACAAACCGAGCCACCAACTTTCAATTTTATTATTATGTATAGATAACTAACTGACCTGGCAAAATTCGTACCGCCCCAAAATCAATTAAAAAAAAACATTTTTCATTATTTACTCACTTATAAAACCTTTTCTGGACTTCTAAAAATATTCTAAAACCAAAATCAGCCAAATAGGTCCAGCTATTCTTCAGTTTTAACGAGACTAATTAACAGAAATAAATTTTTATGTATAAGAGAAAAGAGTTATACGTAAAGATATACAAGAATAGTTCGTTGATGCATATGCATCGACTAAGTAATGCTCAAATGCATGGCAATGCAATCTGCTATCAATTTAGTGCATTGTTTACGAATGCAGATTTGATGCGGCCGGTTTCCGCTCTTTGATCTCTGCCACATGGATCCGGTCACATGGCGCTTGTTCAGGAATTTGCAATGAAAATACGTAATTTCCCCTGCATTTGTTTTGTGTATAAACTACTGGACCCGCCCTTGCTTCGCTTCGGTAAACTTATGCCGAAAAGAAGGTAAAAAAGTAGCCTGAGTTACTCCTACTTAATTAGCTATCCGCCAGTGTAGGCCCGTCAAAATCGGTTCAGCCATTTCAGAGATTAGCCGGATCAAACAGACAGACAGACAGGCAAATATAAAAAAATAAAAATTTGGTATGTGTCCCGTGTATACTACGTATGCATTAAGTAAAAAGCGGTTATTTTAATATTACAAACAGACACTTCAATTTTATTTACTTGTGAAAACGGGTGCCTGTTGGAGTTATTGTATATAATAGATAGTCTCACAACAAACTTACAGAATTACATTAAAAAGCGGTCAAGTGCGAGTCGGACTCGCGCACGAAGGGTTCCGTACCATCATCTATAAAAGAAAATCACGTTTTTTGTATAGTATTAATATTGAGCAAAAAAATACGCAAAAACACGTTTACTTAATAATTTTTAACCCCCCTTAATAATTTTTTTTCATTATTTCTAGTATTAAAATTTGTTTTTACAGAAGCAACGGAAATACATATTTGTGAAAATTTCAGCTTCCTAGCTATCACGGCTTATGAGACAGACAGACAGACAACGGAGGCTTAGTAATAGCGTCCCGTTTTTACCTTTTAGGTACAGAGCCGTAAAAACAAACTATGTATCAAAGTACGTAATTATGCGGTGGTTTGTCAAAGGGTGTGGGTTGCTAGTCAAGGGGCAGATATGAGTATAATTGCCTGTGGACGTGTCGGTATGCTGCAGTTTGAGGGTTGCATGCGTTTGAGGGTGCAGGCAGTGGTTCTCAACCTTTTAGGGATGGAGGGTTATTTGGTAAAATTTTAGTTTTGAATTACCGATGAAATAACTTTTTGTTTGGAAGATAAGTATTTGTAGGCATTTTATATTTTTGAGAAAAAATTACGAATTTAAGTTTTTTTTGTAAAATTTTAGCAATTAGTATTTTGAGGAAAATTACAAAGTTAAGTATAATATTGTATAAGAAAACTTTTGTTATAAGTTGTGATGATGAACTTCAACGTAATGGTTACTACGCCGATGCTGATAAATAAAATCGGGTCCTGGGTTCGATTTTAAATGACGTAAATATTAAGTAAAAAAATATCTTAATTACAGCCATGCACCGACTGGTCGCTAGAAAATACATTCCTTATTATTTTTAATATACTTTCGCGGCCCCTTTCGGGTGTTACGAGGGACCAGATGTAGTCCAACCAACAGTTGAGAACCACTGGAATAGGGTAACAAGATTTACACGTCTGCGATAGGACATTGAATGCTATGCCGACGATTTTGATGTCATTGCTAATCGGGATATACGATTATTGCAGCAATGCAATGGTAAGTGCAGTAATGATGGGCTTTATGCAATTATGTTGCATTAAAGATGCTGTAATGCAATTAAATTACGTAAGGAGAATTGTATTACTTCATCAAATAAAGGATGGAACTGATAAATATGTCATTCGTTACTGGATATAATCTCTTTCGTACATGACTTTGGTTTGTTTTTAAGAGAAATGTAAAAAAACTCACCTCTTACCTAAGTAATAAAAATGGCTTTAATTTTAATTTTCTATAAGTATTTAACTCTTCTTAATGAAAAGGTTGCCAAGCACTGGCTTGGAGAAATTGCATTTATTACGTAAATAACATTAAACAATTACAGAAATAACAATTTATGTGAAAGGTGGAGTTCTTAATATCCAAGTAAGTACAAAATAATAGATTGAACAATACATTGGTACTTCCACTGAAAAACAAAATTGATGAAATCCTACTTTTACTAGGTATCGCGTAGGCATTATTCGTAGTTAATTTAGTTCGTAACGCGCGTTGTAAAATCTGTGAGCGCCATCTATGTTTTTGTGACATAACTTTCTTCTTCACTATATTCGGAACAGCGCCATCTAGTATTCATTATGCGTACTACACTATACTAAAATACCAAATACTACGACGGCCAACTGAAAGATGGCGTTAGTGAAGTTTTACGATAACTTTTTGTAAAACTCAAAGTTTCAGGGAATTCGCTGAATTAGTTACAAAAAAATCTAATAATTATGTTCTTTCGATGATACAATATTTTGTTTTATAGGGTGAGAAGTAATTGTGGTTTTTAATGCATGTAAGATCGAAAGTCACTTACTTTTCCACCCTATATTTTTCAAGAGATTTTGTTAGGAAATAATGATGACTAGGTTGATGGTAATGTTGTCTACGTAAATTACCAATTATTAAAAACGAAGGGATTTATTTACGCTTAATATACCTACCAATAAGGCAAAACAAATGCGTTTATTCATCCTTCAATGGTTTGTAGACAAATAGGTATACTACTTGCTTACCTACTTACTAACTTTTAGCCTGAAATATTTGGACATTGTTCTAACAATATGTGACTAATGCACCAGTCATTTCACTCCATTATGACTTGGCAAAGTTATTCGTTGGAGATAATATTTCAAGCTTATAGAGTAATGCATTGTATTGAATTCAGTCGAGACGCTCGTTTGACTTATTTGGGCAGTTTTAGGTTTGTCTAGAGCACAGAACAAGAAATGTATCTGTATTTTTCAATATCGTTACTCCTGTGACCTATGAAGAAAATGTATTGTAACCTGTCTTTAAAATGTTATCAAAGGAACAATACAATTAAGTAAGTAACCTTTTTCTGTATTTTAACTAATAGGTCCTGTTTGTTAGTCCCGTAAAATAGCTTATTTAACCCCGTTCTAGAGTTTGGGTACAGATATTTTTCTCTATTCTTTTATACTACTGTCTTGACATTGTATTAAGATCTTTGACAACTTTATGGAGAACTCTCAGGTGTGCAGGCTTCCTCACGATATTTTCCTTCACCGTAGCAAATGACATAACCATTTGAATTACAACAAACATACATACAACCATTGAAATACTTTCAATAACATATTTGGAACATAAATGTTCGTCTAATCTTCCCTCTGCATGTTAACAAGAAGAAATTTGCATTCAATGCGGATATTTCGAAGATTCACTCGTTACGACGTGTCATTGTGTTCATCGATCACAAATCACAACCATTTCATATTTCGAAATGTCGTATTCAGGTGTCGTTATGTAGGTTTCTAACTTCCTACATTTAACTGTAGTTATGAATTTTGTTGAAATTTGTCGCAATACGAAAGGTGTAATAATAATTTTCATTTAAAAAACATACAAACTTGAGTTACTCAAACTTTCAAATAGGAAACATAAAAGTTTATTAAGAAGCAGATTAGATTCTCTTTTTTAATTGTTGTACTTAATACAAATAAAATAATTTGATAAATTTACAAAAAAGCCTGTTATAATTACCTACGTACTAGACGACGCCCGCGAATTTGCCCGCGGAAAGGTAGTAAA
Organism: Lerema accius; assembly: GCA_001278395.1. Classification (NCBI taxonomy): domain Eukaryota; kingdom Metazoa; phylum Arthropoda; class Insecta; order Lepidoptera; family Hesperiidae; genus Lerema; species Lerema accius. The sequence goes on from LGAG01000492.1 coordinate 99,234, forward strand.
ATAAAATTGGATTTATCCAAAGGGAAACTATAATCGTGGTAAAATCTATCCTATGTCCTACGCCTGGATGCAAACTATCTGTGTGCCAAGTTTCAGCTTATTCCGCTCAACGGTTAGAGCGTGAAGGACTTACAAACGTCCAAATATCCAAACGTCTTTACAAACTTTCACATTTATAATGTAAGTAGGATTAGTAGGAAGTAGGATAAACAGATAGTCCCCCTTTATCTTTTAAGGTAGCATAGGTATTGAGATATATATATATATAGATATATATAGTACCTAGACAATTTTCCCGAGAAAAATAAACTTACATAAACTCTACTTCATTGCTTGGAAAGCAAAAATTTATATTTTCGTTGAAATATTCATTCTTCAGTAGACAAAGGGATTCTTCTCAGGGAATTCCTTTGAGACAAAACTGAAAGAAAATAACAAGTACAATTTTAAGTTAAGTGAAACAATTTGTAAGCATAGGATTAGATGCTTATATATTTTATATCATGTATGTATGTATACGTTATTACTATAACAATGCTAAAATTATTTCGTCTTTTTTATTCCTTCACTAGCAATTTTCCCGTTTTTGCAATATTTTTTATTGCTGCTCCTCTCCTATTCATCTTAGTGTAATGTTATATTGCCTATAGCCTTCCTCGATAAATGGACTATCTTAAACTAAAATATGTTTTCAAATCGGTCTAGTAGTTCCTGAGATTAGCGCATTCAAACAAACAAACTCTTCAGCATTATATTATTAGAATATATAAAAATCAATTGCTATTCGTTAGTCTCGCTAAAACTCGAGAACGACTGGACCGATTTGGCTGATTATGGTTTTAAAATATTTGTGGAAGTCCAGGGAAGGTTTAAAAGGTGAGTAAATAAGAAAAAATGATTAGCTTTAAAATAATAATCTCACATGGAATATAATATACTCGTACCTATCCTCCTCACATTATTTGTGTTATTGCGCCTAAAAGTCACGCCCTCGATCTAGTTACAAAAGTAACAACTATTTACTATAACTTTCAAATGCAATATAGCAATCGAAAATAACTTCTATCTTCGGAGAATAAAACTAAAAATAGCTTGCACCAATTATTCAGTTATAGTAGGAATATTGGTGGCACTGTTTCAAAGGTTAGACAATGCACACGTGTGGTTTAGGGAAGACCATAAATTTGGGATTATTTGGGGTAAAAAAATATAATATTAAACTAGAATATTTTGGCATAATAAGTAATATTAAAAGAAAGAAAGAAAAGAAAAATCATTGCTGTATTTTACAAAAAAAAATCTTTAACATATTTAAATGTAATTAAATATCTCTACAAACAACTATAATTCGATTTGACAGAACTCGAAGAATTGTTGAAACTAAGCAATTTTTAATTAGAATCAACGCTTTATTAAAATGGATTTAATCTATTAGCCTAACATACTTTTTGCTTATATGACGTAACCTTTTTTAGAATACTTTCGGGAAAGAGTTTAATTCCCGCGAAAACGTATACCGAAGCGAAGCGAAGCCATGTTACTATGTATCAGTTATCGAAACTAATGCAGACGAGTCGTACGTCATGGTGACAATACTATTACACATTGGTCCCTTCATGTCACGATCTAGAATGTATTATGTATGTCCTGATGAGCGCGCACGCTTCAAATAAGGCCAGTTGTGTGATATCTTTGACAATTAAGCTTCTAACTTGATGCCCTGTATGTTACAATCCCTACTTAATATTATAAATGCGAAAGTAACTCTGTCTGTCTGCTACGCTTTCACACCCAAACCACTGAACCGATTTTGATGAAATTCAGTATGAAGATAGAACCGAACTTTGAAAAAAGGACATATGATACTGTTGGAATAAATAAGCATAAACTTAATCTGTATTATCATCTATTATGAGCTATGAAAAAATGTCTTTGCTCGTGCTCTCTGTTGTCTCTGCCCTCTCTATTATCTCTTCCCTTTTTGCTCATGTCGCGTCATGTTTGTACGTGTGTGCTCCGCTCTCTTTTGTAATTTAATTAACAGTTAATATAGCGTTGATTCCATTGTGCGTTTTATTTGCTACAGATACTTTTTATCGCGAAAAAGTCGCGCGATACAACCGAATTCCACGCGAGCAAAGCCGTGGGCGGAAAGCTAGTACTTAATATTTTATTATGTCTGATTACTGTTCAAAAAGCCCTGGGTTTAATTCTTAGTAATGTAGAAATTCCAATAATGTAATTTTCAAAAACTTTTGTGCGTATTAGAAACAAATTTTTACTTCCTTTGGTGAAGAAAATATTGCGAGGAAACCTGCACACCTGAGAGTTCTCCATAAAGTTCTCAAAGGTGTGTGAAGTCTGTCAATCCGCACTTGGCCAGCGTGGTGGACTATGTAGCACATAGTGAGAGATGACCAGAGATGGGTCATAAGTAAGAAGTATAAAAAAAAACCTGCCTTCTTACGTAATTCATACAAGCAGCGAAAGATGCTTATTATCGACACAACAGGGTTATAAGCGTTTAACGTCATCTAATAACTCAATATCCCTAATGAAGAAACGGAACTAAACGTCCAAATCGCCCAAAACCTTAACCAACCAACCGCAACCAACCATACCAACCGTAACCAACCATAACCAACCGTAGCCATTGTTTCAAGACTCGTGTTTTTGTTAATTGACACATCAAAGCCGCCTGGAATAACTTTCGGTAAACATCTGTCACAATATAAATTACGTTGGGGTCTGTTTTTGTGATGGAAGTCTATGGATGAGAGGAATTGCTTTTGGGTTCCTTTGGTTGGAGGATAAACCTTTAATAAGAACTAGACGTCGTCCTCGGCTTCACCCGCAGAAGAGTAGTTTTAAAAAATATGGGATTTATCTCAAAGGAACCTATAATCGGGATAAAATGTATCCTATTCCCGGATGCAACCTGTCTATGTACTAAACTTCAGCTTAATCCGTTCAATGGTTAGAGCGTGAAGGAACATCGAAATATCCAAGCATCTTTACACTTTTTACATTTATAATATTAGTAGGATGTCACTGTCGCGTTTTGAAGTGAAAAGTTCTTTAGAATCGTAATTTAAGTGTAACTAAAAATGGCTGTAAAAAGAGACAGACATATAAATTACCTACATGGGAGAAAATGAGATAGGAAGCATTATAATATAGTGTTTCTAGTTTCTTACTAGCGACATCTATTATCATTATTAGTTATTATGAATCAAGGTATAATACTCACATTTAAATGTATAGTAATAGCTTTATAAAGCAAACATACGAGTACTAAGTAAATAAAAAAGAGTTATTAAAATCGATTTAAACAAAAATTTAACTGAATACAGAACCACCTATTTATAATATATGTTAAAAATAACTTGTACGGAACCCTAGGTGTAAAATAGAGAGCAATTCGTGCTTGACTGGTAATGTAAATGATCGTAGCGATCCGTATTTGTGCATCTGATGATACTAGAATAAGCCGTCTGTCTGCAATCCACTAAGAGAAATTTAAATTGACGAATTGGTTTATTATGTAACTGGAAATATTAAGAAATTATGATGATCTTGACTTAAGTTTCTGTTTGTCTATAAGATATAATGCTCAGACCAAATAAAATTATAATTTAAAAAAATTAAACCAACTTCAAAAAAGTTAACTGAAAAGATAATCCTGTGTAAAAATTTCGCAGTTTTAATAATATTACATACATACGAGTACATGTAGAATTGATAACCTCTTTTTTGAAATCGGTTAATAATAAAAATGCCTTCAGAACAAAAATATGAAGTCATTTTTTTTCTTTTTTTACGATTTGACGTATGCCACAAAGCACGGCCTGTCGAGCAATGTACCGTTTTCATTTGATAAGTACGTTATGTTTTTTTTCTACTGCTCTCATTTGTTCCGAAGTCTCAGTCTATATATTTTTTTCGTCTGTGGTATTATGTCTTTCCAAATAAAAAAACGTAATTGCTATAAAAAACTTCCAAATTTTCTGGGCTGCCTAAATTCGTTAAAAAATGAGATAAAAATCATTACTCTTTAAGTTATAAATATTAATTATCAAGTAAAGATTTTTTCTGATTTTTATAGCCTGTCACTCGCAATGAAGATTGATCCAATGATACCTTAACTTTGAAATCCGCCGTTTAGATTGTAGAGCTGCCAAAGATCAATGTCAATACATACTCGTACATACATAGGCTCAAAAAATATTACCCTGCTAGCGCAATCGAGTAAACATTCCCCCATTTCTCAACGCCCATGTGTAAGAGATTTCAATGCGGGAACTTTTTGCGTACACCAAATACGTGAATTGGGTATTAATACCCTGTAACTAATCTCCACCAGATGTGTAGTTCAGACAAATTAGTTTCACGAGGTAATTAACGATAATACTCAGCTTTGTTGAATGGGAATATATTTGAATTTGTCGCCGGGTGTCAAAATAACAAAAAAAATTGTAGTTTTTGGTAAGCGTTCATGGTTTGGTAGAGGAGTTTGCTAAGATCTATTAATATACATAATTATGTTAAAAATAATGTAGGTGCGTATAAGTGTGGCGTAGTTAATTGGCATAGTTAAAGTTTAAACGAAGAAGAAATGGAGCGTGATAAAATTTATTTATTGACATGTCCGATAGAAGATTAACAGACATGAAAATCTGCCTTGGTTATCGACCAATAGTCTATTGTGTGACGTAACAAGTCATGGTCAAAGTACGACCGCAGAACTGGTCCATAAGTTTGAAACAAAATCAAGTAAAAGTTTGTACAAATCTTTTTTACCTTTAGTGACAGTGTGGGGTCAAAATTTATAATTGACCAAAATTAATACAATAGGAGTTGCTTAATAGTTTAGTTAAGTTTTTGGTTAAATCATAAAAAAAGCAATAACCAAAGCCGTAGCAGCCAGTTGAGCAATCATTAATATAGGCACTTGACCAAAAATACTCGGACATTGCGAAGATAACTTCCATGAAGCACTTGCTTCATATCTGGCTATAAACTATGTACTATTATTCTTCTCTACTATTCTTCTTACATATAATAAAATTGAAAGTTGGGGGGGCTCTGTTTGTCTGTGTGTTTGAAAGAGTATTACGTAAAAAAGGCTGATTTGACAGAACAATTAATGAAATACATAAATAATAATACTCGGGGCGTTAATTAGGCTTTATTTTATATAAATCAATCCACTCTATCAAAAGTTATTAATATTTACAGTTTGTTTTCTCTAACTGACGTGACTGACGTGACTGACAGTTGACGTGGTCAGCCATATTGAAAAAACATAATCGAAGCAAAGCAAGGGCGGGTCCACTAGTTAATTAAATCGTGACAATAGATTCGTGAAGTAGAGAATTACACCCGGCTGCGACAGAAGGGTAATGTTTCTCAAACATATTTTATGTTTGTAGGTATCTTAGTCTATTTCTTTGGCTATTTCTACTCAAACGAATTGATTGATTTCACCATAATTAAAATTTCTGTCTTGCTTGAATTCTGAGATCAAATCCGGCACGCACCTGTAATTTTCAAATAGTTATGTGCGTATTTGATACTATCACTTGCTTCTGTCAGCAAACTTCGTTATTAAACCTACGCACCTGAGAGTTCTCAATAAAGTTCTCAAAGGTGTGTGAAGTCTGCCAATCTTTGGCCAGCGTGGTGGACTATGACCTGTACCCGTCACACTGTGAGAGGAGACCCGAGCCCAGTAGTGGGACAGTTGAGGGTAGCAACTAGTAATTATGATGAATAATCTGTTATAGCTTATGAGTTCGAAGTAAGACAATGTAAAGCTGTCCGCTATTCGGATATTGGAGAGATATTCGGGCGGAATGTCCACGTTATTGCAAATCTTTTGGCTCTACGACCTTATGGCGATGGAAATGATATTTTTTTCGCATTACATACATAACTGTATTATGTGGGTTATTGCCACTATGTCCAAAATCATTCGGAAGTAGGTCGTAACATTACGTTGAATGGCTTGAAGTGTTTGGGAAAAGTATTCGATAGAGGTCGCTGATAGGTTTTCGATTTTGTCTTTTACTGAATAAGGGATTCAATGTGTACTAAATTATAACTTTGTGTTCCGTGTAGTTCAACCATGTCCGTACGTCTGTCTTAAGTGAAGTTCAAAAGCCCTTAAAATTCGATTGCTGTAATTTGACCATGAATGAAGTGATTTTAATGTTGAAGTAGTGGACTCGCCCTCGCTTCGCTTCGGGAAACCTATGCCGAGACGAAAGTAAAAAAAAATAAGCCTAAGTCATTTCTGATATATTTTTGTCTGTCTGTCCTTTTATATTTTTGTCTGTCTGTCTGTCTGTTTGATCCGGATAATCTCTGAAACGGCTGGACCGATTTTGACGAGACTTTCACTAGCGGGTAGCTGATGTAATAAGGAGTAACTTAGGCTACTTGTTACTTTCGTTTCGACATAGATTTTCCGAAGCGAAGTAAGGGCGGGTCCACTAGTGTTAAGATAAAAAGATAAATAAACAGTTATGTACCAGGTTCACGTTAAGCGATGATCATGTCAGATAATTGTATTTGGCGGGCGCTTCTGCCGTATTAATAAGTAAACGCGGAGGGCCTCAGAGGCCCCAGGCAACGTCTTCTCTATATCTTGCATGTTACTGTAAGAACTCGAAGGATTTTCGAATTGATTCTATAGAAGTTTTATTAAAAAAATTGTATTGTTTTGTTCACAAGTTGAGCAACATTAAAAAAAACATAATTTTTTTATTGAATATTTGTTTGTATGTTTGTTTCACGCTTTTGTCTTTGTAGGTATACGCACAGAACACATTCTAGTACATACAATACATTTAATGCCGGTTATAGGTTCTCATGGATACTAAATCATCAACAGTTGAATGGATTTGAATTAAATTTTGCAAGATTATAGACACAATAATTTTAATATGTCCTGGGTAATATAAATAATTTTTCAGGAAAAATCCAATAACTGTTATAAAACACTTTTTCGCAGGCTTAGTCTAATTGACTATAATATACAAATTGGGTAACTATTTATCAATATTCCGTCCGCGTAATTTTGCCGTTTTCGCAATATTTTTATTCCTGCTCCTCTCCTATTCATCTTAGCGTGATGTTACATAGCCTATAGCCTCCCTCGATAAATGGCCTATCTTACACTAAAATAATTTTTCAAATCGGTACAGCAGTTTCTGAGATTAGCGCGTTCAAACATATATTATAAACAAACACAAACAAACAAACTCTTCAGCTTTATATTATTAGTACAGATTCTTCTTCTAAGTTCGAACTCACTATTGACTCGAATAAAAATCTATAATAACGAGTTTCCTTGATAGTGATGTTCATAGAAACTTGCAAGCAAACCGGCTAACTTTATTAGACGGTTAGTACCCGGGGACATTTAGTACATCCCTTTTATGAAGCAGCTACACTGTTATACGTAAGATAGTAGTTTTGGCTTGCCCTTGCAAGAACTAAAGGAAGAAATTTGATCGGTCTGTAGGCGAAACTCAAGTATAAGTCATGACAAATTATAGATGTTCGACTTTGAGTATACCGAGTAACGTTTTGGGAATAATACACGTTGCACGTAGAAGTTTAGGATTTGGCATGGTTAAAGTTTACATGGTGAAAAAGTGGACATAATCAAATTTTATACATAATATAAGTTAGAAGTACACTTCATTTAGAAAATAAACCGACATTCACACTGTCTCAGTTTTCCATGACATCGTTTTAAACATCCCTAGATAGCACTGTACTGTTTTTCTAAATACTCTTATCGATCCTAATCCAGACATAATTAGTTATGGTCGAATTCCGACCACAGATTGGTGCTAGTTTACTGAATTTCTTACTTAGACATCAGTAGCAAAACAAATCGTGGACAAAAAAACATCAATCTTACTAAGATTTGAAATTGTATTGTCAGTAACGTTACAAAGGACATTACAACTTCCCGGATTCATTCCCGGCACCTATCTTAGGCAATCAGTCACTACTGACGGAAAAATCTTGAATTTCTTACCGCATAAGCGCAATAAATAAAGCGAGCCGGCAAACTTTGCCTGTCGCGGCGACGGAGGGTTATTCTGGATTGTAGCTTAGAATTTGTTATGATAATGATAGATTAAAAAAAAAAATAACCGGCCAAGTGTAAGATGGACTCGCGCATGAAGGGTTCCGTGTCGTCATTTATAAAAAATATTTCTTTTCTTAAAATATTCAAGTTTTTACCTGTTTAATTAGATCGAGAAAAAAATAGCTTGAAAATTATGTTTGTTGTACGGGAGCACCCCTTTAATATTTACTTTATTTTTTTTTTATTTTTTTTTTAAATGTAACATACAATAATGTGAAAATTTTAAGCGTTTACCTGTTGTCGTTATGGGGTACAAATCAACAATTTAAGTGCGGTTTTCGTAGCGATGATTTTCGTAATCTTTAAAAAAAGCCTAGTTTATTATAGCAATTAGCTTTTTAATTAAAATAAAGTATGAACAGTAGTATCATCATACTTAATAAAAATGTTAACTGACTGACAGACACGCTACAGCCTAAACGGGTAGACCTGGAAGTATGAAAATTGGCACAGAGGTTCCTTTAGAGTGTAGGGGAGCACTAAGAATCCTACTAATATTATAAATGTGAAAGTTTGTAAAGATGTTTGGATATTTGGATGTTTGGATATTTGGATGTTTGGATGTTTGTCCCTCCTTCACGATCTAACCGTTAAACGGATGAAGCTGAAACTTGGTACACAGATAGGTTGCATCCAGGAATAGGACATAGGATACTTTATCGGACATTTTATCCCGATTATAGGTTCCCTTGGGATGAAATCAATATTTTGTTTATCGACTTTTCCGCGGGCGGAGCCGCGGGCATCGTCTAGTTTTATATAAATTGTAATATTAATTCTACATCGTACCAGAATAAGAGCGCGTTAGAACAATTTGTCGGTACGGACGTTTGGGCGCTCTCCGCAGGAAATGAGCGTATTTGTCTTACCTGTGGCGTCTGCCTGCACTTGTAGCGGTTTCGTGTATGTATGTATGTATGTATGTCCCTTTCTTAGGTACGCTTTACAGCCCGGGTTGACTGATCTCAACAGGGAGGTGTCACTGACTTCAACTACATTGTGAGAGTACATAATAAACATAATGCTAGCCTGGAACGAAAGTGGTCTATGATAAAAAATAAAGTTATCAAACGAAACGCTTTTAAAGTCACTTTGTTTGTCAAATTCTAAAGTAGTATTTTAATGATAACCTTATTTTGGTGACCAATGACAATTGAGACCACTTTTGCTTGGATTCATTTATTGTTTTTAATTTCAAATACTGTTTTTAAGTTCAAAAATGCTCATAGCCAAAAATGTTACATAGACCACTTTAGTCCCAGGCTTAATTTTTTACTTTATTTATTTTGTAAAAATGCTCAAAAACGGAAGTAGTCTTTAAGTGTTTCTTGATTTCAGTTCAATATTATAACAACCTGTGAAATAGAATTATTAAAAATTCTTTAGTAAAATAAAAATATTAACCAATTTTTTTTTTTAATATTGACCTACAATGGAAATATTTTACAAAAAATGCTCTAAAAATGTCATGTAACTGATTGAAGCTTCTTCTCGGCTTGATTTTTCGATTATTTCAATTTATTACCCGTAGTCCAATCGCATCAAACCAGTATTCTATAAAAAAAGTAAATGGACGAACTCCAACACTCGCACCATACCTTTATCCGGGAGTTATACATTCATAAATTCACTTACACTTATGAATCTTAATAATTAAAGAGGTCATGAGCCAAATCTGTGTTATACAATGTGGGTGTTTGTTTGTTAAATCAATATTAAACTTTGGGGTTAAATTACAGTAACGCTTTTCGAAATATAAAGTGTAGTTACTCGTAGCTTTAGTTATTGCTTTAGAATATATTTTTACCCGACCGTGGCAGAAAAAGGGTAATGTTTGTTATGTGTGAGCTTGTGTGAATGTATGTGTGTATGTAAGTCTGTGTGATAATTTATTTGGCATGTTCTAGAGGCCAAATAGCTAGACAAATTATAACATTGAAGATTAATGTCTATCGTAGAAGTGACATGCTATGATAATTTCTTGCAGTCAGGTATTATTATATTAATAATTAGAGAATACATGTGATGTCTGACAGACAGGAAATCATATTTCAAACTTATATGTCCCATGTTTATGCGTTGGGGTTTACCTAGGTCATAGTATAGTCAGGTTTCTTATACAAACTAAGAGATTCACTTGTATTTTTGATTAATTTCAGGTCAACGCCTCGATTGGTTGGATCTGAAGCCTCTTACAAATTGAGTCCTTATGAAATGGAAGCCTTAAATGCGGTGAGTAAATTTAAATGATGACTTGTATGGCGTAATTGTTGCTATGGACCGTCGTTCAATGTGTCTTGGATTTGATTCTCAGTGAGGCAGTTGAGTGATGAATTTAAATTTCTGTTCTCGGTCTGTGTGTGTGTATGTTTGTGTGTTTCTGTGTTGTCCACACCATGTTGTGACACCACACGTATCACTAACACCCATGACCATAACAAACATTTATCTGTCACATAAATATCTGCCCCGGCCGGGAATCGAACCCGGGACCCCTCGCTCTGCAGGCAGGGTCACTATCAACTAGGCTACGGGGTCGTCGTTTGCGAGACCAATCTTCAAACCATAAGGCTACACGTATGATTGCTCAAGAGACATAATATAACAAATATTATGATTTAATTCCGCACGAAAATGATTAGATCGCCCCATACGTAGCATGATAAGCAAATTCAATTCAAACGTTACCTAATCTGCATATCCCGTAAACCGTGAAATAGTGAATTAAGTCCCCCATGGATTTGCACCCCATGGATTTCCGTTCCCACCCATGGTGTTATACTGTTAAATATACGACTGGTTCTTAATGATAACTAATTTTTATTGACTTGATTTTTATCTTTTACACATACCTACTGTTTTTTTTTTATCTTTTAAATCGACTGCACCAGAAACAGGGTAATTTTTCGAGAGCTGTTTTGAATGTATGTATTACTCTTTTACCACTAACGAATTAACGACAACTAATATTCTCATTAAAATCTATTACTAACAGGACCTAACAACCAACTAACAGTCCCGCCTTAGTCCTACTCGAAGTTTGTTACGATGTCCATGGGCGGCAGGGGTTGGTGGTACTGTCAGCTCGTTTGCTATCTTAAAACTATAAAAAAAAGATTGTGACTGAAATAATAGGTTCTATGTATCTCTCAAAGTCAAATGTCATGTATTTCAGATCGACGGAACAATAAAATATGCGAAAACAAACATTTTAAGGCCTTCACATGTATGCGTAAAATAACTAAAATACGGATATATTATGTACAGTCTCGTGAAAAAATGTCAACTCTAACCTAACAAGATGTCTGTGTCTGTTCTTCCATTAGTCTGTCCATCTTAAGAACAAGATATTAAGAAGATAAATTCATATTTCCTTTTGTCTTTCCCATATCAAAATATGTACAAATTTAGGGAAAATTTTAAGAAATAATTTTGACCTCTATCATAGAGGCCATGGCCTCGGGAATCCGGGATCCCCTTACGAGGAGACCGGGGATCGCTGAGTCACCCCCCTTACTAGAGATCATGTTTATCTCAGCATGACTGTACCGCGTTAATGTCTTGTACGAGAGTTAATTTATACTGGCGCCTAGGGGAGTTTAGTAATGCTCACGGTTGATAACTATTAGTAATTATTCGGAAAACAAAAGACTGCGATAAATTGGGGGGGAGGTAATATTATACAATTACGCTGTCATTTCTATAATAGAGATGATATATCCTATCATAAGTTATGTGTTAAAATACAAAGGGTTTTGAGGTCCACAATTAAAAATAATTCTCGAGTCTTTTAGCACAGACCAAAAAATATATAGACGCAGGAAAAAAATGCGTAGTAGGAAAAACATAACGTTAATAACAAATGATAACGTTTCCCGATTTATTTCTTGGCAGACCGTGCACGGTGAAATACGTCAGATCGAAAAAAAAAAGAAAAAGATTAACATTACTTTTTTGTTCTGAACACTGAGTCTATAGTATTTTTTAGTCTGAGTTTTTTAGATAATAACAGTGTCATTTTTATAGGAAACTAAAAATATATTACCTCTTTATTTGAATCTTATTTACTTTACACAATTTATAATCTCCCATGATTCCAAAAATCTTCAAATAACGTACCTATTTAAATCAAAAAATCACATAAAAACTGTAAGTAGATATTGGTCGGTCCCTAGTGATTTGTTACGTAGGATGATTAAACTTCCAACAATTTCTCGGAATCGTTCTGAGGTTTCCTTTGTGAAAATTGTTAATATTGAGCAAGAATCGTAAGAAGCGCGGAAGGAAATTGCTAATCGACGATTGAAACGCCCCCTGGCGGCTGCATTGAGTAATAAGAAAATGTACGACTGTATGTTAATACTGTAAGGCGGGGTGTTCACTGTGTTTTAATATTTGTAGGGTAGATAAAAAAAAACAAAATTGTGCTTATTGAAGAATATAAGTGATTTTGTATTTCAATAATAATGTGAAAAGTTCACTAGTTCTTAAATTATATATGATTTAATATGAAATTAAAAATAGTTACATTTGTTTATTAACTTAAGCCTTTTTTTAATTTTTTATTTGCTCAAATCTCCTATCACTTGAAAATATTTCTTTTTATCTGACTTTTTTTAATTTACAGGTTATTTCATGGAAAATGGACAGGGTAATAAATAAATTTGGTATGTTAAATCTGCTGTGTGTGTTATAATTCTCCATGGTTTTTCAAAGGGGTGAAGCAATTTTAATGCACTTTTTACCTAAATGCCCGAGGAGGTTAATGTTTTTCGAGCGTATGTATGTATGTTTATGTATGTATGTGTACCAGTTTCTTTGGCACGTTCTAAAACAGTGATTCCTAATTTTTCAATATTGTTACCCCTTTGAACTATGACGAAAACTGATTTTACCCCATCTTAAAAATGTTATCAAATCAAAAAATACAATTAACTTATTTCTGCTTTTTTTATTTTACAATCCTAATAACTTTGTCCATCGTTACCCCCGTAAAATAGCTTTACCCCTGCGAGGGTAATTACCCCATGGTAGTAACTCAGCTTCTAAATCCTAGACTAGAATGAATATCGACGAATGGGATTCACATATATATTCATTCATATCATTAGATTCGTATAGACGTTACAATACCTTCCAAATTTTTCGTAGTGGGGTAAAAAAACAGTGAGTCCTCAGCCTAACGCGCATAGCGTGCGTCGCCTCATTAGGGTTCCTTTGTGGCATCCGAGGAAGGCGAGATGATGGATAATCGAGACCACCTTCTGCCGGCTGCACACTCATTATGACAACCACACGGAAATATTTGTAACCATCATTATTATCTTAATAATGAAAATGTCGAAATCAAATGCCAAATTCAAGTCGTTCAAGTTATGTATCATATGTAATATATACGCAGATAGTTCTCTCACCAATTTTAGTATAAATAATTCGCAATTTTTGTCGATTGCACACTCATAATGACAATCACACGGAATTATAGTAACTATCACTATTATCTTAATAATGAAAATGTTCAATTCAAATGACAAGTTCAAGTGCTTCAAGTATTATGTAATATTTTAGTAGTCCTTCCCATTTTTATCATAAACTAGCTGACCCGGCAGACGTCGTTCTGCAACATATTATTAAATATGATTTTTTACACCTTGGGTTCGAAAAACTCAAATATCTTACGGACCCCTATTTTTTCTAAAATAAAATATAGCCTATGTCACTCGTAGATAAAAATTTTGAAAATCGGTTCAGTAGTTTTTTTACAAGCAAACAAACAAAAATACAAATGTTTCCTCTTTATAATATAAGTATAGATGATCCGCAATTTTTGCTGACTACACACTCATAATGGCAATTACACAGAATTATTACAATGATTATTATTATTTCTATAATTCTTGTCAGTTATTCATAAAAGTAAGGAGTAAGGTAAGAGCACTAGTAAAAAAAGGCTTGATAAGAACAAGAAATATTTTGTTACATAAATCATAGCAAATATATCTAAAACAACAATTAAGGAAGCTGCATCCATAAATGCTAAGTTAAAATTAGTGGAACAGTTCCGTTGTAACAAGATATTTCCTAACAACATATATGGGGTGGCGCCAACCTAAAATGGTTGCTCCTGCGGCTATTCCTTTAAATATAATCAGAACAATGAGAGCACACCTTAATAAGACCAGGAAATCTGTTTGTTACTATATAATCGTTTAAATGAACGCTTAATATATTAATATGTTATTTAGCAAATTCATATGGACCTTACAATGTAATAAGGGATTCGTAGAACATGTTTCTTTACTTATTACTATCAAGTTAATTTTTCGAGAGTAGCTTTACTTAGGGCTGCTTGATAGAAACATAAGTTTTGTAGGACAAATATATTTTCGTAAACTTTAGAAAAATATCTTTATATGTGTACCTAAACAATAATTAACCCTTAACCCGATCGGCTATAAACCTGACAAGATAACGACCTGTAACAATAATTAAACCTTTACCCGACAGCATGACGACCTGCCGTGACGGTTTGAATATGAATGTCACTTGCCATCCGCGTTGACTCTTTTATACCCTAAACATGGAGTAAATTGAAAGGTGCCAACATATGTACTAAAAATAACTAGTTAGGAATCATGTTTTCTGCCTTGTCAAAATAACATATTATTTTGTCTCTGTGTACCTTCTTTATCTACCACATTAGAGAATCGTTGTCATAGAATAAAGCTACTCTCAAAAAATTACTCGATAAGTTGATAGTAATAAGTGAAAAAAATGTTTAACGGCTCTCGAACTAACAACAAAACTTAAAATTTCTCGACAATCAAAGAAGCGATTCGTCAAAGAGTCCGGCAATTCAAAATGTCTTAAGCATAATTGTCTTGTTACTTAAAACTAGACACTTAGAACCTTTAAACATTTAATTACATAATTGTATCACACGCACGTTATTACGTAATTATTACGCCATCAAACTCAGTTGACTTCCTTTAAACATATCAAAGGAACCGTAATGCATCTCCCGAGCAATCTGAAATCGAGGGGTGCATAATTTATCATTTAGAGGCTACTACCTTCGTATCTGACGCTATTTTTATTATATCACACTTGAAGAATGAATTTCAAATGGCTTCGGAAGTTTCTAAAGGGGAGTAAAACCCGAATCGTACTATGGGTACTCGAATTTTATTGGCTTTTTTTTCGAATTTCATTATTTTTTTTTATTGACATTATATTTTTTATATTATTCTTTTTTTATTGTATAATAAGTTTTTACCTCACTACGGAGGATATAAAATTTTGATTAGTTATACATATGCATAAATGTCTTAGCTTTTTACCCGACACCGAAGTAAAGTGAATTTGCAGTGCAGTATTTCTTGCGATAATTACTCCACACGCTTATAATTTTGAAACTTTTGAGATGTATGCAAGTTTTAAACTTTATTTGCTATTGAAACCACTTGTATTATCTTTTATGTCTGAATGATTTAAAACTGTACTGCAAGATACTGGCAAAAGTATAAAAAAGCGTTTGGGTTAATAATAATAATTTCAATGACATATTTTTAATTCTCTTCTTTATAGTAATTTCCTTTGTCTATAAAGTAATTGAGTTTGTAAATTCACTGAAATTACACACTCACCTTAAAAAAATATAAGAAAACATGAGTTTCATTCGACATGAAACCCTTAGTAAGGGCACAAAGGTGTTTTAAGGGTGCAAGACATTTTTAAGAGAACCGACGTTAAATCTGGTGGGAGTGCGAAAGGCATCATTTATACGAACTTTGAATGATCATTATGATGTTTTTATATTTACATGCAAAGCCGAACG
Organism: Lerema accius; assembly: GCA_001278395.1. Lineage (NCBI taxonomy): Eukaryota > Metazoa > Arthropoda > Insecta > Lepidoptera > Hesperiidae > Lerema > Lerema accius. The sequence goes on from LGAG01000492.1 coordinate 115,238, forward strand.
TATGTTGATTTTAATAAAACGGTAATGGTTGCAGGTGGAAACAGGGAAATATTTTTTAATATTGATACTAGAAGACGATTGTTCACGCAGACGTTCTTCTATACTATAATAAAACAGTAAAATAAATTTGTCTGTACATTGAGTATATTTACCAAAAAC
>LGAG01000492.1:127222-138759 GCA_001278395.1 Lerema accius
TTAATGGTTTACTACTGGCCTTGAGTTCATGGATTTCTCCTCATTACTGAGGAGGTCTAAAGCATGATTCACTGTGCTGCTCCAATGCGGGTTGACATACGGGTTCACAGAAATGGTCAAGGACTTTTTTATGGCTTATAGCGGTCATCCACTATTGGAAAGCACTTGTAGTTGCTTAACTTCGTCGACCGTATAGAATCAACAATTGCTGCCGATACATGAGCGCTTCATTAAATCAAAGAAGATAATTATTAGATCTATAGTAATCGTGAAAAGATACCCTGTATCAACAAGAGATAAAATGGTGTTAGGTTTTATCCGTTGAAGACAAAGAAAGGCTAAAAATACGCGAAATTGGCTTTCAAGAGATTGCATTCGATTGGAATAAATTTAATGAAAATTGGATTGCTGGATTGCATTAGGAGAACGAAAATTTAATCACGAAATTGATTTTGTTATCATTAGAGGTAATAAACAGTTTAAATATAAAGGGTATCTGCGTCACAATTTTTGTATGTAATGATATTGACTTAAAATCCTGAGTACCTGTAAAAATATTCAATCAACGATAAGGGTCCAAGTATTACAACAATTTCAATTTATTCAAAACTATATTGTCTGTATTAATCATATCCATAGTACGACAACATCGATAACAGGGAATCATGACTCGCAAATAAAAAAAATATTTTCATTACCGGTCGTTTCATTTACACGTGGAGGCTTTTATTTTCGTAAATTCCCGTAAAACGTGCGTCAAAATACGTCGAATACGTCGCTGTTGATTTGTCAGCGCGGTCTGTTATAAATTGATGAATTAATTTTGCATCTGGAGGGACGCTTTCCGGCATTTATAAATCATACGGTAATGATCTGTTATTCTCATGAATGGACAAAGCTATAACAAAAATAAAGATAATGAATAAATGTGTTTATAAGGGACCCTGCTGAACAATGTATGAGGTTCTATACCAGTTTAATCGAAATACTAAACAGTGGACTAGCTAGCTGACGTCAGAGAACCAATAACTCCTCAGTGAATTTGTTCCTTTCTTAGTAGTCCTAAGTATTACGTTAGTATGAAAAAATGGGAACAATAATGTCTAAAATAAAGCTTAGGTAATGACTTAATAATTCGTAATTTTGTTGTGTTTTACATTCAAACATCACAGACGCATAATTTTGTGTTTGTGGTACAATTCTGAACCATATTGCGATGTGATAAAACATTTACCATCCTCGTTTAGATACTGTAGATATTAAAGTTGAAACAGTATAACATCATTACCATATCATTGTTACATTTCAGCATTTCTAATCTTAATTACTTCTTTCATACCATGAAGTAGGCCTTGATAGAACTAAATACATTAAGAGATGGCGGGCATAAAGCTTTGGCATGGTTGAAATAGGTCAAATGAAATGGAATGAGCACAGTCGGGTTAATACGTTGCATACATTATGACGGTATTTAGGAAAAATATTTTTCTGCCATTTTCATTTATGCATTGTTTATGGTTGGTAATGAGCTGTCGGAATGAATATTGTTGGAAATATACTTTCAAGAAATGGTTTAAAAAAGAGAAATAATGTACTTTGTATGATTATAATGCCTCCTCAGTTATGAGGAGAGACCCGTGCTCAATAGTGGGCCGTTAATGGGTTGAGGCCAAATACACGAAAACTGAATTTTGGTTAATTTTGATTTTTATTTCTTAGTAATTAGGATATCTTATAGGCAGGTTTCACTTTACTTTAAAACCGCAGTTTTGCTTTTACAATTTAACTCCCAAACTACAATGACTAAATCAACCATAATTTCTAGCCTCATCCATTCTGTACATTTTATTAATAACTCCACTCCATCAGCAACATAAAATACAATTATCATTACCGTTCTCCGGAACTCATCACCAGCTCAATTATTCAGATAATCCGCGGGCTCTTTAAAGCAATTAATATTCAATTGATTCCCTCGGTCATCTCCGTAATCTGGCAATAATGTTGGTCGTATCCACGCACCTGAGGCGCTACTGATTTCCGTTTAATCTTATATCATAACTCTGTATGTAGAGGTTATTATAGAAAGTTATAGGTAGGTTTTGATGTGTTACGATTGTATGGACCCAATTATATTGAAAACAAGGATCGGATACCTTTTTCAGTTTAGAATTTTCAGTTTTAAAAATAAAAAAATAAGATGCTTTTTCCTTCGCCACACTATACTTATAACAAGTAAATAATTAATTGAAAAACAAAAAACCTGACTGAAAAGAATTATTTTATGTCGCCGCTTAAAAAAATATACTTCCTATAGTTGCCCATGTCACTCCCATGATGGAAAGAAATTCAATAATACTTTACATGTTAAAATACTTCTAACCATTTCAACTGTAGACCATGCCAAAGAAATAAACATAAATAGTATACGAGTACATAATGCTCAATAAAAAAAACATTTCCCTCCTAGCGCAGTAACTATTAAAACTACCTCTTAGTAGTTAAGTAAAAAAAGTTTAAAAATTAAAAAAAGTTTTTTCACCCCTATTCACCAATCTTAAAACTCACCAACAGCATGACTAAACTCAGACTAAGACAAGGGTGAATCGAGACGTCGACACATAATTTTTCAATTTGCCCAGTTAAAACGTTTACTAGATTGATTAATAAATCTCCCACCGTTCGGGAGTTATCGAGTTAGCGTGCCAACGCATGCCCCTCTTGGGGTACATAATGCTTTCGTGGGGTACTTCCTGCCCACGTGGGGTCGTGGGGTACCCCAGTGATCACACTTCGGATTGTGTAAACACACTTCTATATCTAAACTTGATTTGATGAACATTTAATAAGAATTACGGTTGATTTTCCAAACGTGATTAATAGTAAAAAATATTGTTGAAAAAAATAAGCCCGCATAAGAGATAAAAACAACAATGACCTGAAACACAAAAATTGTCTACCCCGGAATCGAACCCTGGACTCATCGCTTCGGATCCAGTGTCACTTTTAACTAGTCTACAGGGTACTATGAAAATAATCATCAAAAATATTAAATGCTACACTAATCCGTACTTATAATGATTATTTTTTTAATTATCAATCGCGCTATATCACATAATATTATACAGCTAATTCACTAAATTACTTGTATTTAAAAAAAACATCAATTAAGCTGTTAAAATAACCACGTTAATATTTATAACCACATTAAAATATAGCGCACTAGAGTATCAAAAATTGCGTAATTACCTACTTCACCTCAATAATTAACACGCTAAGACCCAGATGTGATACTCTAATAGTACCTATACCTCGTTTCAAACAATCTTGGCACTACTTTTATTCATTTAATTAATTTTAAAAAATATTTAGAAGTATACAGAAATTTATTTTAACATTAAATTATTGTTTATTTTTGTATAATTTGTGTCTGTCTTATTTTTAAATCGATAGTTACAATAAAAAGACACTGTAAGATTGTTTACCTTTTAAATCGCGACGAAAAAACGAGGTATATAGGTACTCGTATTGTCAAGCTACATGAATGTATTCTAAGTTACCGCTCCATCAGTCGAAGCCCCCTCTGAAGCAAGATATCGTACTGTAATCTTCAAATATTATAATGTGCGCAAACACGACGCGTTTTATTTCGTTTACGTCCATAAATATTTCAGGTTTCGTTTGGAAAACATCTTTGAATCTTTGCATTTTGATGACTGATGGGTGTATGATATGATAGGGGATTCTGGTACTTCTTGCGCTACTAATATTATAGATTTAAGTTTAAAATTCTGTGCAGATGTTTGTTGATGTGTCTTACATGCAAAACTGCACGGATTTTTATAAAACCTTCTATATACTTACATCATGCATCATAATACATAAAACCATAATTTATAAATAGGTATATATTCTATTTATTTTTCTTTATCGTTTGCCTTTTTCTTTAACCGTAAGAGTAATAATATAACTTTCCATCTTTACTAATAGGTAAAACTAACTGAAAAAAAACTGTAGGTAACATGTTAATGCAGATAAGCTCTGTTATCAAAATAGGGACCAAAACACTTTTTTTTATTTAAATATTTTAAACATTCAATTTTACGGTTTAAAATATGTTTCAGAAAGCCTGTCCGGTCTTCTAGTTATTATAAAACATTCAAGAATGCTTCTAAACCGTATGACGACGTTCCGTTAATCAAAGCCCTTACGTAAAACTTCTTAATTCGCGAGTGTTTAATTAAGCTCAGTTTATCTTGTTGATTGTATTCGCACCAATTATAACTTGAAGCGTGTGCCTGACGGTTCGTTAGGTGACATTATAAATTGTACCTTCAAAATGGGTAACTAGGGAAAATATTACATGGAGATTGAAGGAGAGATATTAGAGGAGATATACTTTTCGTAACACTTCGTTCTGTTGTTACCAAAATGTTTACGATAAAACATAATATGTGTTATGTTACTAACATTTCTGAAATCGACGGTCCAAATTATTTATTTATTTATTTAACTTTATTGCACATAATACAAATAGCGGGCTTAAATGCTTGCAGCATTTTCTACTAGCCAACTATTAAGTGAAACAGAGAGCTTACTTACTTGTAATAAAACAAAAATATGGTTAATCGATTATTATGTAGGACTCTCAACTAGAAGATCAGATATGGTCCAAATTCGACCACTAAAGATATATCACTGATCGGCAGATTTCGTTCAGTATCGATCAACGGGCCTTTCCTTACGGATTTGATTGACGTGTCTGTGTATATTGAGAATGTTTAAAAAACAACTAGATATTTCGGTTAGTAAGTGTGTTAATGACTTATGAAGTATTACCCCCCCTTCCTCCCTCCATCTGCCTTTTTTCCAATGACTTAACTACACCCACTTGTGACGAAAATTTTGTACTTTGATGTTTACGAGTACATAAAGGGTAATATAAAAGGATGTATCACAGAATTTTCATCTCCCAACACCCAATTTCATTAAGCGGGAATCCTAACAACGCACATCATCAGTTGCCAACTAAATACGGGGTCCTAGACGCCTTGTAGGTACCTACGTATTAATTAGGGGATCTACGATTCAGAATCGTTTTTGGATAATCCGAGAAATGTGGTTAAAGTTTATAGAATTTTATTTAGTCTTTCGCCATAATGACTGTCATAATGTTGTTGTTAATAATAAGATTCTTATTTTCTTTTTCAATGTGATATTTTAAGATTTCATTATTATTATTTTTGCTTTTTGCAAACTTACAAATTGCGACCAACGTAATATGGACTGAGTCTAAATGTAGGGATGATTTGATTGTTGATGATTATTGGTAATATTATCGACCCTTAATTAGTTTCCTGAATGTAACTACTTATTTTAATCTCTGAAATCTTAAAAAATTAACACAACCTCTCAGCCTAAACAAATATATCTTCTCCGTTCCATCGTGGTTAAAAATGTATAAAAATCATGGCATACGAGTGGGCAAAGCAAGCGAAATGCCTCATAAAGCGCATACCGTACAAAGAAAAATAAACAAGTATTGAGAATATCTGTAGCGCAGTACGCACCGACAGTTTCTACAGGAATTTTGATTAACTTTGAAAAATAACAGCCAGCGCTAACCAATGCAGTATAACACAGAGGATTTTAAAATAGAGTCATATTTTATATTTTTTTCAGTAAAAAAGTTAAAAAAATATGAATGAGCATTGAGTAAGGTATGTCATGGACCGGGGGATTACTTAAACATTATTCATAATGCCCGGACGATATAAATAAAGCAAATGTGATATCGGAAAGTGATTAATAATAATTAGGTAAGTTGATTGTGTTATAGGTTGTCATTTTTTCACCTATCGAGCTTAGTAATGAAAAGGCATATTTAGTTGAATCCTCATAGAAAAAACTAACGCAGCTAAACTGAACGCAATGTTGGTAAGATTAATACGATTTTATAGACGTAACATATTTACAGAATAAAGTGTTATATTATAATGGTCCTAATGTACCCACTTTGTAAAAAATATTTTAATAACACTTCTTTATACGACCCCGTAGCCTAATTGGTAGTGACCCTGCTTGCGAAGCGACGGCTCCCGGGTTCGATTCCCGGCCGGGACAGATATTTATGTGACAGATGAATGTTTATTCTCGGGTCATGGGTGTTGATGATGTGTTATTTTTGTTGTCCATGCCACCCGCGACACAGGGAATCCTAGTGAGTGTGTTAGCATTTATTATTATTTATTATTATAAAAAAAAAAATATTTATGCCGTTAGTTTTTTTCCATTATCTTTCTTAATATTTTTCTTATCGGTTACCCACGAAATTAGGGAGCACACTGTGGGGTCCTGAGACAAAGTTTTCTCAGAACTTGTTTGTAACTTCGAATACGGAATAAATAGAGGTAGATTGAAGAGAACACGTCAATTTACAAGCTCATTTATTCATAAATTGCTCTGAGATTTAATAAAATAGGGAATGAAGGTAAAATAAGGTTTTGCTGTGGAAAATTTTAACAAAAATACGAACTTAAGTTTATTTTAACTAGACTAAAAATGTAGATAACATAGTTGGGGAGCGGTTTTTATATTGTTTAATATTATTTTGTTCTTTGTTAAACTTAGGTAGAGAGAGATATTTGCGAGACAAAAAAATTGTTAATAATATGAATGAGTAATATAAGAAAAAAGGCGACTACTAAAAACAGTTTTTGGTATTGGTAAAAATAAAATATCTCTGTTCATATAATATGTCTGTCCGTATCTTTAACCATAATGAAAAATGTAAACTTATGAGGAGCCGTAATATAAAATAATTGAATAGCCTATATCACTCCTACAATCGATAATGACACCTCACACGTTTAGATCCATTAAGCTGTGTAGATTGTAGAACTTGCCAAAAGAAATTGACATACATACATACGGTCAAAACCCATTACCCTTCTACATAGTCAGGTCAAAAGTAAGGACATTTTCGTCGGAAGCCCTTTTTTAACATCAAGTCATTTCTAGATGTTGTATAACTCTATGCCCGATAAGTGAAATGAAACTACAGTTGTAATTGATTGACGACCGACTGATTAGTTGGTGAAAGAACTGCAGTGGGGGAGCTATTGATGTCCGTCTGTATCGCTGTTCATGTAGTTATGATAAAATAAGACGAGAAAACCTGCGTAATGGTCGTAATTTAACCATCACTCATTATTTCAAATAATAGTTTATAGACTTGTTCGATAGCTTTCGATTACTTACAGATGTCAACGTTAATGGTATGCTAATAAGCTTTTCATCTAACGAATGTTTTGTAAGTGCCTATGTAATAAAGTCATGGTAATGTGCGTTTTATTGTCCTATATTATTTAAAAAAACAATATTTAGTTTATTATAGGTTTTCGCCGAGTAAAATTTAACTATGCCAAAATTCAAACTTATTTTATAAATAAGGTGGATTTTTAGTGTCTTCTTGTTTTCATGGTCAAAATCTTAGCTTTATTTATTAGAAACCTGTCTTATATTTTCAAATACGGATTACAGCGACCGCTTCAGACAAAATCGCCTATAAATGGAAGAACATTATTGAATGAAATATTGTGACCACAATATGGGATTAGGCTGAAAGTTGCTGGTTTGTAAATGGAAAAGGATTTGGCGAGACACAAACGGTTATAAATAGAAATAACTAAGTAGGAACGGGGATTTAATCGACCTTTTGCTGTTTATTAGGTCGCTAATATTTCGTAATAATACAAGTCTTCATGATTTTATAATTTTATTAAGTTTTTATTAAAAAACAAAACGGTAGTTTGAAGTATCCTGTGACAACTGTGAACTGTATATGTATACGGGTTCACGTAAAAATAATGTAGGTGCTTACGAGTTTGATATTTGGTATAGTTAAAGTTTTATGTAGGAGAATTTTTTTATTTTTTTAAGTCTTAAGGAAACAAACAGACCGGTTACCTGGTAAGTGATCACCGCTGCACATGAATATTAGCAACATTAGGGCTTCAACAACGTGTTACTGGTCATTATTGGGCAATATTAATAATGCCATAATTTATCACTTGTCCACAATAAGTAATCACATTTTATAACTATAGTTACTATTTCGAAAGGACATCATTTTCATATAAGTATATTTTCTTGATTCCCTACTTTTCTGTGACTCAGCCAATATTCAGGGGACTTTGTCTTCGCTTCCATCTCTTTCGCACTCGAGGAAATTTCTTAAGAGTGACAGAGACGGCAATATTAGATCACTTCCACGAGTTAAACAGTGATAAAGCAAGTTCGTTTGTAATTAATCATAAGATATGTGATAACTTCTTATAAGCGGAGTTTATCGAGTATGGTAGGTATGCCTAATCGAATTTCGTAAAATATATAGATTATGTTAATCGAAATGGTTCTTATCTGTGACAAAATAAATCTGTTTGCAACATATTTAGGTTTGTATACTTCATCATGTAAACTTTAACGATGTCAAATCTCAAATTCGTACTTACCGGAATTATTCTTTAAAGTAGCGAAAGTATTCAAGTAGGTATTAATAGATTCTATGTCTTTATCTAACAGTAGTTTAACTCTTTTATGTAATAGTAACAATTTTCAAGCTTGAGAACAAATTATACTTTCAGGTCACCAACAGAAAATAAACTTACATAGTTATACTTGTGTATATTTAAAAAAACATTCGAAAGCTACATGAAAAATGCCATTATCTTTATCACAAAATTCCATAAGATATTACACATAAAATCAGGAAGTGGGTCTTTGCCACTTAACAGCGTTGTCCTGTAACCCATAAACTCTGTGTCCAGTGATATTGTCAAATATTATCGATATTACAGACGATACACAATGTATAAAACTATATTCATTGCCTACCTGCTTTCCTTGTCCAAGTTATGTTAGCTTTTAAATGTAATGTTCTTGTAATAATTGCCTAGGTTTAGTTGTTCGATATTTCTGTATATTTATATGTCTGAGTTACGTAATCAAATGTCTTGTAATTAACTAGTATGGCTTAGACTTAAGATTATTACCAAATTAGTAGTTCAGATGTTCAGATCCCATGTATCAAAATTAGGAACTAATCACTTGGTAAATATCACCTGTATAATTTTGGTAGAGTCTATGATGTTACAAACAGAAAAAAACGTTCTATTTTTGCGTCTCGAGTTGCAACCAAATTTACGTTATTTTACAGTAGGCATACAAGTTTTAGTTCTTTTTATATGTCCCAGCTGTCCTTTAATTTAAATCTAATCTATGTCGACGGGACATAAGGGCATTAATTCAAACATTCGCCTTCATTGCGCCATAAACTGGCGTCGTAAAGCTGCACTTTTCACCGATAGGATTCATACGGTCAGTTCCTGAGCATCATCCTGCTTCGTGCTTCGTAATAAAAGAAATCGCTTAATAGCTTAATGCAAGGGAGGCGTCGGAGCTTTTGTCCTCTTTTATGCTTATATTTTAAGTTCAAGCGAAAAGATATAGAAAACTAGCTGTTGCCCGCGGCTTTGCACGCGTAAAATTTCGTCTGCCACATAAATTTCATGACAGATCATTTTATTTATATGTGAAACGGAACGTTTGTCATCTTACTATAATGGCGACTGTGGTTTGTTTGTCAGTGCCATAACAATTTAACGAAATACTCCACAATCCGAATTTTGCGAATATATGTTGTCGACTCGAAATCATTATTTTTTTTATGTTTTGTTATTCATATAAGGTTTCGATAGAGTCTACCGTACCCCTGCACGAAATTATTAATATAGACTAGCTTTCCGCCCGCGGTTTTGCCCGCGTGGAATTCGGTTATATCGCGCGACTTTTATATACTAATAGAAATATTAATACTATTAACTGAGGAGGCCTAGGGCACATTCTACCACGCTGTTCCAATGTGGATTGGTGTAGGAGTTAGTGAGGATCCAACTGAAAATTTCATGCCGTTCAAAGACCTATGCCTTAACGACTGTCTACTTGTCTGACTCATCAGAAAAGTTCCAAGTTTCAGCGCAATAAGATCGAACATCAATTTTAAATGCAGCTCTATTCAAAAGACATTAAAGTTCCTATTACATATTTACAGTACATAATATAACTTGCAGGGTGCAAATCTGTTGCAGGTTGCAGGCTATTGGCCAGCTATGAATAATGCAAGCCATCTGAACTACCTACCATCGACTACAATCCACACTCAGACAGTAAAAGTTACAAGGAACTTAGTTCCCTAGTTCGGAGTCCGTTTTGTATCTGAATATTAACGTGAGTTTTGATACGCTGCCTTCTAGTTCAGACGGGTTAGAATCCCTTGAATTTTGCAGGATGTTGTGTAGTTATGGTGGTCAGTTTAGAGAATATTATGAAGAGGAATGTGAATTGTAGTTGTTTTCATAAATGTCCCACTGCTGGGCTCGGGTCTCCTCTCACAATGCGAGGGGTACAGGCCATAGTCCACCACGCTGGCCTAGTGCGGATTGGCAGACGGCTAGTTAGATACTATTAGTAAACTACAATTTGGCATAAGTATGGGTATAAATAGTTTTCTCGTTAAAATTGGCAGATTCATTTTTTTACGCTATTTATTAAAAGGTAACGTCTTCTACAATTTGTCCTTCAGGATCTAGATCCTGAACTATTAACTATTTTCAAAAAGAAAGAAATTAATCAATCTTAAACTTACGTCATTAACCTTATATTGAAGAAACTCGCCATCATAGTTTGATCTCTAAAATAAATTTCAAGATACATAATCCCCTATAAAGATGCAGTGGACTTCCCCAACCCTCTACTTAGGCCACAAGGAAGCGAATTATTAATCTATTGCTCAACTTGCGAATCGAATCGGCACCCCCGTTCCACACCCCTATTTTATTGCAGTCAGATTGCAACAAGGAACTCAAAGATTTATCGCTGTCGTTGAATTAATGCAATTAAAGTGACATATGATTCATTTTGATGAATTAATCTTGACAGATGATGTTAGCATTGGCGTCTTCCAGCCAGGTATTTTGAACAAGTCTGTAGTCTATGGTTTGACGTAATGAGTAATGGTCGAAATCCAACCACAGAGCGGATCCTTACAGTATATTTTATAAAATAATTATATTCCTAACTAAAGAAATAGAAAATCGATTTCTGCAACATATTTTATTTATTTGATATAGTTTGGTTGATTCCTTTTCCATATCAGGTACTCCTTAAATTTTTATGTAGATACCTTTAATAAATGGTCATCATGTTAAGACAACTGTTGCTATGACGTTTCAATTACTGTTATATTTTTTCTAGTCCCTTGAAGTATCCCGATAACAGCACTATCTACCGGCCACGATTACAGACCCTAACCATACTTAGCCAATATAAAAAACATCGCAAAATATTAATAAATAGAAGGAAATTAATGATATCAAATGTACGACAACTTATAATATACTTTGTTATATAAAGATATTTTTCACAAGCACATCAAAAAGCATTCACCACCATGCTTATAAGGAATAAATTTCCAAAAT
>LGAG01000492.1:140093-150751 GCA_001278395.1 Lerema accius
CGAATCGAATCGGCACCCCCGTTCCTCACCCCTATTTTATTGCAGTCAGATTGCAACAAGGAACTCAAAGATTTATCGCTGTCGTAGAATTAATGCAATTAAAGTGACATATGATTCATTTTGATCAATTAATCTTGACAGATGATGTTAACATTTTGCCTCTTCTAGTCAGGTACGATACGAGGTCAATGGTCGAATTTCGATCACCGAGAGGGTCGTATTATTCGTGAACAATATATAAAATTCGTGACGTAATTTCTACATCGTGTGGAATTAATTATATTCCTAACTAGAGAAAAAGAAAGACGTTGTTGTACAACATATTGTCTCTCTTATAGTTTGATCAATTCTTTAGTTTTTCACACTAGGTACTCACAACCTTCAATTTTCGTGTACTTTTAATAAATGCTCATCATATTGAACAACTTTTCCTATGACGGCGTTTCAATTACTAATAATTTTGCTGGTCTCTTGAAGTCTCTCGACAACAGCACGACTTATGTTGTCCAATTGTGGATCTTAGCCATACTCAGCCAATATTAAATATACATTATTAATATTATAAATATACGTTTTTATACTTTGTTATAGTACCTACATCAAAAAGCATTCCCCACCATGCGTATAAAGAATCTATTTCCAAATTTTCATCTATTTTTCACCAATACAGGGTCAGATAATAATGAATCAATGTAGCTAGAAGGCGACAATAGGAGATGAACACTCATTCGTCTATTAATCTTTCATCCCCAACTTAAGAACCCAGGACCCCTGCAAGCATTCAGTCCCTCTTTCTATTGGGAACAATTTTTTTTTTTCTTAACAAGTGATTTTCACACCTGATGTTGAGTCATTGTTGACGAAATGGTACATGAACTGTTTAAACATACATTTTAATATTACAAACAGACACTTCAATTTTATATATCTGTATTTCAAACTGTGAACTATGAATTTTAAAACAATTTTTCTGACAAGTAGGTACATATTCGCAAGAATTAAATCCGCCACAGTAGGATTTTTGTAATATTGAACAACAAAGTCTGTCAACGTATATATCTACGCCCTTATAAACTAACCCCTTCAGTGATTCTCAAAGGTAAGAGCTAATCTTATATTGCATACTTGTACTTAAAGTGTCCTTAGTAATTAAGATGCTATCCATGCTTCGCTAAAGGATTGAAGTAGCAGAAAAATTGACACATGAATTATAAATGAAAAAATCTTAATCTTTTTTATGCTTACTTATTTTGATGATGGTACTTAATATAATCTAATTGTAAGCGGGTGGGTTAAGTAAGTAGCAATTTTGTGTTTTTACTTAAACCTACTTCGTAGCATGCTATTATAGATTTGCTGTAAATCGAAATAGTATCAAAACATTTTTCTTAGCATTTTTACATGTCCGCAATGAAAATGATTCGCTCTGTCGCTTTTTCGTATCATCGAGTTTCAAACTATAATCGTTCTAAAGAAATTAAAAAAACAAAAACAAATAATCCTACTAATATTATAAATGTGAAAGTTTGTGAATATGTTTGTAGGTATATTTGGATGTTTGGATATAATAATATGGTTGTTTGTATTGTAATGTTTTTAAGTCCTTCACGCTCTAACCGTTGAACGGATTAAGCTGAAACTTGGCACACTGATAGTTTCCAGGAATAGGACATTGTATCCCGAATATAGGTTCCCTTGCGATAAATCTAATATTTTTTAAATTATTTTTCCGTTGTCGAAGCCGCGGGCGTCGTCTAGTTATGTTATAAGCGCGTGCGTGAAGACTTCTAAACGGACAACTTTACTATCCTTTTATAGAAGAAAGAGACAGCAAATAATTATCGTAAACGGAACGTTATCAGACTAAAAACTAGCGGAAACGGTAATCACGCCGAATCTCTTACCGGAAACAAGTTTGGATAAGACGGTAGATTGAGATTTCTGATACGAAATAGGGATTGTATTAATAATGATCTGGAAGCGAACGGAATAATGAATGAAGGAAAACTCAGCTAAGTCTATGTGTGTACATAGTGTTATGAATCTATGGGTTTATACGAGTAGTTATCACAGATCAAAACATATGTAGACGCAGTCTTCGGAGCAAAGAAGTTTAGTAGCGAAAAACATAACGTTAATAACAAATGATAACGTTTCCCGGTACTTTTCTCCGCAGACCGTGCTCGGTGAAATTATGTCAGATCGTAAATAAAAGGAAATAAAATTGATCTCTCTTTTTTGTTCTGAATACTGAGTCTATTATATTTTTTGGTCTGACCTAGTTATACATACGAGTGGTAATACATACCTACGAGTGATTATACATACGAGTAGCTACTGTTATATTACTTATACTGTTCTAGAAGACCGGGCAGACAACACACTTACGACGTAACAAACTCACTTACGCTGAGTTTTTATAATTAAGAAGATAATATTGAAAGATATACAATATAAGTTTTACAATATGTCAGAGGTGTATTAAAGCACAAATAATTTGCTTCAATGTAAACCTGAACGTAAGCTCTCGGCAACAATGGATCTAGATTTCAGAAGTTCTACAATAGATACTAGGAATAACAATCTACTGATGTTGAAAGCATCTGTTGAACAAACTTGGCTAAGATTCTTGACTAAGATTCTTGGCTAAGATTCCTGCCACTCTATTAAACGCTAAACGCTAAAATGCTAACACTCATACCCCCGCAGTAGGATTCCCTGTGTCGCGGGTGACATGGACAACACTAATAACACATCACTAACACCCAAGACCCGAGAACAAACATTATTTTATCTGTCACATAAATATCTGCCCCAGCCGAGAATCGAACCCGGGACCCCTCGCTTCGCAGGCAGAGTCACTACCAACTAGGCTACGGGGTCGTCAAACAGACAGATATAAATAATATTCTATTATAACCCATAACTGTTCAACTGCTGGGCTCGTGTCTCCTCACACAATGTGAGGGGTACAGGGCATAAGTAGTCCACCACACTGGTCTAGTGCGGATTGGCGACTTCACACACCTTTGAGAACTTTATGGAGAACTCTTTGGTGTACAGGTTTCCTTACGATATTATCTTTTACCGAAGCAAGTAATAGGTTCTAATACGCACTTAACTTAGTAAAAATTAGAGGTGCGTTAGGTTTGAATTTAGAAACTCCCGCTCAAGAGACCATCGTTCAAACCACTAAGCTATCACATATTTTTGATACTCCAGTAAAATTACCACTGGTTGCATTAACCGTGTAATAAATTATACTTAATTAATTGTACACTTCCTACACGGCATCCATGTCAGTGCACTTTGATGCATTTTTCGCGTGCGATGATGAAGCATTTTATAAATTAGCGCTCACAAGATCTGATATATTACTTTTGCATATTAGGTCAATAGGTTGTTGGCCGCGACCATAATTTGGCACTAAGACTGGTAAGACAATTAAGAACTGATTTTGGGTAGCACAAAGGATTTTATGACATACTAGTGACCCTTCCTCGCTTCGCTTCGGTGAACCTTTTACCTGCTATATTACGGAATCAAAAACCTTAGCTAGGATAAAAAGTGCTCTACATTACGTCCCTTCATAATAAAGTACAAACACGCCAATTTTTTTCTAGTATATGAGACATTTGTCAACATCTTGAGTTACATTATTGCATTTTTATTAGGGATCCCTATTATTTTTAAATGTAAGCCTATGTCACTCAGTGATGATACAGCTTTTTAATGGTAAAAATAATTTTTGAAATCGGTCGAGTATTTTTTGTGTGAATGCATTACAAACACCTTAGTTCGTAACAGATACATTCATTGCTCTGTGACAAACACAATACAAAACAAAATTAAATTTTTCCTCTTTATAATGTTACTATAGATTACACATGTGACGAAAAGCCGCGTTTGACAGATAGTTGACGTTGACAACTTCCAACCAAGTTTATAATCTATTGCTTTTTAAAATTATTTTATAAATTGTGGTCGAATTTCGACCACATAATTACTCCTCTATTTCTATAAACAAGACACAAGTGAATAATCTGCAAAACAGTCGCTAGATAAGCGAACTTCCTTCAAAGACACCTGCATGCCAATTTATCAGTAGTCTTTGTTTTCTATCTGTTTGTGTTCCCGTTTAGATCTCCGTCAAATATTGACACAGAACCCTCCGGATGTCGGTGGTTCCTCCCCTCATCGTGGGGAACCCTAATTTTTTTGCTCTGCAAATATTATATCGTAGTGTAATGGAAAACTTGATTTGAAAAATGCTTAGTCATATCTTAGGTTGTTCGAGTGTTTTTATCTTTGAATGCGTACTTTCAAAAAATATATTAACATACTAAAAGACCCGGCATTCTTTGTCCTGCTATATATTTTCCTCTTAGGATCTGGTAGATCTCTTACTTCCAAATCAAATACTCCAAACCTTAAATTTTCTTGTATCTTTAGTAAATGCTCATCATACCAGACAAATTTTGCTTTGACGGCGTTTCAATAAGTCTAATAGTTTACCTGGTCCTTTAACGTATCTCGACATCAGCACTATCTACAGGGTCCAACTGTAGCTCAAAACCATAATTGGTACCTCTAATATACCTCACATTTTTTTTATTGAAACTGGTCTAGCCGTTTAGTAGAACTTCAGTGACAAACAAACGCGCGATTTGATTTTACATTAATAAAATAAGATGCAATTATGCAGTTCATAGAAGGAGTGAAAATAAAGCTACTGCTTCACTTCAGTGGCAAAGAATACAGTTGTAAGAAATTCTTCGACTGTGTCGAACGGCTGATCTCTATGAAGTCAGAGTGTAATCCGCAGTAGCGTGAAAACCTGAACTTTAAGGACTGTTGTTAGAGAAAACATGGAAAAATCGAAGCCTTACTTAGGTTTAGCTTTAAAAGGAAAGGTGGTGTTTTTCTTTCCGCTTTCTTTGAGGATTTAGTATAGTTTTCGATTGTTTGAGCTTTTTTTGTTTACACCTACTCGTATGTTAATTATTGTCTATGTTCTGTAGTTTTAATTGAAGTACTTTCTGCTTTCAAAAAAATCTGTTAGCTGCTTTTTTTGTTCATAAAAAAATATTGCAATTCTAGATATTTTGAGACAAAGGATTGGAATTACGTTTCAGTTTTAAATTTATGGGATTTAAATATATTTCGAACCATTTATTACTTTAGTGAACAGTATTATTTAGGGGCTGTATAAATACTGTGTAAGCGCTTGAACGAGGTCCTTGCTATGATTATTTTAAAGTAAAAATATGCTAGAACTTTTGTCACGTTTACTGAGAAAAAGTGTAGAGAATTCATTAACAAAATATTGAAAAAATCAATGAACATAAATTCAGGAAAAAAATGGATTAGAAAATTAAACACCTAAAAAATAAATGTCTAAAAATCACGCAAAATTTTCAAACGTCTTTACTAATGTTAGCGACAGAACCCCTGGACCAAGTGCGATATTTTTTTGTTTGGATATTTTCTATATTCCTATCTATCTATATTATTTCTATCTATATACCTTTTTGGTACTATTTGATACCTAAATTAAATTAATTAGCACCTCGACGAGCAGTGAAAAAACATGAAAATATCAATTATTCAACTAGAAATAAATAGCAAAAGCAATTTATCGTCTATTGTTTGTCAAACGGGAGCAGTTGGTTAGTACCTGGAGGCAACCTGGTTATCAAACTAGGGATCGTTGATGGCACACAGATGTCATGGCTCCAGCCTTTCCCATTGAAGTCTCAGTTAGCATTCGGAAAGACGCCGCGGGCGTCGCGATACCATCATATGTGTAGGGTGGGTATGTATGAGTAAGTTGTGTTTATTGGGACGTGTAAAAAATAAAAAAGATTTTATTTTAATTGCAATAATATTGAAAATTGTTAAAGTTAATTTAATATAGTGTTTATTGGGACATGTAAAAAAAAATATTTTTTGATTACAATAAAATTGAGAATTGTTAAAATTGATTGCAGTAGTTAGAAGGTAAACGCGGTCGATAGTATCAGTAATAAATACAATTTTTTGAACATAAATATTGTGACAAAGTGTGGTGTTCATTCAATTTAGGATATAAGATAAGTACGTACTTTAATTTAATAGGAAATTATTTGTTTAACAAAAAAGTTCGTACGAAATTATCTAATTGATTAATTAAATACAAATTTGCAATCGCAAATTACAAAATTTATATTGAAAGGAATAAAAATTTCATATAAACACATTTCTTTATACAAAGATGTGATTTATGTACAGTTTTTTGCAGAATCAGTCTCATAAAAACACGTATCCTTGGTCACCCTACACGTGCATACGGACACACGGACATAAAGAACTGCGAATAGGTTATTACGTCTGTCCAACGCAAATGTAGAGCTTGTGGATGAAGCAGATGTTATCAGTAAAGAGAACTTTCTTCTAAGATATACCTCGTCTTTCTGCTTTTAACTGACGACTTTTATGGCGTAATGGTTAGTTTGCGAGAGTAACGTTAGAAAGGTTCTGGTTCGAATCCTATCGCAGTTTAAATATCGGGTTTTAATTTGTGTTCTTCGGGTGGAATAAAGGGAATTCTAGTACGATTCTAGTAGTATAGCTATGAGGAATAGAATTAAATTTTTTTTGGTATTTTTTATTAATTTTTTTTTCAAGCATAGGTTGCCTAATATAGGTAATCTTATTAGATGATGTTTTTTGATTTTGTCTTAGCTATATTTGTACTTCATTTTTTTCGACGACTGTTTTATGTCGTTGTTATAATGTAACAACAGTGTGTATTAGTGTAGCTTTGATTCTCGCGGTAAAGGTGAAACAGTGCATCGCTATACGCTAGGACACTAGAATTATAACATTGTCTAGGTTTTGGCGGGCTTGCCTTACGAAACTAGTAGTAAACTAGTGAATTAGTAAACTAGTGGCTTGAAATTAGTGTTATAACATTAATTTCACCAGAAATTTTACGTGTAAACATGCACTTTTACAGTTGGTACATGCATTTTTACATACGCAACATAAGAGTAATTAGATTTTACGCGTATATTTTTTGAGCTTCGATGTTGATATTGTAGGTATTAGACATGGCTATACTGATGATTTCACGACACTATTTATTTAAAACGTAAGCAAGTTTTACATGACTGAAACTAGTTTCACAAAACTAGCTCGATCATGCATGACACTAGTTTCGTAATGTTAGCCCGGAAGTAGTACTTGATGTATACAAAGTTAAATTGTTTTTGATTTGATACGACCCATATGGCGCAGTGGTTATTGCCGGATTGTTATTAAATAGGTCCTAGGTTCAATTCCCAGCTAGGCGGAAAAATGAGTGATGATTTTATTGCTTTTTTTTCGCGGTATCAGTGTGTCGTTTGACTACCACAATAGTAAAAAAAATGTAAAAAAAATATGTGCCTACGATTTTTATTGTAGAAATTAAAGAGAGAAATTAATTAGAGAGGTCATGAGAGTCAGTAGTTCTTTTGTTTCTTCTGTTATTATGGTTAGGTTTAATAAAAAAAAAAATTATAGCTATAAAAAATATACAAAAGTGTGTTCGACTAATGTGCAATAACTTAGATCGTTTACTTGAATATATTTAATCATATTAGATATGTCGCCAGTAGGCGTATATCAAGCCGAAAATGGCTGCAAAAAATGCGAAAAAGATTTACTGTCGTTGTGTAAAATGTATAAATTCATTACAACTTAGTATGTTTTATTTACAGGTAAAAGCGACGGCTCCAAAAATGGACAAAAATGGCTACTTCTTTTACGTGTCCTCAACTGCAAAGAAGAAGAAAATCAGTCTCATGCAACCGAAGCCGCCTCGCGTCGCTTTCACGGAGGAAAAGCGCCGTCCAGGGGTAGCTGAGAGGGTATACCCGGGGAAATATCCTGCAGGCTTCAGTATGGCGACGACCGCCGAACAGAGCACACGTGGGGATATGTCGCGCTTCGTTGACGCGCCGCGCGCGCGATTACACACGCAACTTGAAAGTTATCAACCGAGGTATCATACGATTCGTGAAAATAGTGATAAGAGAGTGGAAAGTGAGTGCCGGAAAAAGAGGAATCCCAGGATTGTTAATCAACAGGTCGTGATAAGGTTAGTGTTTGGATGACGTATTTGTTTGTTTGTTTTGGTTGATGATAAGCGATAACAATTTTGTTGTTGTTGGTTATTTTAACATTTACCTATAGCTAACCTTAATAATCATTTTTATCCTTAAGAGTTTATTCTGCATTAGTTAATCCAAAAAATATAATTTATTTCATCACATTTTATCCTATTTTTATTTTATTTCTTAACGTGACGTTCCTAATACGAGATTTTTATTAGCTTTAATGTTCCAATTTCAAATACTGTTATCTAATTTTTGAGCTCAAAATTATCACAATTTTGTATGATTATGATACAAATGAAATATGACACAGAACTAAAAGGTATTAAAGTTTAGTACATAATACAGTTATATGAAAATAGTTTTGTAATAATTGTATTACCAATTCGTAGAGCTGTCGAAAAACTTTTGCAATTTACTCGTCAAAAACGTTCAAAAGGATCAAATCACAACAGTTGGAAACAATATGTTTGGAACTTTTCGATTTGATATCAAAAGTTTGGTTGAAACGAGAAATAATAAAAGTTAAATACTGCTTTGTCAGAGGTTTGGGAACATAAAATTTTATGTCCTTTTTTATTTTGCTGCAATTACTTATATAGCTTATTGGTTTAATCCGATTAATCATGTGGGGACTTAATTTCTAAACCTACCTGTAA
Organism: Lerema accius; assembly: GCA_001278395.1. NCBI lineage: Eukaryota > Metazoa > Arthropoda > Insecta > Lepidoptera > Hesperiidae > Lerema > Lerema accius. The sequence continues at coordinate 148,891 of LGAG01000492.1, forward strand.
TTTTCCCAACTAATTAAATAAGAATTGCATATTATTTCATAACAAATTCCTCTTGAATATTATAACTTACCTACTAAAGAACTAACTTTATTCAACTAGAATATTCTTGCAATAAGAAAACTAAAGACTGCGCATACATTTGCACTACAAAGTGGGTTAAGGGGACAGTGAAAATAGTAGACAAAGAAAAATTAGGAAGCTATTATACAATGATATTAAATACAGCAGAAAATTTGGTATTCGATAAACATTGATCAATGTTCCTAGTAAAAATACCTAAGTATTTTTCATTCGGAAATGACCTGGAAGTGGCTAATAAAAAAGGAAATTTACTGAAGTTATTTTAATAAACTTACCAGGTCACAGGTGTTTCCTAAATCCTTTTAATAATCATAAATTACCAGCCGTACCAGTTTGGTCGTTGACCTTGCAGGTCCTCTTTGTTTTTCTTTTTTTCAATCAACATAAGGAGAACCTTAGTGTGTAAAAGTTTTTTTTTAAAGCGTTTCATCATTCTTCAGAAGCGACAATTCTTCCCTTGCTCATGTTAAATTCTACTGAAAAATGCATAAGAATACTTAGGCCTTTTTAGGTCACTCCTATTTGACGGCACGCTAATTCTTGTAAGTTGTAGGAATACTCGTAGGTATATACTATTACGAAATACTCCAGAAACCTTATATTTCAAGGAGGGATTATACCACCACGCTGCTCCAGTGTACCTACATAAATAAAGAAAATAAACGCTAACACACTCATACCCCCGTAGCAGGATGGACAACACTAATAAAACATCACTAACATCCGTGGCCCGAGAACAAACATTATTTGTCACATAAATATCTGCCTCGGCCGGGAATCGAACCCGGCACCCCTCGCTTCGCAGGCAGGGTCACTAACAACTAGGTTACGGGATCGTCAATATTAGTGGAGATTAATGGCAAACTTAAATATCGGACTTTTAAGCCGTCCAAATGCCTTCGACATCTCTAACAATAACAGAATGGATAAACGATTTAAAGTGCCTTATGAAGCACGGAACTCAACAAAGTATTGCCACTTACCACCAAGACCGACGTCTTATCGTGCCCTTCAAAGCACGGAAACCCTCAAGAAAATTTACCTCTAAGGACACCCATCCAATTTTTAATTTAATTACTCGCAGTTGCTTAACATCATCGACTATTTAGAACTATAAGCGTTTATGTTATCTATAGCCAATCTTACTATCTTACTAATCTTACTAATATTATAAATGTGAAAGTTTGTAAGGATGTTTGGATATTTGGATGTTTGGATGTTTGTCCCTCCTTCACGCTCTAACCATTGAACGGATTAAGCTGAAACTTGGCACACAGATAGTTTGAATCCAGGAATAGGACATAGGATATATTTTATCCTGTTTATAGGTTCCCGTGGGATGAATTCTACTCATCTGCGGGCAAAGCCGCGGGTATCGTCTAGTTAATGATAAATAACAAAGAAACAATGTACCTACCTATTTCTTTTTAGTAATAAGAAGCGTGAAACAAATTTAACCAAATAATTGGAATTAAAGGATGTGTTTTGGAATTCGCACGGTCGCTTAATTAAACTTTACTAATAGTTGGTAACATGTAGAGAAATGTACGTTGGAGTCCCAATAACTACTTTTTCAATTAAATGTCACGTCCTATCTTCGTTTTACGAGTGCCTAAAAGAAGGGTCGCTAAACTTTCAAATTCGATTAGTTACGTAATAACATACATTCAAATATGGTGTTACGATTGGGGATGATTTTTTAGCTTAGTTCGTGACCTTAGGCAAGTAAGGAAAGTAAAATAATACATTTAAACTTGTTAATAACCTTTACTTTTATCGG
>LGAG01000492.1:155693-197862 GCA_001278395.1 Lerema accius
TCTGATTCAATGGTTATAAAGCTATCTAAGTAAAACGAAGAGTTGGGTGTTATTTCGTGGTTATTTTGAAAATAAATATTGAAAGGGGGGATCCTGTTGGATCTTACGTAACACTTCAATAGCCTATATTATAGATGTAGCATGTGTGAATGGGTCCTACACGAAAATTAAAAGAAAACAAGGAATGATTGACAAACGGCCGTATGGGATGTTGATTTTCAGTTAGCATTTACATTGTGATTGAAACCTATTGTTAATATGTTTGGCTTATCTGAGACTGTATTATTGAGGGAAGGGGTTATATAATTAAAAAAGGGGGATGAACATAAAAAAAATTGTAATGTACATAAAGATCAGACATACTTTGTTCTGCAATTAACCTTATCTTTTTTAGTATAGTTGATCGCTTAGTTTTCTTCATTCCACGTCACATTTTCCGATTTTTTTTTATACCTTTGTAAGTATAAGATCATCATATCGGACAGCTTTTAAAGACATTTCAAAAACTGTAGTAGTTTGGCTAATCCTTGGATGTATCTCGACAACAGCGCAACTCACCGGGTCAAATTATGGTTTTAAACCTCATTCCGTTTCACTTAAATTCACCATAGTAATAAGCGGAAAACTTTTAGAGTCTGCGAATGTTGAAAGTTGAAACCAAATCAAATTCGGTATAGTCCGTAATGTAGCTTCGAGGACCATGAAATATTCAACAAACGACTAAAAACATTTTTTTTTGCATTAGGAATCGCTCTGTAAATAGAACTTCGTAAAAGCGTGGAAAAATGTTGCTTGAAAAAAAGAAAAAAGAAGTTTTTTTGTTAGTATAGTTTTCAATCTAGTTTCAACGATAGTTCAAACGATTTTGGCCACAAAGCAATAGAGTTAAAAAAGCATGATTGAAGGGTGTATGTTCCGTTTGGTAGGAGCCTAAAGTTATGAGTCCAAATAAAAAGTTTTGATGTGACATCAGGTTCTTTGATTTTAACCAAAAGGCACCTCATAATAACATTTAGTAATATAAAAAAATATTTTATTCAATACTTACTAGTTATCCGCTCGCGGTTTCGCCCGCGTGGAATTCGGTTATATTGCGCGATGTAATCGCAATATAAATTATTCTATGTCCTTTCCCAAGTTCAGTTGTATTTACATACGTTCTTATTTTTATAAAAATATTTTCATTTTTAAATTAACTAATATCGAATTTAATGTTGCCATTGCAACAATAGTAGCCCATTTAAGGTAAAAGTCATAGTTGAAGAATTGATTTTATTAACCCTAGTTTGTTAGGAAATACTTCAAGAGCTCATCCTTTCAATATTGTACGTAAAAAATAGGTGCTTATTTCCAGATAAATAAATTACATAATGCATCCGTCAAACAGAAGTTTCGTAAAATGCCTACGTCTCAACCCTCAAGAGACCCGTCCCTTTCAGTTTAGTAAAAAAAAACAGTATTGGTTCGTAAAAATGCTTGGTTATTGTCGTATTATTTTAAGTAAAACAAAATATTAATCACATAAAGAGCACTTACATTATTGAGAAGGGGTTATTAAAATATGACTCCTTTAATGTTGTATTTTTCGCATTCATTTTGATTACAAATATCCGAATAATGGAATCGTAGTGTTGGGTGTGAATGAAAAATATTGATGAAATTTTACATGTCATAAATATTGGTAAAATTATATTTTAATTTTATCATTGTAGAAGTATTATTTAGTGAAGCCTATTAGTCTTGTTAAGGCCAATTAGTCGGCTACAGTTGTAACCAAACAAAAGACTGCCTTCAAAGTCCACGTAGGTAACTTTAATTTCCAAAAATTATGTGCGTTTTATAAATGATTTATCACTGATTTCTGGCAATAAAAACATAAGGAAACCTGCACACCTGAGAGTTCTCCATAAACTTCTCAAAGGTGTGTAAATTAGGCAATCTGCATTGTCCAGAATTGACTAAACCCACACCCACACTCTGCAAGAGGAGTCCCAAACCCAGCAGTGGGACAGTAACTGTCCCACTTATTGGTCACTAACGAACTATATCATTTGCCAGAGACAATGCGTAAACGAATACCAATATTTTTCCATTTTTCCTTATGAAACCCATTACATTACTTTCGAATGCCTGCGCACATAATTCATTCGTGACCAGTAGCCCCAAGCGTAAAGATACGTCACTTGCCTGCCTTTTACGGACATTAAGGGTAATAACATTAATGTAATGGATAGCGGTTAAGATTTCACATTTGTTAACGCTTCGAAGATAGTAATTTTATTTCGCGTAATCTTAATGAGGAGATTTTGACTCGGTATATCTTGTTTGTTATGAAACGCGACAAGATTGATGGATGAGTAATTTTGTAAGTTTAAAAAAAGTTATTTTGATAATTTTTTCGTTATGTTACATAATAGTTGACTCAACAGGCGTTGTTCTGAAATTTATTAATACCTTTTTTGTAGTAATAACCGCACTATGTAACCCGAGGGATATATTGATATTATGTCAATAAAATTGAAATATTGTAATTTTTCAAGTACCTACTCAAATTTTTTGAAGTTAAGTTGTTTGCTTTTTCTTTAAATTACTACTGGTTTTTTATTTTTTTTATTAGTACATAACGCATTAGTAATACCTAAAGTGTTGCTTATATACCTACATTAGCCACATTGACCACTCGCGATTCCATGGTTCTTCACTTATTTCTGTTAGTCGACTATCGCAATAAAAAACCTCATAAAACAATCCCAGTTGCGATACACGAAGTTATTGCTAAAGTTATCTCTCGAATAATGAAAACGTACGGAGTTGGCTCATAACGCTGTCGATGCATGAAATCTCGGGACATTTAACATAACTTGAAGTTCCGTAACAGGATAATTTGCCATCTTCATCGTCATAAATTCTCCGTAATAATATGTTAAGGATGTCTGCCGAGGCATCTGTAATGAGATACTAGTACGGGAACAGGATAGCGAGAGAAAAAGAGAGAGAGAGAGTTATATTTAATGCTTCTAAACACTGCACAGGGACAGTCTTATTTTTAAAGTATTTTAAACGTATAGTCCTTAGGAAGTGCCGTTAGCACCTCGTCTTTCAAACAAGGTCGCATTATATTTAATTCAATATTAATCATATTATTATATTGAATTATTTATTCATGTAGATAACAATGAGAGACATACGCACGAAATTTTATCTACCCCTGTTTTGCAGACGTGCTTTGAAATGAAGTAGAATATGCTGCAAGAAAAACTATTTCATTCAATTAATTTCATTAATATGTAGTATGATATTTCTAAAATTTAAAAATAGCACAAATTTCAATTGGGACGGTCATCAAATCTCCGGCACCAGACAAATAGATAATCCGCCTTAGGTTCATAAAGTAATTAAAAAGTTTAATTGAAGGAAAGCGAACGAAGAGAGGGTATCCGCATGAATTAATTAAAGTAAAATTTTGTCGTTAACGATACCTATTCAGTGTTAACAGTTTTAACTCCCGTTGTATGTTAGTTTTATAGTAGGTATAGGAGCTTTCAAGAAGCGTTACATACGTTACGTAATACGCAATTTTTTATAATTTTGTAGCGTTACGTAGGTAACGTTTTTGTGTACCCTCCTTCCCTAAACGTTACGTAACACATGATTAATGACCTTTTTTTTTAATTTGTCATTTTGTCAAATTAAAAGAAATGTGTTCCCTAGTTATTTTAAAAATATAGTGATACTATGTTACGTAATATGTTGTGATGTAACGCATCGTTACGTTTTTCTGTACACTACCCCTACCTAAACGTTACGTAACACACCACTGACCATTTTTATCTAAATATGTTGCCATTTAGCCAAGTTAGAAGAATTATATTCCCTAGTTATTTTTTAAATGAAGTAAAACTATACTTTTAAGTATACTTTAATTATTATTCTTCTTGATAAGATCGTTGAAACGGAATATAATATGTAATACCTATTATTAACTTTGATAAAGCATAATAAACTCTTGTCCATTTTATGTCGGTTTTCCTGTAAATTCCAGCTAGATATTTTAATGAAGCTTCTAATAAACTTCGCCGGAATTAACAAAGAGAATGTATGATATTTCCATATTGGAATAATTTTACATGCCTTATTCAATTTAAATTTCATACCTGGATTTGGGGATTATATAATAGTATAGAGGACTTAGAATCGTGCTAGATAAAGGGGGGGAGGGGTGTGTCCTCCATAAATGTTTGCTGCAATCCGGACTCGAACTCGGGCCCTCCTTCTCCCTTTTGCAGCGTCATTACCAAATTGTCAACTAGACTAGATTATGCAATTTTAAACCTGACAGTTAGTTATGATTGATTATATTACTTGACCAATTTTGTGGTCAAAATTCGACCATTCTTCATTATATTTGGCTATAGACAGTCAACGGAGCCTTACATTTAATGTATTTAGTCTGTGCATCAAACGCAATGTAGTGTGCGTTGTACTTTATTGCCTAAACTAATAGTAGGAAACACGTTTTTTAAAATTTAGCTTTTTCAATTTCCTCTCCACGTAAACTTTAACTATGCCAAATCTCAAACATACAAAATATACACCAAATTGAACCCTTCAATAATACATAGATTAACAATGATTACTTCTTATTAACATGTTTTCTAACTATGATTGGTGATAACGAACTTAGTTCTATATCTCCATGCCATGTCACGTACGCGGTAACTCGAATCGATCTAATTAAGAACGTCATGAATCTATTGAACGATCCGTATTAATTAATTAACAGATCCATTCATCGTTCTGTGTTGGTTGATACCTGTGACCATAGAGTAATAAAACAATAGTATAGAGCGCGCATATTGCACAAAATGTTCAGTTTGCTGAGTAAGCAAATATTTGTATGGACAGATAGAGATGCACCAATTACCTATCGGCAACGAGGTTTCGGTAAGTTATGTAAGTAAATAAATATATAATCTTTGTAATGTAATTTTTACGTTAACGTTACAACACTAGCTTACACCACTAGCAATCAACCACGACTACAAGCGCTTGCGACGGGAACGTCGTGTTGTTCTCACCTGTGCCTACTGTTCCCACTTCGTTAGGCGCGCTCTATACTATATTAATTATTACTCTAAGCCTGTGACACACGAATATCGTGTTTGTGGACAATGACCTGTAATATTTCGTCTTATAGTTTGGTTGATCACTTAGTATATGAGTACATCTCGTATTCCTGACCTCAAATTTTAGTACTCCTTTAGTAAATGCTCGTCTTTGTACTTTTGCTATGGCGGCGTCTCAATAACTGTAATAGTTTCGCTGGTCTGTTGTATCTCGACCACAGCATCGCTTACCGAATCCAAATGTGGTTCGAAACCATACTTAGGCTCGTTAATATACATCATATTTTTTCACTTATATCGATCTAGCCGTTTAGGACGAGTTTAGTAATAGACACACATACGTTAGAATTTGATTAGGAGTGAATAAACCCCAATTTTAATCAACCAACCTTGGATGTAATTACAGATTAACAAATATCAAAAATTTTCTTATTGTAGTGTCGTTTTATTTTTTTTGTTGTCGCAGCAAATTTCATCGCCTGTCGTTATTGTCTCGTGTGTAGTGTTTTGTGAAATTGCACCTTAACAAACTAGATACGTATGCGATTGATTTCTCGGCAAATAGAGACAGCTTATCAAGACTTCTGTCTGATCTAGCAGAGTTGGAGCAAATAGCTAAGTTGAGATGTATTAGGATCTTGAGATGCGGTCGTATCGCTAAGTCGGATCGAATTTGATAAGTCTCTTAATGAGTTTAGTTTTGTTTAATAGATTTACTAATTGCTTAGTTATGTTAATTAATTTTTGACTTTTGAGTGTACAGAATAATAATTTTTTGGTAGTCTACGTTAGGGTGAGTTATGATTTTAGAAGAAAATATTTGAGCCAGAGTGTGTTTTGAAAATTAATTAAATATTTAGTGACATAAATCAAAATTAACGTCGTATTTTATTATTTTCGTTGTTTAAGATTTTACTTACTTACGAGTATAATTTCAAGATTTATATTTTTGGAAATACATTATTATTATGCAATATTACGATATTAAATTGTATTTTATAATACATACAGATTCTATCTATATAAAAATCTAAGTGTCACAAACAAACTAACCAACTGTCCAGTCAAATCGTTTTACAAATTAATCCAATCTAATACTCGAGAGACTCGTGAACTAAGCTTGAAAGGTCTATTAAGATTTCTGTGTGACAAGCCAGCTTGTTGGCATCAGAATCAAACGTTAAGTGTGTTTCACCTATCTGTAATCCAGTGTCTAGACGCACGACTGTTTCACGACATCGCAGCGACAAAATGTCGCAAGTCGTCGTTCAGTTGATTAGTGAGGTCAAATAGGTCGTCTCTTGTGTACGTGTACTTGTGCACTCAAACCCCAATCTTTATTAAATTCAATTTAATACTAAAATTAATTAAATTCCTGGTAATTGCGTGGTAGACTATGGCCTATAACCTCGCGCTGTGAGAGGAGACCCGAGCCCAGCAGTGGGACAGTTATCGATCGCGATCATAATAATGATGATGACTTATTTAATAGTAAACTAATATTTAACTGAACTTACAAATAGTTTAGTTACAACAATGAAGTAAACAAAGAATTAAGTATGTGCCTTGTGACTCGTCCTTTACTTTGACTATACATAGACTTAGTCGTCATAAATAGAACATGTTCGCCTAGAAATCTATTTCAATTAAAGGCATCGGTAGATTTCATACTTCACTTTATCTTTACCTTGTCTGCCCGTAATTGTATAAACGCTAGTATTAATGTAATAATTTATCAATACTGTGACGTATAAATACGTGTAACCTTTAACAAAAGGAGATAATATAATTCCAGTTTTTACTCTAGGCAAAGATAAATGTTCATTTATTATTATGTTCTTGTATTTACCAAACTTCGCCAAAAATTTTAATGAACATTTCGTGTTAATTTTAACTCGAAATACAAATCACTTTTGATACATTGAAAAGTAAATTTTATCAGCTGTTAGGGCACCCACAAGTTTGAACCCCAGGGATCTTGTAGGCCCTTATAGTAAAGATGGAACTATCTGTCTATTATCCATCCATCCTTAAGACGTCACGTCTATCCACAGGAAGTCAATCCAGTAGCCTCTGTGAAAAAACATTTTAAAAGCCCATAAACTCGAAGAGTCGTAATAATATAAATTCTCAACATGTTCCAGATTGGTTGTGAAGGCAAGTTTTATTGGAATCGAACTTGTTCGATTATTGCGAGCTCCACTCGACGACGCGAAGTATATGCAAACATTGTCAAAAATTTTAAATGAATTACTTTAACTTTGTGTAGATACTTTTTTCAGTTCTGTACTAAACTTGGTACCTTTGTAATTGGGCCATCTGCCTAAATTAGGTCTAAGGTATGAAAAATTTGTAAATTTTTGAAAATCCGGATTATTGGATTTTTTCATTCTAAATCCGGATTTAAAAAAAAATTTTTTTGGTTATATTTTTTTCATAATAAAAGTAAACAATATGCAGAACAAAATGGTTGGACAAATTAAAAAAAAATTGAGACAATAGGCGTTGGTAAGTACCTATTGAAAACTTTTAAAATCCACAAAGCCCTTCTACATAGCATAACGACAGTTATCTAACGATAACAACCAAGCCCGGAAGCACGGAATTGCTCAAAAATTTGCCACTAGCGGTCACCAATCCACTTTCCGACCGCGCCCGCAGTCCCTTAAGTCTTAACTTCATCGATAAAGCCGACGTGTTATTAACGCTTCGAAAACACCTTATTAACAACCGTCCAAGTGCGAGTCCGACTCGCGCATGAAGGGTTCCGATAATCATTTATAAAATATTATATACTTTTTTTTAAACATTCAAGTTTCTACCAGTTTATAAGATTAAGTAAAATTGCTTAAAAATTACGTATTTTGAAAGGTAACATACAACTATGTTATTCTGTGAAAATTTCTAGCATCTGCCTGTTACCGTTATTAATATTGAGCAGAAAATACGAAAAATACACGTTTATTGTATGGGGGGCCTCCTTAATAGTTTTATTTTTAATATTTATAGTTAGTGGCAACAGAAAAAAACATAATTTGTGAAAATTTCAGCTTTCTAGCTATCACGGATTATGAGATACAGCCTGATGACACGTTTTTATCTTTTAGCTACGGTACCCTAAAAGCGAATCAAGACATTTTTAATTGAACATGTAATATGCAGGTGCAAATAATTGGGTTACAATAATTACTTGCAAATTGTCGTCAATCAGATCGGCACTTTAATTTTTAAAATGTCGTCTTATTAGCCGCGGTACGGTAATAAAATTAATATGTTCAAGTTATTACTTCACGGGTAATTATACGGTGCAATGGTTATCATGTCGTATTGCTTAATGAGTCTTGGATTCGATTCCCAGTATACTAAATTGTATGTTTCTGTTTTTGGTGCGTTTTTTTCCTGTGTTGTAATTATATTGCCCAAGGCATTGATGATACAAAAAACTTGGTATATTTTATTCTTCTTATCTCGAGGGGCTGTTCAAGTATTTTGTAAGCAGATTTACCTTAATTATTGACTCCCCTCTCATCCCTCTTGTTAGTAAAAGTAAGTGAAGCTCTTACAATGCTTACAGAAACATTGTTATATGCATTTTTCTTTTTATTAATGTTTTTTATTGATTGTCATATATTGTAAAATCGTACTAAGTACTGCTGACCTAATCACCATCTAGAATCCCCAAAAATAAGCAAAGAAAATCCCCCACCCTATAGTGCTTACATAATTCTTGATTGACCCCCTAGGCCGGAATACTGCTAAGTCAAATGTAACTACTATGAAAATCAGTTACATAAAAAATTGTTGCTAACCGAATATTCAGTAGATAAATGATTTAAATCAAATATCTGACGTAAGCCAAATTACGTTAGCCATCTACCTGTCATTGCCAGAAAATGATCCAATTTCAGTATTAGTATTATATTTTAACCTACATTTGAGTATCGTATTGACATTTAATCTAAACATTTTTAAGGATAATTCAAGTTAATTCATGTCAAAACAAAAGAAAACTGACAACAAAAAATTGGAGAAAAAAAAATGAAAAGGTTATGTCACTTTTACAATGCGGTCAAAACCAATGACACCTCATGTATTTAATTCCTTCATTCATTTTAGATTGTAGAGCCGGCGAAAGAAATAATTAAACATAGTAACATACATACGTATATGCACGATAAACATTGCCCTAATGTGGACGCAGTCGAGTAAAAATCATTAAAAACCTTTACATAATTCACAGTCACTTCTTAGCCTATAATACAGTCCATTTAATCATGTTAACAAGGTCATCAAGATAACTCCATAAATTAATATGATTGATCAGTTAATTCACAGTACAATTAATGAATTGCATGTAATTACGTGGTTATTTTGAATTGGAAAAAGTGAAAGCTTTATTACAACGGTAAAGATTAAAGATAAAGATTCTCCGCGTGATAACTAAGGCGGATTATTTATTGGATTGTAACCAAATGTAAGAAGAAATTGGATGATAAGCAGTTATCCGATGTAAGAAGATAATGACTTAAAAATTGCTTAACCATTTTTTTTATGAAAAAAGAAACAAGACTGTTAAAAAGTGTACTGCATATTTTTATTCAAAAATGCTTCTTTTTTTCGTAATTTATCAGTGTTTTTTTTTTACCCGATTTTTTAAAGTAACGTTTTTGACCGTATCATTGCAACCCATAACTGTCCCACTGCTGGGCTCGGGTCTCCTCTAACAAAGTGATGTTACAAGGCATAGTCCACCACAGGCCAAGTGCGGATTCGCAGACTTCACCTCTGAAAACTTTATGGACTACTCTCAGGTGTGCAGGTTTCCTCGCGATGTTTTCCTTCGCCGTTGTAAGTGATAATTAGTATCTAATACGCACATAACTTTTTGAATTAGAAGTGCTGTGGGGTTTGAACCCAGGAACTTCCGTTCGGGAGACCAGCCTTCACACCAGTAGGATAGACGTACAGAATGATATAGACGTACATACATACACTCGAAAAACATTAATTATCCATCTTACAGGTCGGGTAATAAAATATAACAAATCACCGTGTCATACAACCGATCAAAGCACGAACACATCGTTAACTTAACAAGAAAGTTTTAGCACGCATCGTAACAATTAATCAACTGTAAATCAGCTTGTTGATAAATTATCGAGTAAATCGATACTATCACGATCACGAATGGGTAGTGGACTTTACGACGTTGTAGTATTAGACGATTAGTGTTATTTTTACCACGGAAGAAAGACTGGAAGGCGCATGTGGGGGTGGCCCTGAAGCTGCAAGTAGGAACAATGTTCAATGTTCAAGGCTACATAAATCTTCAAGCAAATTTCAAGTGACACATTCGATTTTTGTCATACGGGCTGGAGAGCGCTCGTCAAATTATAGCAAATATTTATACAGGGTGTCCCGTAAGTTGCACGACATACGCCAATGGGAGACAGCTCGAGGGTCGACCTACCACATAATCAAAAAACAACACACACATACCAGTAGGTAAATACACGTCGTACATACCATAATTTACACTCGGGTAAAAATAACAACTAAAACCACTCTCACTTAGCTTAGTACGAGTAGGTTTCTTTATGTCGTGGGTGCCATGGATAACACAAATAAAGAAAAAGCACCCAGAGTGAGAACAGAAATTTAAAATCATCATTCAATTCAGAATTGTATATAAATACGTTTAAAAGAAATTCGTTCATTATGAAACCCATTGTCGATTTTTTTTTTTTTTTTCATAAAAAATGCTTTATGCGGCTTTGTCTCCTTTGTCGTAGTTCATATCACAGGATTTAAATTTCGGCAACGTAATTACACAACACGGTTGTTGACTGCTTACGTGAAAGTATGGGAGGTTTCACTGAGTTACTGGCAGTCATATTGGTTTTATAAAAAAGGTTTAATGTTGGTTGTGTTTCATTTATTACAAGACGTACATCATAATTGTCTTGCATCTCTTTTAAACACTCAAACAAAACCAAAGTTTGAAAGGGAATAAGGGATGTACGAGGGTATACAAATTGTCATTTCAGTCACAATCTTTATTTTTTGACAAAATGTGTTATGGTCAAATTTTGACCACAGAGCTGGTTTTCATAGATAAATATATCTCATTCAATATAATTTTGCTACTCCTCAATAGTATGTATTAATTTATGTACGTATTCATTTTCTATACCTACCTATGTATTCATTTTAATGCTACAGACATTATGCTCTCGGATATTTTATTTAGCGTTTTACACACCATTTAAAGTGTGAAAAACAATGAGACATACCCTCAAAAAAGATAGGGCGTCATCCATTAAATTAATACAAATAAACAGCGTGGCATGTAACAGGACTTAGTATACACGATATAACATGTCGACTTGTCGACATGCCGACATATCGCGCGAGACTTCAAAGGTTTCGTAATGAAAGTGCTTGTCGTAAATTAAAAATATTTTCGAATTGCGCGACGGTCGCTGACATTGTTCTCAGATTTTTTTTTGCAAACAGAAAAGAATTTTTATTTAATAGCTCGCTTTGAACGTTTGTGGTATTTAGGGTGCGTTCCGCCTTTATTAATTAACGCCGTGTTCTGTGTGCGTTGAGGTTTATGGGAATGTTAGAGGCTTGGTTGCGCTGGACATAGCTTTGTCTGTAATTCGTTTTCGGTTCGCTAAACATCGTTTTTACGTTAATGTAAATAGGAGGTGTAAATTTATAAGGGAGGTTATCAATTTTTTTTTTCATTTTTTGTTGTATACTACTGAAAATACGCGTTTACCAATCTACTACAAGTAAAGACTTCATAGTGTAGTAGAATAATAGAGAAAAAAAATGTAGTGTATTGCAGTTTGCAAATTATTTTCTATAATGATAGTGGTTGAATTTTGAGCTATTTGGTTATCAAATACGAATATAGTACTAATAATTTTGACACCCCTTCCTTCTTAACAATTAAATAAAATCCTACTTTTGTACTTTTCAAAATCTAATTTACTTACTAAATAAATTACTAAATTAATAACCACACTACTTACACACATTACTAACAAAACAAACAAACCTGTACTCACCCTCATAATTTCAAACCCAAGCACTTATGAGTAGATATCAATTGAAAATAGATATTTATTAGCCAACAGAAATATTTTCTATTAAAATTGAACACTAGCAGGGTTAAGTGCACAGGTGTGTTGTCATTCAGTATTAGATAAAGAGCCCTTACGACCCCTGGCTCTTCTGGCTCTAGACGAATGAGGCTTATTATTACTTTATTGCGATGTGAGTGGCTCGCACTCTCAGTTCATTTATATTTTTATCTGACTGCGTGGAGAAGGGTTGCTTTTTTAAATATTTGTATGTATGTATGTATGTATGTATGCATGTCCAATTATTTCGCATGCTCTAGTCGTTGGATTTGTCTGTATCGCGAAATGCCATAGTCTCTAGATTTTTTTCTAATTAAAAAAATAATTTCCTAATTAATAAAATCCCCTAATTCGTCGTAATCGGGTTTTCGGGTTTTTCATTTTTCTATTATATAGAATAGAAAATTATACACCATAAAAGGGGTAGTATTTTTTAAGTGTCTGTATGTGTGTTCATTTATTTGGCACGTTCTAGAGCCTAAACACGATAATAGATTTTAACATAATTTATTGTCTTTGTTTGAAACAGTGACGTAGGTTGCAATTTTTTATTTAAACCACCCCAATTTTTTGCAGTAGTATTTTTTGTCTTTCTCTTAACAATTACTTGTTTAATTTTAATTACCATCCTAAGTAAACTGAAACCTTTTACTATTTATTTTTTAAAAAGAAACTGCAACCTTTTCTTGGATTCTTTGAACTCTCATTAAAGTTGGGAACAACAAGAAATTTGCAATTAAATGCACATCGCGTGGCAGAGCCGATAATTCCCGACGAAACTTACCTAATACTGTGTCTTTGGAAAGAGAAGAAAAGCCAACTCGGAGAACTCAATATCGAATACAATGATTCTGTTTTGCTAGAAACGACACGGATTTATACCTAACTTTATAAAAAACCATATCTATTTAGCAAACAAATGCTGTCAGTATTCTAGGAACACTGACTAACTCGACGAAAAATTTTTAGTAATTATTTATTTTTGTTTTTAAATTCTTAGTAATATTTTTACAATTTTGTAAAAACTATGAAAATAAATAAATTCTGACAAGTAAGGTACAGTAAGTAGTATCTTAATTGTCCTCTGATTACAAGCTATGTGACATCGCATTAAATGGAATATGGCTTTTCAAAAGGCTATGAGTAGTTTTAGTTGATACGGTCATGACTAAAAAAATAATAATGACGCATCGTTGGGTGTCACAGTTAATTTAAATTGTGGTAGTATCAGTAATTTAATTGTACCTATTTCATATTGTTAAAACTGTGATTTTGTTGTACGAATAAAAATTTGTAAATTGACCACTCTCTGGTAGGCAAGTATTTAGGTCAAGTATGAACTATTTTTGGACAATGGCGATTAAAAAATAGATATGCATTTTACTAAAATACTGGCCTAGTGCGAACAAAGAAGGGGTATATTTATTTGCGGGTAACATTACAATTTTCTTTTTCGTAAATATCTCTTCCTTTTTTAATTCGTGAATCGTTTGAAATACACACACAACACACATTAAATTTTACCCTAAATTTGAACCAGTGAATACTGAAAATGGCTACTGACTTCAAATCCCATCCATAACACATTCATTATGTGTTACTAATACATTAATCGATGGTTTTATAGAAATATGAAAGAGATTAAAATACTGATATATATTTTCTTGTTGCAGGTAAAAAAAATTGGAAGACAACCGCCTACGCTAAACACATAATACTATCTCCGTTCCGTCATATGTTAAAAGCACGCTTACGTAAGAAATTTAAAATTGTCCCTTCCAGTCAAACCTTATATCTTTGTATAGCAATCTATACGACTTTTGCTTTTAATTTTTATTTTCGTTTTATTCTTTCCGTGGCCGGACTTGTAATGGAATATTAAAATCCGAGGCGTCCCTGAAGAAACGTCATATTTAATGTATATTTTCATTAATATAACTACTGTCGATAAGTCATTTCTAGTAGGTATGCCATAGTTGAATTTGGTAATGATTTAATAGCTTTTAAATTTTTTTTCAGTATCTTTTTACATGATATTGTGTTGCAAGTTTTTCTACCACTTGTTGCTCTATAAATAGGGTTATATAAGTACAGTATTTTAGCATTTTTGAAGCCCCTAAAAAGTACCATTATCTTGGCTATAGAAGATATTATTATAAAGTGCATATAAAATAGAGACATTAAAATACAGTACCTATTTCAATTACTGTTAGTTGTTGACGTGAAAATAAATAGGTAGTCTTTTAATGCTATTCTTTTAGTAATATAACAAATTAAGTCTCCTCTCCTTTCGTGATACTTAAACTGAAACAGTTACAATAACTATCAAAGTATCTGAAATCACATAACTTTTACTGTTTTATATGGTCTAAGTCCATGAACACTAAAATATATGTTAACAATCCCCAAGTGTAGCACATTCGACCTTTTTTTGTGATTTATTGTCAAGTTCCCTGCTGTTACTTCAGGAATTTCTTTTGTACTAACAGCGAAAAGCTATAAGCGACACTTTTGCTTTAAGTTTCAATATTCTGTGCCTACTATGAATGTTTTTGATTTTTTTTTTTACTTTTTGTTGAAAAAAGACCAACACTTTTTGTTTTAAAGAAACGGTTTTAACAGTGAATACACCGTGCGTTTTGAAAGTCATTGAAAGTTGTCGTAAACTGAAGAATATTTTTATCGTTGTGGCACTATACAATTCTTTTTCGACTTCATACATTTAATGTTGACAGTATAATTGCAAGTAACAAAAACGTAATGAAGGTAAAAATTACAATAATACGTTAAATACTTAGTAGGTACACTAGTACTTACTTACTTATTAGTACCTACTATACGTAGTTTTAATGGGATTTCTGCATTTTAGGGGTGACCTAGGCTGTATGAATTTCTAGGCTGTATTTCAAACACAAATGATTTAAACAAGACTTACGAGTATTTATTTTGTCTTACAGTATAATACATTAAAAATACAATCAATAAAAAATCATGTAAAAGAGATATAAACATTATGGTATGTTTCATATCTATTATGATGAATAGAAAAATCATTTGATAAGTTAGTAAACATTTAATTTAAACATTCATTGATGTAAAATAACAATTATAATAATAAAATAAAAAGTATATTATAAATAAATAACAAAAAAAATTATACCTACCTCCTCCCACGTTTTTAGCACTAGGTTTAGTTATCTTTACTGACAGGCACCTTTTTCCACACTCTAACGTCACTATAATTTCCCTCATAGCTGTATTATCGCTTAGCTAGAGATGATACAAGTTCCTTACGTCTGTAGTTTGTAAGTTTTATTATGCGGCCCACACAGAGGAAATCCGGACTTTTTGACTGACTTAACTTTATTGAGCGTGTCACCCGCTTCTGAGGACTGCGCCTTTTCGCCATAACTTTCTATATCAATGTTGGTATAGTGACGATTTTTGATTTTCGAATCCCGACACTAAAAGTCACGTGAATAATTAATTTAATTAAGATTCAAAAGAAACTAAAAAGACTTCGATCTGATGTTGAAAATGTTGCCAAGATGAGACTCTATTGCTTGTTCTGTCAAAAATCTATCTGATCTCATGTAGAGCAAAACTTGTAACGCTACACTCCTTAACTCCACAAGCCCTAGGTTATTCTACAAGCCCTAACTTCACAGACTGCAAACTATACCTGTAAACCTTAGTCAAAATAATGCCGACATTATCAGTTAATATAAATACGCGTACATTAACATATTCTCATTAACATCTATTACTAACAGGACCTAATAAAGAACTAAACAGTCCCTTAGTCCTACTTGAAGTTTGTTACGATGTCTATGGGCGGCAGGGGTTGGTGGCACTGTCAGCTCGTTTGCTATCTTGAAACCATTGAAACATTCTTTCTTTTAATTTGACCACTTGTTTAATGGCAAATGTCAGTCAAATTCCTTTAATTTGAGCAGTTGTCTAACTGTCAAATGACAGTCAAACAGTGCTAAGTCACTTGCCTATGCCTAAGTACAGTGAGCCTGTGTTGAATGCTTATGATTACCTAATAAACTAGGACCTACTAGTCAGTTCAGAGGCAACTTGTAATTAGTTGAAATTCCCTGTAACGTGGAAACTAATCAGTGACTGGCGAACTAATTCACGAGGTACTACTGCCTCAGGCAAAACGAACGTAGCTCAATAGGTATAATACCTACCTACCTTCTCTACTAACTATTCAATACGTTTACCTTTATATCACACAAATGTAACAATATTACTTTTTTTTTTAAGATGTGCGGACGCGTTTTATATTTCTTCTCCTCCATATTAAAGCACCTTTACGAAACGGGGTTAAATTAAAAAAATGCGATTTTGTGTGTCATTGATACCTAAACGAATAAATGATTTGGCATTTTTGAAGATAAAGACTGAAATGACAGTTATATATGCGTCTCTTTCTAGCTCCGATTTTTTTGAAGTGTTTAAGAGTAGGTGATAGTTTGTACTCCCGCTCTTTAATAAATGGACGATATTATTACTGTCCATCCATACTGTTATTGTAAATCCATGCCTTTTCATGCTTAATTTACTGTATCGATGTAGTTGAAAATTGATAAATGTGTAGATGAAACCCCACACTAAGATTGCCTGTGTCGTTAGTGCCATGGAAAATATAAATAAAGGAACTTAGAACTTAATTCACACTCAAAACATAAATTTCAGCCCCGCTTAAAATCGAACCTAGGACCCATTGAACGCTAAGGACGGTAATTATTATGCCTTGCCGGTCATCAATAGTTTAACCATTAATGAATCGAAGTCAAGTAAAAAATATAACATTCATTTAAAAGTAACCAAACCTCCCCAACCTTTCATGAAATCCACAATTTTTTCACCATCCAAAAACAATTAAAACGCAATTGATCCCAACCGATTGGTTTAATCGCTTATAATCACGTATCGTTCACTGATCGTAGGCGAATGAATCAAATATCGTCATAACGAAAACCTGTGCTGTGAATTATCGTCAAAAGCGTATGGCGCGATGGAAATTTATGCCCAGACGACCGGCTGTGTCGGGCAAAAACTTCACGTGTTAATTACCCGCAATGGTGGGCTAGCGGATGGATATTTATTGGTGCTGAATTTACGAAATTGATGATGGAAAGATGAAAAAAGTTAACAAATTCGTAAGCAAAGATTGTGGTAAAATTCTGTCAAATATTCCTAAAAAACAAAACAATAAGTAGTAGTAAAAACGAAGAAAATGAAGAAAAATCCAATGCCACCTTACTTGTTGAAATCAATCTATCTGATTAAGTTTTAAAGAAAGAAAAACATTACCTCCTTCAGCCACAGAAGGATAAAAAGATAGTTAAAAATAATATCCCCTTAAAGATTTTGCTATAAAAGATACATGAAAAAAGTTTCAAAAACTCCTCAGTAAATAAAATCTATGGATCCATCAACATCATAAACCTAGGGATTTGAACACATCTCCGTTGTTTTCTTGGTTATTAAACTGGCAACACCAACAGCATTATTCTGGTTGACCTCCCCACAAGTTGAACTTTATCAGTGGGTGTTCTCATCTGGAAGTAATCGGCTCGACTGCGCTGCATAATGAGGGGTAGCAGGGTTGCTTGTATATGCAGCGGTTCAACTGGTCGATTATCATAACATTTTCAAGGTGACAGCTCATTGGATTGGAAAGGAAAACCAGGTTTCCAACACCTGGATTCTTGGCGTTCGTCTTTAATTTTCTTGACGGAAGAAACTACCTAGTTTTCTATCTTGGTGTACCCATACTGTGATGTGGTATTTGTATTTGTCTTTCATAAAGCCGATGATATAAGAAATTTTGTAGTTTTTAGTTGTTTTGTAGTAGAAGTTGTAGTTGTAGTTTTTAGTAGTAGTTGTAGTAGTAGAAGTTTTGTAGTTGTTTTGTTGTATCATATTTTTTATTTTTAAATTTCATTTTGTGTTATTCATATTATTTGAATTTTTGAGGTTCGTTAAGTGAGCT
Organism: Lerema accius; assembly: GCA_001278395.1. NCBI lineage: Eukaryota > Metazoa > Arthropoda > Insecta > Lepidoptera > Hesperiidae > Lerema > Lerema accius. The sequence goes on from LGAG01000492.1 coordinate 173,984, forward strand.
AATAAATGATTTGAATTTAAAGAAGTGGATCTATCGTTTCTATGATGGTTAGCAACTAGTATTATATAAAAAAGTAAATGGTAAAGCTTAAACTAGCTAGCAGCTAGTGATTTAGTATGGAAATCTTCAACAAACGACTAAACGTAGTACAGGATGGTAAGTGGTCATTGTAAAGGTAGAATATCACTAACTGTTAAGGCATTACCCGTGCCTTATCTAGAAGAAAGATAACCAACCCCCTGCTACTTAACGCCTTACATCTGAAAGGGAAGAATTCAACCCCTCAATTGAATGTTACAGTTACGTCCTTATTATACTAAGAACTTAAAATAAAATATCATTATTATTTTTAATATTATTGAGGTTTAACCTGAGGGCAAATTATAATGGTCCGATATTTTAGCTGCGTTGCGATGCACTTAAATTATTCGATACCAGTCATTTGTCTGAGAACAATGAGGTATTTCCCTTTCGCTTTAAGCTATCGATTTGTTGTGAAGAGTAGCAATCCCTTGCACAATTATTTTATGATGCAAGTTATAGGAATTTGCGATTCAAGCATTTATTGGACTGACTATAATCATAAGGCCACTTTTAGGTACACTATTAATACGGGTCTATCCTCATAACTGACTAGGTGTAGAGCATACGTTGAACTTACTAGTGTTCCTCCTGTAGATTGGTGTAAAAATACTGACATTATTTGACTTGCTGATAATTTGCGTCGATCCTAAGAAACCTACGAAATTAAATAGAGGCAGATGTAGTCTGGAAGTAAATGGTGAACCCTATTGGCAAAAATTTGACGTATTCTTGCTCCAAAAGTCAAGCTTTAAGCTTTAATTAGCTAGCGTCGATCGTGGTTGTTATCGTTAGATGACAATTGTTTATCTAGGATGCTTACTAGCGGCATAAATACTACCGTTTGGGGTAAATACTATCTCATAACCGTGAACCAAACTGCACAGGAGTATCGTGGAGAATTCTTTATACCTCCGCAGTAATGAGGAAAGATCTGTCCCCTGTTGGTCATTAAAGTTTTTATCGTTTATCATTAACGTGGTTTATCATTGTTTATCGTTAGATGGTTATCGCTCTTAACTTGCATCCCACACAACCGAGATACGGTATCGTTCGCCATCACAACTAATCGTCCATTGTGAGATTGTATCTTCGCGTGATGCAGTTTCCTATAGGTCGCGATCCCTTCATTTTATATAGATTTTTGGTTTATAATTGACTGATATTTTGTGTTAATGTTAGTTCCTTAAACCCTGTGGTTCTTTTTTATTTTATGACACATTCTGATAAATAAACAGAGGGGTCATAAATAAGCAAGAGAACAGCGTCAACTATAGAAGTCAGTAAGAAAGGTATCATTGAGATTTATTAGCTATAAAACTGGATTTTTCAATGAAGTTTAAATTTGGTTTAAAATTTAGTTGAATAATTATGCTTCATAGATTGAAGGTTCACACGCGATCACGCATTCAGAAGTAATGTCCATGTATTTAACTATAGAAACAGTTAGGTTCTTTAGTCCATACAGAAATCTGATTTGGTTCGAAATACAAGATTTTTTTTTGGTATTTTACAAAAAAATATATATTGTGCGAGTTTCACTATAATTACCTAGTTTATAGTTTAGTATCATTACACATCGCTTACATATAATTGCAATTCATAATGGATACATATTTTTGCATGTGATCGTATACACAAATATTTGAAACTCTGGTCGTTACATGGTATGAATTGTTAAGTGGCTATTTTTGAAATTTTCAGAGTGGACATTTAATTGAAAATCTACCCGTGTACTTTTCATTGCACGTGACTGTACCTTACTCTATTTCACAATAGTCTTATTCGTAAGGTACAAAAGTACAAACAATCAAAGTCGCGATCCTATCAAGGGGATCAAAATGGCTTCGCAAATCACTGTATCTCACGCAACATCTAAATGCTCTCAATATATGGCCATCTTCAACAATAGGCCTTGCTTGCTCGATCCTCTCATTGGCCAACTTTCTAATGCTACCGTGGGAAATGTCATCAGATCTACTCAACTGTATATATGATGCTGACTAGAATAGTATACCTACTTCAAGTTCAAAATCATCTTACTAATATATTTTATTTTGCTTGAGTTACGTAACAGATATGTAACATCCTACTAATACCTATAAATGTACCTAATACATAATTTTGGTAGATGGTTAGATATTTGGGTTTTCACACGCTTACCATTGTACGGATTAAGTTGAAAATTGGCAACAAATAGACCATTTCTAGGAATAAAACATCAATGGTTTGATTTTAAATTATAGGAGAAAATTGAAAAAATGTTACTTATACAGATGATTGATTTATAAAAGATAAATTGAAATTTTTAGTAAATATTTCTATGATGTAATTTTTTTTTAATTTTATACATAAAACAAAACGGTATTTAATTTTTCATGATAGTTGCATGGAAATAAACGCTATTTCTTTCTTACAATAAACTCGAGCACAAAACCTCAAAAATTCTATGCAAAAGGAAACGAAACATACAAGTTACGAGTATTTTCAGAATCATCTATTAAATATAAGGTGCAGTGGGTGCTAGCGAACCACAATGGACTTGAATATGCTAGTAGGAGCAAAATGCAATGGTGTAAAGCTTGCGTGATATTACCTTACAATAAAACTTGTATGTAATTCTTATAGTCTACTCTTTTTTCTAGGCCTTTGTAATGTGTATGGTAAGAAAGAAAGAAAGAAACATCTTTATTAACCGACTTAAAAAAAATAGGTTTCTCAATTCGACTGTATTATGCTTTATTTATGTGTGCGCGGATAACTTCATCATTTATGAAACGATTGTAATGATTCTTTTTTTATTAGAAAAGGGATATTCCAAGGGTGGTCCCATGATAAGGAAACCAGGTTCTGATGACGGCTTCTTAAGGAAATTGAGAGGAACTTTTGCCGCCGATCTCAAAAGAAATTGTAATTCTCAAAAGAGGTTGATAGAGGACATTTGTAAGAAAACAGCATTAAAATGTTTTGTTTCTAGCCTGAACTCGGGTACAAACGCTTTGTGGTTCATTTTTATTCGTGAGCGGCTTTTGTCAGCGCAGCACAAAGTCGACGTATTTCCGTTTGTCGTAAGATCAAGAGTGAGACAGTTTTTAAACCAGCGACTGTGTCTCCTTTGTACTTTATACCTGCTGTAAGAAAGCAGTGATAGAAAGAAAGAAAATTGATATAGCTATGTCATGGACACGGCTGTGTGTTATACTGGAATCATCATCATCATCATCATCACAACCCATAGCTATCCCACTGCTGGGCTCGGGGTCTCCTCTCACAGAGTGAGGGGTACTGGCAATAGTCCACCACGCTGGCCTAGGGCGGGTTGACAGACTTCACACACTTTCGAGAACTGTATGGAGAACTCTCAAGTGTAAAGGTTTCCTCAAGATGTTTTCCTTCACCGAAGTGATAATTAGTGTATAACGCACATAACTTAGAAAATTAGAGGTGCGTGCCGGGGATCGAATCCGGGAACTCCGGTTTTGGAGATCACTGCTTGTACATGAATACGTGTAAATAATTCTTTAGCTATCCAGTGGTATAACTTAATTTTGAATGCAGACAATACAAACTAAAAAGTAAAATTGTATCTTCCGATTATTTTATCGTCAAGTTTTTAGGATTGCTCCCGTATGGTAGCTAATTTAAAGACGTATCACGTCAAAAGATAGCTTAATTATTTCAACGTTGATCTCCCGAACAGGAGTTCCTGAGTTCAAATCTGGCACGCGCTTATTTTCAAAAAGTTATGAGCTTATTATAAACTAATTTATCACTTGCTACAGTGATCAAACATATACCTAACATATTGTGAGGAAACGCTAGTCAAAGGTGTATCTATATAGCGGGTATGGTAAAATTCGTGGTGAATTCCGTAACAGTTTCAATGCAGTTGTAAATATTGTAGAGGGCGCTAGCGGCTATTGTTTTGTTGGACAGCTCGCGTGTGTTACTGTTTACTCTTTGTTGGTATACTACACTGTTACCCGTTTACTATAGCGTTACCCTTTGATAGTAATTGTTAACGCTCAGCGCTTTTCACTTCTGTTGGTCTTCTAAACACACACGGGCTTTTAATACGTGACGGGTTTAACAATACTTTCCTTAAAAAAAATTGACTCAAAATTGAGGAGTAGGTATAGTGAAAAAAGCCATCCGACCATCCGTCAAGACATTACCTATATCCATATACATTTCTTTGGCAGGCTCTAGAGCAGGGGTTCCCAACCTTTCCCTGGTCAGAGACCACTGTAATCCTGTTAGTAGGGACCACCAATATGTAGATATATTAAAAAAAAAATGACTACTTTCATTTGATTTCTGAGCTTACGGCTCAACGCGTTACATTAAAAATCATGCGCGGACCGTCTTGGATTCGTCTCAATTGCTATCAATGTATTGAATCAATGATACACTTATCACACGTCAAACAATTTTTTTATTTGTTAATATACCCCCATTTCGTAATGGTGCTTTTATGGACCAGAACAAAGGGGAAAGAAATTCCCCAGCACATCTTTTTAAATAAATGGTACAATAGAATTATTTTCATTACAACATAATCTTATAACCTGAGCGGAACTGGTAGCAGAGCTGTTTATTTCCAAGCTTCTTTTATAACCTAAGTCTAGGAAATGTCGACATGTTGTCAACTAACAACCCTTCCAACCAATGTGATTAATACCGACGGCATGTAAAAAATAAACCTCAACCACACCGTCAGGTCGTTAGCAACTTCGATGACGTCACGCATCAAAATACGTCGCTCATGGATTTTACCGGATAACGTCAATTTGCCAGGGTAAATTGTAGCAGATTTTCCTCTTAGACTAGGAAAAGTTGAGAAAAACTGTGGTGAAAAAAAAATAATATAGCAAGTCTTACAATAAAAAATAATCCAATGACAGCTCAATTTTTGAAAACCGTCAAGACGTTTAGGTTGTAGAGCGTAACGAAAAATGGACATACATACATACGTACAAACATATATGCGTACATACGCTCGAAAAACATTACCCGTTTAGTCGTGTAAAAATGGATCCGAAATTCAACTTTTTACCAATAAATTAATCGATCCCATTTTTTCCTTTTGAGGCACAGAACCCAGAAAATTAACTAAAATAATTTCAATTTCTACACATACTGTCATATACTTCAATAAGTCCTGTTTAATACCAACTGGGTCACAGAATGATGGGATGTAAAACAAAACAATTAAACAAGTTAATATCGTAAAACAGTCCCGGCTAGATTCTGGGTTTAATGCGGTTCCCGGGGTCAAATACTGTGTAAAAGAGAATCGGAACTGGCGATTGCTTTTATAACTCACGATTAATCATAGTCGTGGTCGTGTCGTGAGGTCGAAATAGTTACGTGATATAATAGGTGTAGGTATTTGGCTTTGGGATTCTTTTTATCCGACTACCGTAGAATAATGCAGGCACGTACGAGGTTGACATTTGGCATATTTAAAGTTTACATAAAGAAGTGTTAAAAGATAAGTTTTATGTATAACAATGTATCACAAATATTATTCAATTTGGAAAATACAACATTACTCACGCTACCATGCGTTCGATACACTGAAATGTCACACAAACAAACTTTATTTTTACCTGTATTTTAGTCTAGGTAGTCAAGATAGTGTATTATAAGTTTGGTTAGATTTCTTACATAACGATTTTAAATTAAATGTGTCGTGAGTGTGTCGTGTCGTAGGCTGTAATCGTCACTGCGTCGTCCAACTGAGTTAAAGTTACGGCAGACTAATAACATTATAAAGTGCCTTTTATTCGGTAACAAAGACTAATTACAGTGAGCAATTTAATCGTTATCGCTAAGCTATGACGTCACAGTATGGGATGAAACAGTCAGTGTACTTTAAAATAGGGTACTTACGATTATGGCTGGTAATTATGTACGCATTTTCTTTTATTCTATATTAAGTATTATTTAAGTAAGTATTATTATTTATCTATTGGTTATCAGCAATATGACGTAGCATAAATCGAAATTATTACGCGAAGAGTTTAACTATAGGTATATTTTTAAGAATAATAATTTAGATGCCGAAGACTTGCAAATAACTAAATTTTGTCTAAAATATGTGTTACTCGTATGAAGTTTAAATGCTCGTTAAATGAGCTGCAAAAAACTAATTAAATAAGTGTAAATAAAAACTTAACATTTATAATAAATTCATATTCAGAATTAAACAAAATCCTCTTTGCTCACCGTACTGAAAAGTCCAAAACTAATGTTAAAATGAATCGCAAATACCTACGGGAACGCCCAAGTTTCCCTTCTTTAACTTCGCGAGCTATACAATTATCAAATATTTTTCTGCTTATATCCAAGGTATTTTCATCCTCTTGACATCCTCCACCACTTGACATAAGGATTCTGGACGAAAATAAAAAGTTACTGAGGTTTTTCACCCTTATTGCTATGGTATTTTCTTCACGAATACTCATCTCGGTCGAGAGTCAATTAGTTCTATATTTCAATGGTGTGAATTGTGTTATTGAACTATCTTTTGAGGTCAGTGTATGCAAGTACCAAGAGGTGGGTATTTTTCTTATTTTGAAGTAAAATTAGGTAAAAGTGTGTTAACGTCACTGAAAATTTGGGTAAGAGGTGAGTTTAAGAATTTTTAAACGAATGCCTTCGTACTGGTATTTGATTGGAACCTTTTTAATAATGTTTAAAAAGGTTCTAATACAAGACAGTAATGGCTTGTAGGATCGCTTAAATGATTTACTTTTACCTCCGTCGTTTAGCTACCAAAACAAAAATTAAACAATACACCTTAATAAAAACAACTTTATCTACAATCTATGTCTCCCCCATTTCTTCCTTGGACTTCCCAAGAGCCTCTGCTTCAGCCAGGGTGTCTGGTAAACCGTACCCCAGGGTTTCTGGCTGCGTCAGCACCAACGCCCCTGACAGTAGACCCATCACACCAAACAACATTGATGGAATTCCTTCCCAGTACTCCATCTGGCATACAAAGGTTGGATTTCTTATTTTGGATCGTAGAACACCTTAATATTATTGATGTTTTACGAAATGTAAAATACGCCTGGCCAATCACCAGTTTCTTACTTGAGTCAGTTGCCAAAGGTCTTATCTTGTAGGAACACCAAGAAGGATCTTTCTTCTTCTAATTCTAAGTGGATCTTAAAGGATCAAGATATTTAAGCAACTGGGTGCAGTCGGCAGGTGAACTGACGTAATAGTGGCAAAATTGTTTAGCAGTCAATGGTTAGGAGGACAATTTTAAGCTAAGTTCTGGTTGTTATTGTTAGATGACAGCTGTAAAGTCGTGTCCAAGGTCTTCATGCTGCATGAAAACTTCTGACATTTGAACACTAATCCTTCTGCCTATCCATAGATGAAGTAGTCTCTAGGACTTTAAGAGGGTAAACCCGTTTCCTATAGGGTTATTAATGAGTTGAAGTCAAAGATACATACCAAAACTGGAGTAAGCGGCGCGGTAATCGCACCAATACGGCCTATCATAGAGGAGAAGGCGAGAAGCGAGTGGCGATACTCAGTCGGATACAGCTCAGACGTGTATAAGTACATGGATGTTACCACTGCCGATATGCAGAATTTACCCAGCAAGTATATTATCAGTCTGAGAACTTCCAGGTCTGCAAAAAAGTTAGTTGTCTAAAGTAATTCTACAAAAAGACAAATGAATTCAAAGCTGATGATCAAATCAATCAAGTTTGGGATCATTCAAGTAACAATACAAGACGGCATGAAGTTTTGCTTGGTCTCAAGTAAATTTAATATAAGTAAGTTAGAGTGAGGGAGGCGTTAAAAATGAGTAAAATACTAACAACATAACAGTTGAATATGCCATCCTCTAATAGACATGCATCACTTTTGAAAAAAATTAAGTCATAAACTTCTATCATCAGACTTACCTTTGGGAATGAAAGCAAAGGCAATATTGCAAGCAGCGCAAACGAAGTATCCTATAGATAACGTGGGCTTCCTCCCAATCCTATCTAAAATTAAGGCAGCTGTGTAAAATCCGGGGATTTCTATAGCACATGTAAGGATATAGTTCAAATACATGGTATCGGAGAGTCCAACGGAGTTAATTGAGAGTCCATAATAGATTAAGGTCGTCGTAATCCACCAAATAGGTGTGGTGCAGACTCTTCGTAGGAGTTTCGGAGAACTGATGACAGTTTTGATAAGACCTGGGCCTTGTTCCTGAAAAATTACAGAAGATATTAGGGTAGAAGGTTTTGTTGCAGAAATACAGATGTTTTGCGATGCGAGCATAATATTCGCAAATTTTTAAGATTTAACCACAAATTCTAGTCGGCCAACTTTAAGTTCCATTTTAAAAACAAGTCTATTCTTTAGCTATAATGTCTTTAAGATCCTAATTGAGGGGTTCTAGGAACTGTTATAGTTTATCTAAAAAAACACCTATAGGTACTGTTTCTTTTCACAAAGTCTAAAAAAATCCTTTAGATGTCCTATCAGTTTGTCCCTTTGAAACCACTGCAAAAATAACTTACGGTAAGAGTTGGCTTTGGTGGTGGATTCATCAAGGAGTTCAATGACTTCTCACTAATTTTCGTTTTATTCACCCTCGCCACATTTTCCAGAACTTTCCTAGCTTCTTCATACTTCTGTTTAGAAAGTAACCAGCGGACGCTTTCAGACATGAACCAGTAGTAAGAGATGATGACGAAGCAGGGAACGTAGAGAGCAATAATCAAGTAACGCCAGGAGTTGATCAGCCAAGCTACTCCACCCAGGATGATTAGACCAGTAGCAAACATTGAAGATGATGAAGCGCCGGTGACTACTCTGTACTTTGGACCAACGAGCTCCGTGGCTGCAAATATAGAAGAATGATTATTGACAATACTAAAATCATCGCTTAAAACATTAGATCGAGGTGAACATAAAGCATCATTCGGTAAATATGTAACTAATATAAATCTTTACAAGAGACAATCAGTAATCGCTTTGGATGCAGATAAAAATGCCGAAAAAGTATGAATTTCAAACTTGTAGAAGCAAATGTGAATTGAGAGTACTAGTATAAAAACAAAATACTTACCGAAAATATAAGACGAACTATAAGTACCGCCACCGAAAGTGGTTTGTAAGACCTTAAGGACGAGGTACATTGGGTAATTGATGGAGAATGCTCTGATGAGGCCGAATAAGGCAAGGCTAAAGCCACTAATCGTCAGAGCAGTACGACGTCCATAACGGTCGGATATAAATCCTATGATCGGGAGTGATAAGAGGTCACCGACACTACTTAATGTGCCTGCTAGGGCACGCAGCCATTCTTGGCAGCCAAGGTCAAACTGAAAATGTAAAATGTTTTATAGTTGATTTCAAATTTGAAGTAGTATCAAGTTGATGACAGAAACATACAATAATTGGTATTGTTGCAATAGTCGTAAAAATTGCAGTGCCATCGTCTACAGGACTGACTACGCCAGCAAATTTTGTGTTCCTTATTTCTATGGAATAAGGTCTATATTTGACAAATTATTGTAATCTAGTTAAATAAATAACCAAGTAAAGTCTACTCATTATTATTGATAGTTACGATTGACGAATTATCATTTGTACTTGTTAATACTCGTACTTACGTCGTAAACTACTGAATCATCTCTTGCAAAAACGTATTTATCACATTTGATTACTTCAGAAGTAGTAAAAAGATCTGCCGGACAATAATCCAAGGTTCCATTAGATCCACGAGGAGCATATCTTTCACAACTTGAGAATCCTGAACTAGTTGCAGGAATGGCATTCACTAACCAGTTGTTTTCAAATTGTACGCTCTTGTTAACTTCACCGCATTCAGGTATTTGACATCTGGAGCATTAGAATTGGTTACTATACCTAACATTATTAGGCTGACATTAGTTTTCTATGTCAGGCAGAAATCTCCAGGGGTATATAGAAAGGTAAAAAAAAATTACAAAAGAAAAAAAATACAGTCGAATTCAGAACCTCTTTCTTTTTAAGTCGATTAAAAAGGCTGCCATTATTAGAAAAATAAATAAAAAATTGGTAAAATTTAAGGGAAGTTTAAATGTCAAAATCCATCAAGCTGAAAGTTTTCTAAACAAATGGAATATAATAATATTATAAACAATATAATTAGTATAAATTATAAAATATTACCTATGAGGAATAGTAGCCGCCGTAAATATATAATCCGACACAAAACCTGACATGATGATAGGAACAGCAACTAAAATTAAGTTCCTAAACTGAAACAGCCCGAACTGTCCCAACTCATTCACTAGTATGTCATCCAAGTCAATGGGTTTTTCGAAAACATTAGTTTTTCTAGACATCATTGGTTTTTTATCTTGCGGAGATTCTGTATTACTTTTTTTTCTCTCAGTCATTTTTTTTTTTTTTTTAAAACGTTGTTCTTAACTGTTTTTAGTAAACTGTGTGAATGCTTGAGTCTTTCGAGGACTACTCTTATTTTATCAAGTTTAATAATAAGCTGATTATCTAACTGAACGTAAACTGATAAGAGTTATCCAATGATTTTATACAATCTTGATTATCTATTGTTAACTGCTCTCCACGTTTCATTTATTTGCAATGCAGAAAATTGCGTTGGTACAGTTTTTAAAAAGCAATACGTTAGGTACGAAAATATCAAGATTTTACAAAAAAAAAAATAGCTACGAATATTTTTTATAATTATGTTTTTGTATTATTGTATATTTAATTTTATCTGTACGATTAATTATGTTGGCTTATCCTATAACCTAATATGTATTGATCCTTTTATGTTATTATGAGGGAGCGTTCTACTATGAAGTAACTTAATTTAAAAAAAACAATTGTCCCCTCTTCTCCCTCATATATCGCGTCGTTACGTTTATCTCTACCCTCCCTTCCCCTCCTTAAACGTTACGTAACACACAAATGCCCATTTTTATCTAAAAATGTTGCCATTTCGTCGATTAGATGAGTTGTACTTTCTAGATATTTTTTTAAAATAAAAAACATGTTACGAGTACGTAACGCGTTGTTCAACCCCAGCCTATATAACGCAACATAACATTTTACAAGCCCCCCTCCCCCCTCCTTCCTAATTGCGTTACGTAAAATTTGAACTGCCTTTAAGGTATTACATTTTTATATCAATTAAATGCTAATCTAGAGCGATTCAGTGGCAAATTACTAGCTTTTATATCATTCATATTACTCAATGACTTTATGGCAATCATTTTATTTACAAAACGCCATAAAGACATGCAATTCTGCTGATATGAAATGACTTGTGCACGCTATTACGCAAACTAGTAATCTTAATGACCATCTATAAAATCGTTTAGCATCCTTGAAATTTGAGTATACCGATATTTTGACCCATCAATCAGTACGGGAGTGCAAGTTTGTATTTTTTTAAGTGAAACTTCTTTAGAAACGTGATTTGAAACTCGATGAAACAGAAAAGCGTCATGATAAAGAAATAAAAACATAAATGTATAGTGGTAGAATGAGATAGAATATATTACCGAGTATTTGATTTTGTTTTATTTGTTGTCACTAAATTTTCACCGAATTTGGAGAGGTTGGATGCTAGGTGTTTGCATTTAAAATGTATATCTGGCACATAACTAATAGTCAGGGATCCCTAATACATAGTTTTCCACTTATTACTATCAAAATAATTTTTCGTGAGTAGCTTGATGTTGATGAGTCGCCCAACTTTTTCTATGACAACGATTCTTAAATGTGGTATATAAAGCAGGCAGCCGCGACCAAACATGTTAAGTTGACGAGTCTAAAAAATGATTCCCTGACTATAATTGCTTCCTTCGGAAATCGAACCGGGGACAGCTCAGGCTAGGTTGCTACTAACAAGGATATAGGTCTTCAAATATGATGCGGTTTTGAGGAAAAGTTTATGATGCTTACACGATGTAGGTTACCGGAAAATTACATCACATATTTTTTATTACAAAAAAATCTTTTCAAAAGTTGGTCATATGATATAGAATTAACTACTGCGCAACGTCATTGGTAGAGTAACTAAGCAACTCTCTATTTTATAGAAGGAAATATTTTTAGTCAGAATTATAAGTTGTGGATCTTCTAGTCGGTTCAAATAATACGTCAGTCAGTTTAGACTGATTTGATAATTAAATTGGATTTAAATTTGACAATCTTGCAAGATCGTGTCGAAAATGATAGAGAAATTTTAGGCACACATAACGAAAATTCCGAATTAATGTCTTTAATCTTAGCCCAAGTTTGATAACTATTCCCATTTACAGCTAATTATGTAACAGAGTCATCTTGCCAGATTTTGCTTTAGATTAAAACTAAAAATCCTAATACGAAAACAAAAAACCTTAGTTGGTACTAAAAATATAGTCTGTCTCTCTCAGAATGGCTCTCCATTATCCAAATCCAAATAGAATGACACCTCAAATGTAAAATTCAAGTCGTAAATACTACAGAGCATGCCAAACCATTGTTACATACATACATACACACACACATACATACATAACATACACATGAAAAACATTACCCTCCTGTCTGCGCAGTCGGGTAAAGACACCTCAGAATCCAGTCATCAGAATACGAGTACAATTTTACCTCAGCGATTGTTTCCCACATTTAAATGTCCTAATTACATTTTGGCACAAAACTGAAGTGACCTGAACTCACTTGTTTTCAATATCAGTTTATTTAATTGGAGTGTTTTGCAAACTTGTTACTTTAGGCTTCGGGTTTTGAAGTTGTTAGCGAATGACATTTGCAAATGGATTATTTTGGGTGGAATTCGCCAAACAAAAATGGGTTTATGGTCAGTTTGGAAACAAAACTTTGAAACAAAGAAAAATACTATTTTTTTACAAGGTATATATGTAACCCATGTCATTTACGATAACCTCAAACCTAAGATAAATTTTTTCCAAAAATTATAGACGTGAATAAATATAAATAAATAAATAAACGCTAAACATCCTCATAGCCCCGCAGTAGGATTCCCTGTGTCGCGGGTGGCACAGACAACACAAATAATACTTCACTAACACCCATGACCCGAGAACAAACATTCATCTATCACATAAATATCTGCCCCGGCCGGGAATCGAACCCGGGACCCCCCGCTTCGTAGGTAGGGTCACTACCAACTAGGCTACGGGATCATCAAATGTTTGAATGTAGCAATTAGAGTTGAATTTAGTAGCCAATTTGAGACTAACTTTAAGGTAAAATTGGGGTGATTAAAAATAATATTATCATAAACACACCTAGTCCCGAAAAACCGTCATCTAAACAATTCCCCGAAACAAAGCTAAAACGCTTAAGCTAGGGTTTAAACCCTCAACAAAATTATGTCTATAGACACGCAAATATTTAATCCGGGTCAATAAAATTTTATTCTGTCTGTGACCTTGCGAATCTGCCCTAGTAAGCCGTTTGTGAAGTATTACGATACTAGATTGTCACGCGGGTTCGTCTGCGGAAAAGTATGTAATTTTTTTTTATTAAATCCCACGGAATTAAATGATGATCTTGTAATTAGGATAATTATGGTCTGTCAAAGTGCAAAGTTTCTTTCAAATCCGTTTAACCGTTGATGCCTGATTTTTACACAAACATACAAACGTTAATTCATAGTCAGGATGTGTAAAATTGGAATAAAATCTATACTATGTCCTATTTCTGGACGTAGTCTATCACTGTGCCAAGTTTTAACTTAATTCGCACAACAGCTAACGCGTGAACGAAACCCAAAAATGAAATTCAATTTCTCTATTTCGTGTTAGGAGCTAATGGTCGTCAAAATGTACAAATTACATTACACTGTTTTTTTTAATCATTTACATAATTACAATAAAAGTTCCTTATGTCCAGACAGACAATACCTCAATACGTATTATATCATCGGCGTTATGAAACACAATATCTAAACATCTTTACAAACTTTCACATTTATAATATTAGTAGGTAGTAGGATTTCCATGGTAACTGTTGGGGAACAATTATTTGGCTCTAGTAGACCTTTAGAGTGTATTAAATAAATAATGCCTTTGCCTCCGGGCGAGTAATGCTTTTCGGGTGAATTACTAATGAACTGGCTTTTGTGAGATACGATCGAGTATTTACGAATTATATTGTACGGTTAAGGTGCTATTTCACGTAGTGCAGATTGCGATAGATATCAACTGTTAATTGCGATTATTACTCGACTATATTAGAATTAGTCTGGATATGGAAATTAGGCTTATATTCATTAAAGATAGTTTTTGATCATACATGATAGTATGGCGCAATAGATGCTGGAAAGCCAGTCAATAAGTCTGGGATTAAATTACAACTGAAAAAGTTGTTTGAATAATGAATTAATTTTTTTCTTGTTTTCAGGGTTTATTCAACGAGAGTGGTTTGTTTATTAAATGTTCATTTTATAGAGGTTTTTTAAAGCTAGTAGTAAATGAAATTAAAAGAGAAAATGATTTTTTTTAAAACAAGCTTTTATTGCTTATTAATAAGAAAAAGAAGTAAAAAGTTAAAAAGTGCAAAATTTCAAGTCCCTACTGTTAACCGTCAAGGAGTTCAATCGTCTGGAGCCATTCCTGTTGGCAGTATCACATCATGCTCATTATAAACATGCATTGTCGTCAGGACTGGACCAGTGTGTAAAATTTTAGCTTAATCGGACACCGGGAAGTGGGTGAAATTTAGCTTGCAAGATTTGATTACAAACACCGGGACAGGTGAAACTAAATAAAAGCTTGTAAAAAGTCTATTAAATTATATTTCACGTCAAACTCGTTTCTCCTGCAGTTGAGTTTTAAACCCGTAGTAACTTCGAAGTTTATTTAGGTACCGATCTTCCAGGTATTTCTTTGTTCCTCTACCTTTCTAAATAAAATATTCAGCATATCTTTACTCACGCCGGTACAATATTAAGGCCGCTTGCCGAATGTTATTGATAACCCAAAATACGAGGCTTATGTTATCGTGTGGTTTTGTACTCAATGCAAGGTTTTTATTTATCGAACGAGTTAAAACTTAGATAAGTAGGTTTTTGATGATGAAATGGCTGTCGCGCCTCTGCCGTTTAAAGGGTCTAGGTTCGATTCCAAGCGAGGCAAATAATGAGTTTAAATGTCTAAGTCTGTGTATGTTCTTATATTTAAGACTTGTCTTCCGCCCGTGGCCGCGACCGTGTGGAATTCGGTCTTGTCGCGCGACTTTTCCAAGATAAAAAGTATTCTATGTCCTTTTCCAAGTTCAGTTCTATCTTCATACCGAATTTCATCTAAATCGATTCAGTGGTTTAGGCGTGAAAGCGTAACAGACAGACATAGTTACTTTCGCATTTATAATATTTGTAGAGATGTTCGTGTCACCTATGATACCAAGAAATACTAAGTAGGGCTATGTATAACGTGTATTATAAATACATCAAGTAAATCGAAGTATATAGTCCCTATATGGCGCTGTAAAATATACCATAATAATAGATCTTTACAATCCTTCTAGACATACTATAAATTGTGAGCGAATTTCAACTATAGAACGGGTATTCTATTTTCCAATTTCGACCATAAAAAAAAATGTTTTAGTTATAAAAAGCCATAACATTTTTCTGTGTCGATTTTAGCCTAAATCCTTCAACGATTGTCCGCTTAACCAACTAAAGACGCATTCAGTATGTAAATAAAGGCCGTGAAGTTTGTTGAAGAGCCCGGTTATGCCTTCTCTTTATTCAAGCTGAAGCAAACTCGCGTTAGTTGTGAATACCAATGTAGATTGCTTTGAGTGATTTGGCAAACCAGCGTTGTTATTTTCTTTAGGGTATAAAATGTTGACGCTTAAAACAAGCAGGAACAGAAGTAAAAACGTATAACTTATATAATACGTAAAGAGTAATGCAGGCTCAGTTAAAGGTACTTGTGTAGCGACGTGTATAAAGGTAAATTTTGTGTAAAATATGTGCATTAAAAATATTTATTATTAAAAAACGATTATGCATTAGATATAAGTTCAGTTTTAACAGCGACGTCACTCATATATCAGACGGAAAATCTCTTTTACATACCGTTATCGATGACTAGGGTATCATGTTTTGTGGGTGCAATAAATAACACAGATAGATAACGGACAAACCTAGACCTAGAACAGAAACTGAAAGTTCATCGTTTTATTAAAGATCACCTAAACAAAGAACATCTAACATCAAATGTGGAATGACGTAAAATTTATGATAGCTAACATAATAGTGACAAAATAGGACAATGTGAATTTCCCTAAAAAGACACGAAATTAATGCCACTTTTTTTAATGTATTCCGGGAAAAAATCCTAAAATATTTTTGAGCAGCATGAACAAATTATTAATTTTAATCACCAGATGTCGCGTGCGGACACACATTAACCGGCTCTCCGTTGAAATAAGGCCGATAAAATACTTCAGTTATTATTATTAGCATAATAATGCCCCCTTTAAAGTCACATTAAAAGGTGTACAGCGATAAGGGATTGTTAATGAGGTGTGCGATGATTAATGTAAAATGCCATCGAGTTATTTACGAGTGTCTTGTGAGTCGAGTTTTCGGAGTAAGGTTTTTTAAAAGTACAGATAAAAATTAACCCTAAAAATCCAAATGATAAATAAGGATAGCTGAAGTTATAATAAATGACTCTTTAAATAAATTTCATTTGTGACTTGTATTATTCGGCTCTTTTAGTTAACAAAATTTCCGACCATTGACCTATATCTAGGTACGTTGGTCAACACTTAGCCAGCGTGGTGGATTATGACATGTGGCCTGTACTTCTTACAGTGAGAGCCGAGCCCAGCAGTGGGACAGCTATGTGTTGTAACAACAAACTGGGTATAAAACGACGCTTCATAATACATCAAAAAGCTCAAAACTCCTGCCGACGCGACCCAAAAACGTATCCTGTTTAAATTTCGAGTACATTCAAGATCGCAATTTAACATTAAACCTTGTACAGACCACATTTTACCGGGCGTGTGATAGTTATCAAGTGAATTGTAGCCCCTATTTCCCCTGGGACGACTGAAAATTTCAACAGTAGGGAAACTGATGTCGCGGGTTTTTATAAAATGGAAATTCAAATGGAAAAATTATTGGTGCTATATAACGTTGTGGGGTTGAGGACTGGACTATTAAAGGGCGGGTTTGGGGTGGTTCTATAAATAAATAAAAATTATGTAGTTACCTACAATAATTAATAAAAAAACTAAAGCTCGCTTGCTAATAATTTTTCTGGGGTTAGGGGGACGCAATAGAAAAATATAATAGCCTAAAATAGTCACTTTCACAAGGGCCTTCACAATGTTGACGCTCTAGAGCCTGAGTTCCTATCTTGGGGGTACTATTACCCCTGCATGGGTAGGTACATCAGCAATTTTACGGGGGTAATAAAAGACCTAATAATAAGGATCATACAGTAAAAAACAGAAAAAAATATTTGTATTATTTTGATAATATTTAAAAGACGCAGTAAAATCAGTTGTCCCCACCACAGACCACAGGGGTAATATTGAAAAGGTTGAAAACCACTGCTCTAGAGCATCCCAAAAAAACTTACAAACATACATACGCTTAACAACTTGCCTCGCTTGACCCACGATTTCTTTGTAACCATTCACTAACAATTATTATAAGCGTTTATTTAACTAAATTGTTTTCTTTATTTATTTGAAGTCTTTGTTATTAAATGCCTTAGGGATGTTTGTAATATGTATAATAGCTCAGAGATGTCTCAGTATTCTAGACAAAGCAACGGTTTTTAAGAATACTTACTTTCTAATTTTGTATTATTTTTTGTATGTTTCTTCTTAAAAAAAAACATTACCCGCTTTTTGTCGGGTAAAAAAAAACAATTGAAAAATAATTAGTCTTTGTTTTCGACGCCTTGCTCGTGCGTGTTCCTGTATCGGTATCTGAAACCTGCCTTTTGTGACATTAGATAAAGTGGTTGATTAATCACCCAGAATAATTAAGGGCACCGAATTATAATGAGCCCATAATACATGCTATTCTACGTTCACAGCCCTTTTAAACAATGGGTTTGTTTATGCTTATTATTGATATTATCAATACCAAACGGTTGTTTAGGGTTACGTACCTAAAAGGTAAAAACGAGACCCTATTGCTAAGCCTCCGTTGTCTGTTTGTCTGTCTGTATGTCTGTCTGTCTGTCTATCTGTCTGTCTATGGTCTCATAAATCATAATAGCTGAAAAGCTGTTTTTTTTTACAAATTATGTATTTCCGTTGCCGCTATAACAATAAACACTAAAATTTCTTTTTTCAACAAAAGTGATTTTCTTTTATAAAATGATCTACAGAATACATCGTGGGCGAGTCCGACTCCCACTTGGCCGTTTTTTTTTTAGTTTATAACCTCAGACCAAAAAG
Source organism: Lerema accius (assembly GCA_001278395.1). Classification (NCBI taxonomy): domain Eukaryota; kingdom Metazoa; phylum Arthropoda; class Insecta; order Lepidoptera; family Hesperiidae; genus Lerema; species Lerema accius. The sequence goes on from LGAG01000492.1 coordinate 192,509, forward strand.
TACAATAGACTCGGTCTTTAAATTAAAAAGGTGAGGTCATGTTTTTTTCTTTACGATTTGGTATCATTAAATTAAATCTATGAAATCGCGACTAATTAATTAAAATTTAACAAAAAAACAAACATGAAAACCGACTTTAAAATACGCAGTCATAAACACACGCACATTATAGTCTAAAAATTACGTAATTAATAAAATATAAAAAAGAAAACCAATAGTTAAAAAACAATTAGGATGATTGAAAATTAAGGACTAGTAATTAATGAAATGCCTTAGAAATTAACCCTAAAAAGTGAAAAATAAAATTAAATACTCATATATTTTTTAACCCTAAGTAACTACACTAACACTTAAAAGTTTTCAAATCGATTAAACACCGATATAGTCAACTTTCACGAACATAAAACACAATTTACACGTATTACTGAGAGAAAATGTATTTTGATACTATCGTATGGTAATACCTCATTATTACGCGATCAATTTACCCGTTATACGAATTACGCTTTTGCTGTTACGAAGTTACGTAATTTTACCTCTTGTTAGTAATATGAGGTGCTTCGGTATTAGCGTAGAAATTGATAAATATACACGATGGGTCACTATGGCCCATGAAGTAGTTAGCGGTTAGGTTCGGTATATTAATATTTTGACGTAAGAAAATGTAATTGCTGTCAATAATCTGTTTCGTTGCTTAAAAACTTTTTGGAAAATCTGAAAAGTCATAAATTTGAATTAAAAAACATTATATCTGTTACTTAGTTTTTAGATATTTTTTTTCTCTTATTTTAAATATTTTTTAGGTTTATCGAAAATTTGAATTGTTACTTTCAACTATTAGGTACATTTTTACGTCGCGTGGTACGAACATTTTTCAATTAATTAAAATGCACCGTTAACCAAAGCCATTCAAATGGTAACTAGTAACTTTGGTCACTTTCACAATTGAAATGAAATTAATGACACCCTGTATATTAAAATCTGTCAATCGGTTTATGTTCTACATACATACAAACATACGCTCAAAATATTACCTTGATGGGTAGTCGGGTAAAAACCGGCAAACCACCAAAATCTAGACATCTAAAGTTAAACACCAAATCGTTTGAACCTAATAGATCTTTATTTGGGCCCATTACCCAATTCCGTGCATTCAATTAGTTCGTTCACAAAAGCTTTTGAAGAAGGCTGTATTAGGGCGAGCGCAAACGTCCGGAATTAAAAAAAAATCAGATTCTGAATTCAAATTCTGAATTTTATGAGCCTATCGCAGACGTCCGGCATTTGTCAGATTCTGAATTTACTCTGACATGGGGAGAGCGGGGTAGATAGAGCCAGGAGTAAGTTGTGTCGACGCAAACATTTGCATAACAGAAAAAGTCTTACAGGCTCTTTCAACCCCACTAGAAATTCAGAATCTGAAAAATTGGGTAAGCTTTTTTCTATTATGGAAATGTTTGCATCAACACAACTTACCTAGCTCTCTCTACCCCGTTCTCCCCTACTATCAGGGTAAATTCAGAATCTGTCAAATTCCGGATGTCTGCGGCTTATAGAATTGAAAATCTGAATTCAGAATCTGATTTTCTGAAAAATTCCGGACATTTACGCCGGCCCTAAGCGGCTTTATAATTGTGGCTATTGTCTTCAACCCCCAATTATTAGGGGTTGCGTCAGCAAGGGTAGCTGGCCAGTCAAATGTCGTATTGGGAAATGCATTGATTTTTAATTTTTACCCTTTTTTAGCGATTTGTTACGCGTTACTTTTTACCCGATAATCAGTAATAATAAGTAATCTTTATCGAGCCATTGTATGTATGTAATAAGTATGTATGTCAATTGCTACGGCACGCTCTACAGTCTAGACGACTTAACGGATTGATTGGTGATGTCATTGAATTTGTCTGGATTGTGAAAATGACTGACTGTAAAATTATATTACCTTTAATTATTTTTTTTGTTTTGTAGTTTTTGTACATTTTTTTAGGTAGGTACTGGCTGTATATTTTTTTTAAAAAACCCCAACCGTAAAAAACCCAACTGTTAAGTCCTTTGTTTCTCTATTAATGATAACTTTACTTTATTTAGGCGTGAAAAATAACCAGATATTTTCGTATTATAACATTGCTAAGGATAATACTTCACGAAGCTATATGTTACAGGATTTTTCCTTTTAACAAACATCTAAGGCCTTTGTCCTAATGTTAAAGGAAGAATAAAGTTAATATCACAAAAAATCGAGAACTCATAATTGTATGCGCCGTTATTTTTTCTTACCAAAGAGAGAACATAAAATCCAATAAAACACGAAGAGAAAATTATTAGGGTTCCGTAGAGATTATTAAAAATAAATACTCATAGATTTAATTTAAAAGTTAGGAGGGAACAGGAAACTTCATATACAATACATACAGGTTAAGTGTAGTAGATTTGGCATAGTTAAAGTTTACACGGGGAAAAGTGTGGAAAGCTATATTTTATTTGTTATTATGTGTGTTATGTGTATACTAGACGATGCCCGCGGCTCCGCCCGCGGAAAAGTCCATAAACAAAATATTGATTTTATCCCAAGGGAACCTATAATCGGGATAAAATGTATCCTATGTCCTATTCCTGGATGCAACCTATCTGTGTACCAAGTTTCAGCTTAATCCGTTCAACGGTTAGACCGTGAAGGAGGGACAAACATCCAAACATCCAAACATCTTTACAAACTTTCACATTTATAATATTAGTAGGATTACGTATAAATACATTAAATTCAGAATTTAATACTAAACGCACACTAGTACACGTTTGATACACTGACATGTCACACAAACGTCATCTAAAAGCGCCCATTGATAGTCACTTGTTTTTACTTTTTTTTCACAGAGCCAGGAAAAATTACACCATATTCCAATTCGCACTTGACCACTTTTTTTAATACTTTCATTGACTTTGACAATGTAAAGAGAATATCTAAATGCAGGAAAATAATTAGTCGTGGACCGAACTCAAAACGAGTTTACGGACTTTGCGAATCGCCAACAAATTGTTGGAAAAGAAGTCACATTCGTGGTTCTTAAAGCTTTAAGACCTTTTTGAAATACTAAAAGCCCTTATTAAATTTTTAAAGTGTCACTTAGTATTGATATATGCAACAGTTTCGCTATTTGAGAATAACTAAGTAAGTATTAAAAGGCTAATTTTGATCGATACATTAATACTTCTATACCTCGTTTTTTCGTCGTGATTTTAAATTTAAACAATCTTACAGTGTCTTTTTATTGTAATTATCGATTTAAAGATAAGACAGACATAAATAAAAAAAAAAAAAGAATAAACAATAATTTAATGTTAAAATAAATTTCTGTATACTTCTAAATTTTTTTTTATTAATGATATAAATAAAAGTAGTGCCAAGATAGTTTACTTTTTAAATCACAACGTAAAAAACGAGGTATGTTTGTTTTATTACAATGATTCACCAAACTAGTTATACTCGGAAAATTATACTGCACTTTGACATAAATTGTGATCGGTTGAATGTAAAAAGTCAATAAATGAGAATGCAGGCAAGTTAAATAAGCAATTTAAATGCCATTTCCAATTTTAGTCGTTAGTTTTAATTTATCATTCAAATACTGTCTCGTTAGAAGTCGTTTATTCGTCATTTTGTGTTCGCCAAACTTCCCGTCCGTGTGTATCGTAATAAGGGATGCATTTATAATGCAGTGACGCGCCCAGACGAGGGACGTTCCAATCACATTAATATAACCCCGCGTTGTTCATTGTTTGAGCTCGTGTGTACTTTTTGGTTTTGGTAAGTCTAAGAGATGACATGTTGCTTTTTGGGAAAATTATACCGAACATTTTTGTAGTAATTCTCCAAATTTTACGCCGTGCTACGAGTATCCATAAATTTAATTAAAATAAACTTACTGTTTTTAACGAACATGAACAAACATAGCACTAATATCAATATACCAATATATTGGTACTATCCATTAATAAGTCAATTGTATTGTAGTAAGATTTCCTGTTACAAATTGTATTTTTAAAATGAATATAATTATTTACTTATAGCTAATAGGGACCTACGAATAAAGAACAACCATGTACTTATCTATTGCTCAAATTTCTTCCAGAATCGAACCTAGAACCGCTGGAGTTAGCTGTAATAAATATAAACTAGTACGTATTATATTACTTAAGGTCAATCAATACCTGTAATTAAACAAAAAAAAATTGCATTTTTTTAATTGGAATTAAGTTAAGTTTGACAAATATGTATAGATAATTATTTTTTAACATTTTGACATTCTCTAATATTTGATATTTATTTTGATCACAATTTTTTTTCATTTAATTAAGACTCATTATAATGTCCCATCATAATTATAATCTAAGCAACTGACATTGCGCACCTTGTGGCTTAACAGATTCTATTTATTTTGATTAATGACCTCACCGCAACTTTTTTGTAGACTCCATCTGCTTAACGTGTTACCATTTTTAGGTGACACATTAAATAGATATCTGTTTATTGTCAAAAAGTGACCACCATGTTGGTGTCACCACTATAGTTAGTATTCTCTACATAAACTTGTCGTTTTGTCGAAATCCGCGCGTGGATGTCGGCCCTTTGACGGTGTTTTGTAGAGTGACCATGAAAAAGGTAATACTATGGGACAAAAAATATGTATCTACATGTAACGTTATATTATGGGATAAAAATTTAAAATTAATAAAATATTTAAATGCAACAGTATTTGTAAGTTACGTAGCATGTAAGAATTTATGTAACCATTTTCGGTTGAAAAACTACGCCTTCCATAATTTCTATAAATCATAAATTCTACAGCATTTAAACAGTTTCCTAGGATAATTAATGTTCTAAATCACTCCCTACCATATAAGCAATTAATATGTCTAGTTTCTTTAAAATAATTTAAGTGCTTAAACATGATGCTTGAACAAGCAGACAGATAATAGATGTCTATTATTAGTTCAAATAAATAAAAAAAAATACATTTTTTTAACAACAGTTATAGTAATACTTTCAATTTATATACTTCAATACATAATGTATAATGAGGATGTGCGAATAGTATCAGTGCATATAGGATCAGATTCTGATACTGATATATAAATAGCTAACTAATTTAATTTGAAAGCCATAAATGTAATTTATTTCATTTCTATAACATAGTCTGAATTGTTACAGTTTAAAGTTTCATTAAGTAACGTAGGTCTTAAAACGAAAAAAAATATGAATATACAACTTATCGGACAGTCTCCAAAAAACAGTAACCATGGCGACCCCCCACGCAAGTCACGCAGCAGGCCTTGTCGGCCCGATGTGAATATTA
>LGAG01000494.1:0-15736 GCA_001278395.1 Lerema accius
TTGGTGAAAATAAATGTCTTTTTGCTTTGATTATAACAGTTCGTTTGTTGTTATATCTGTTATGAAACTTATGTGGCGGACGAAATTTTATGCGAGCGAAGCCGCGGGCAACAGCTAGTTATAAATAAACGACCTTTCAAAATCGTGTGTGCATGAATTTATTAAATTAAGGAATTTAAAAACCTTCGACGCATTTTATTATCAAACGAAACTAAGGTCAGTCTCGAAAAAGTCACCAATATTTTTTTTTGTCATACTCACAATTATAATCATTCAGTCTTACATTCATTAATTCTTCCCCCCTACAACTTTTAACGGCTCAACTGATTCTCATCGAACGTGTCTATGAACACTCGCAGTTAAGTCACTTTTAATACAAAAAAAAATTGAAATCGTTTCATTAATTCGGGGGCTACGGTGCTATAGACAGACATACTCGTAGGTACCCATAGACACGACAAACTTATAACACCCCTCTTTTTGCGTGGGGGGTTAAAAAGAGGTCCAAATGAACCCTTCACATAGGTTTTTATATGACAAAAGATTCATAATTATAATACGTTATGTCTAGACATGCCACGTGTCTCTGAATCAATTCGGCTCCAGTCGCTCCCAAATAAATTACCTATTAAATAAATTACCTATTTATCAGTCTATCATTACATTCATTACCCATAACTGTTTCACTTGTTGATCTCGAATTTTCTCCAGAATGAGGTTCATTAAGGCAGTGGCCCATTTTCCGCCATCGATTTCAGTGTAGGTTATAACGTTAGTTCCCAGTTTGTATTGTCACTAAACTCCTTCTAAACGGCTGGCACGATTGCATAATAAAATTATAATTTAAAAAAATTAAACCAATTTCAAAAAAGAAAAATCTGCGAATCCGCATTTGGCCAGCGAAGATCTGTATGAGTTCAGCAGTGGAACAGCTGATGATGAAATAATCCTAGGTACTACATTATTACAAAAGGGAGGCCGCCTACGAATGGAAAGCCATTGGAATTAATTTAATTCATAATGAGCATATAGAGATTTTATATTATTACCTTTAACACAATGAAAGAAGCCACAGAGTTTGACAAACTAATTATAAATAATCAGTCAAGTACGAGTCGGACTCGCGCATGAAGGGTTCCGTGTCATCATTGTCATATTTTCAAATTAATACTTCCTTTTTTTAAAATACCTAGCAAGTTTTTACCTGCGTAATAAGATCGAGAAAGAATTACGAAGAAGAGAAAATTACGTTTGATGTATGGGAGTCCCCCTTTAATATTTAGTTTATTTTATTTTAATTATTTATTTTCAAAGGTAACATACAACTATATATTCTGTAAAAATTTTAAGCGTCTAACTGTTGTACCTAGTTATTATATTTAAGCAAAAAATACACGATTATTATATGAGAACCCCCCTTAATATTTTCATTTTTTTATTTTTAGTATTTGTTGTTATTAGCGGCAACATAATTTATGAATTTTTATGCTTTGTAGCTATCATCGTTTATGAGATACAGCCTGGTGAGAGACAGACAGACAGACAGACAAACAGGCAGACAGACAGCAGAGGCTTAGTAAAAGGGTTCCGTTTTTACCTTTTAGGTACGGAACCCTAAAAATGTACAAAATATCACTTTCAGGAGCAGCTACGAATTATAGTCAGGCTTGTCTTTGAAATTGCTACTAGAGTACCAAATATTTTAAGAAAAGAAAGAATAAAAAGATATTACTAATATACCTATTAAAATAGAACCTATCTCTACAGTGTTTACTGTCTTCTTTTATAAATAAACTCTGTTTGTTTTCCGTAAGCCAGATTCAATCAGGTACCTAATTAATTAAACTTTATGAATCTATTTTACAATTCTCTGAAAAAACGAAATAAGTACCTATTGAAAATATTTATGGCATTGCAGAATGATGATTAAATTACTAATGAAATTTAACAGTTTGGAAATCTGATGGCTCGCCGATTCGTCGAATGAATATTATCTGAATTATAAATTTTCAGGTAGGTATTCGTGGAATAACACAGAAAAATTGCTGTGTTTTAAATGTATGTTTTAATATTTGTTATTCCTTTATCTTCATTGTCATAAGAACGTTTCTTTTTTTGTTTTTTCTTCGTAACTCATATAAATTAGTTATAATTACTGTAGGTACCTCTTACCGTTTTAATTTCTGTCTTTCGTATAACTACTACTGTACCCTGCTATGTTTCTTACAACGCTTTTGTATTTTTATAAGCTTTTTTCTCAATAAATTTCTTTTTGTTTTTTACAATGACACTAAGAATACAATAGGGTAATTTGTAATTATTGACAATCCATCTGATAGTAAGTGGCAATAATAATTTAATAATAGTAATTTTTATATTCCGCAGTCATCTATATACCTGAACGTTGACATTAGCTGAAGATAATACGCTTAATTAATTAGGTAGGTAGCTATTGATCAGCAAAAACCATTTTCTGATTTAGAACTGAATTGTATTTACCTAATGACATTTTAAAGTGCCATTTTTTAATATCTAACACAAAAGAGCAATAGATTTCATTAGTGAAGGTGTGTAAAAGCTCCATCTATGTTTCAGTGTAGGGTGTCGTATACTAGTGGTTCTCAAAGCTAAATCCACTTTGCTAACTGCCGAACTACGAACCCAAGTTTAATCCATAGTTACCTATCTGCCTAAACCTGGCACCTATTTATAAGTAAAATGTCCGATGGCATAAATTTCCTATCCTTAACTTTAAAATACTACAAGCCGATAATCCAGAATATGCAGCGAATTTTTTGCCTAGTAATCTAAAAAAGCGTAGATGGATAGCCAAATTGTTAGGAAATTATCACAATCAATGTCTTGTTACAAAGTCAGCTCGTTTAGATTGAAAAAGATTAATACTCATTTGCACCCCTGCGATTAATGCCATCTAGGTAATATGATCGGTAATACGTTGGTAGCCAAGAACCCTCCGGCTCATTAAGTAAAGACAGCGTGGACTATAGTTCAAAATTTTGAGGGAAAATATAAAATTATAGGTATGTGACATCGATCTAATTTACTTTAGTTATGCTAAGCGTAAGGTTTTCTTTAAATCTCAAATACCTTCCTTAATAGCTTTCATAACAAGATGCTGAATCAATCAATAACAATCCTACAATAAAGAATATAAAAAAATCATAGAAACTTTTTCACATGAGCATATTTTACAGTACGAATATAGCCTACTATTGTAATAGGACTAAATTGTGTGATAATTTCGACATCCATTCAATTCGCCCCAAAGTTCTCAATCAGACGCTGGCAAATCAATACACATTACATGTCTAAAAATAAGCGAGTCTAGGGGACCTGCGTGGATGTGATTGTCGAAGGTAGCGATCTCCCGTTCGAGTTTGCGCAGTAAACAATGCATTGTGCAAAGCGCGGCGCTGCATGTAACAGATTCCAATCGACATCAGAAAGCAACAAGTTACGGTTCATTTTACCGCGCTTTTGGACTTAATCGATTTAACTCCGATTAAAGAAGAGTAAAGCACAAAGGCGTGTTAAAATGCCTTGGGTTATTAAATATTGCCCCAGATGCATTAAAGGCGCTCGAGGTTCAGTTATGACGGGAACACTAATGTGAGTAATCCAGCTATCCAATCACAGTCAGCAAATTAAGTAGGAATAAATCATAAACTTAAAAGTTAATAAACGAAGGGTGGCTAGACTTTTGCGAAACTAAGACCAAGAAACCAGTAAGGAACTGTATATAATATATTTAACAAATGATTATCTATCTTTTGTTTACAGATCCATACTTACGTATTATAGCTGGGACTACCTCGGGTTATACATTTGGGCTATGTTCTTCATCTTCGTATTTCTGAAGTGCAAAGGAATCGTCTAAAATTTCTACTCAAATACTTTACAAACTTTAAATTCTTTACGAATATAGATGATAGAATAGACAACGTTTTTTATTTCAATCCCTATCGTAAAAATAAATGTTAGACTTCGGTAGGACATTCTGAACATTAATTAAGTACCTACCTATTTGTTCATTTTAATAACATTCATAAGTTGACTGTCTACCACCTAAATATCATGACACGGTATTGATTTGGTAGGGGCTTAAATACTTTTTGAAGGTTTCAAGTAAAAAAACAACAAGGAAAATGCTATGATAAAAAAAGGTATTTTATCAAAACCTCTCTAATTCAGTTTTAAAATTATTTTCAGTCTATCTCTTTAAAGAAGTATTTTAGTTTCAATTTTCAGTCTCTGGTCTCCAATGAAATCAACTCGATTGGGTTGGTATCTGATCTGGAAGAATTAAAGACTAGGTAATTAATACAATTAGAGTGGAAGTATGACATCTGAAACAATATTGAAGCAAATCAAATATTTCAATAACATTTATGTTCTTAATTGCTTTGATATTTTGTTATTTTTTACAACCTACGAACACTTAGCTTGATTACAGTTCTATTCAATTCATTATCGTTAGATAAACAGATTATTAGATAAACCGATAGTTAGATAAACCCTGTTTTGAAACACGGGTTTAAAATTTATTGTGGAAGTGTAAAACTAAACTGCCAATCTACTCATATTGTTATACTTATTGACTTTTTTTATTAGAAATAGAATTACTTATTAACCATACTAAAAATAAGTCAAAGTGAAAGCTAAGGTATAGAACTTTAGTAACTTAATTTTGTAATGTCATGTCATGTTATATTGTGCATAAAAAAATTACTGTGATACTTGGGATTGTTGTTAAATTACATTTTTTCATTATGAGAAAGATGTGCAAATACTTTCAATATACTTATATTTACATACCAGTCATAATATTATTTTTAATTTCTTTCAGCAGTTAGTAAATAGTTGATAGATAATCCTTAAAATCTTGTATGTATAAAAATAATATACAGAAACCTGATGACGTTATTTTTAACATAATTGCAATAACACAAATTTAGTTAAGTATGCATTGTCAGTCTGTTATGTCCAATTCTCATGATATTATCATCACATAGATATATGTACATGCCGATTGTGAACCGAGCTTCCTTCATAGGTATTCCCAAATAACTAGGTCTCGAGGTGTTACAAAAAGAAATCTCATTAGCAAATCTACTGATATTGCTTATGCTTTTAGTCAACAATTACTACTTACTATCAAATAACCTGCCTGCTATTTTGCCAGTCTCTCAGACCATAAAGACTACGCTCCATTGGCCACACTCAGAGCGTAATCAACAATTAACTAGCCTATTAGCCATACCTAAACTATTTTAATGAGAACATCAATTTATATAACGTGTTTTTTATATTATTATGCAACTTGATGGGGTCCTACTTCTTTTGTTTTTTATAGTTAATTACATTATTCTGCTGAGACTACATAATATTTATAATTGTCAAGTCCTAACCTCTGTGATATATTTATATAGATTGCATAAATAAAACAACATTTTAAATCACTAGGTTTATTCTGTATTCATATAGTATTGCTATCTTATGTGTGCCCATTCTCAAGGCCAGGAAGGTGGATCCCCCTCTTTCACTTTACCACCAAATAACATAGATTTGTCTCTGAAGGCAGTCATCCTCAGGGTCTCTTGATCATCCAGATATTTCCCAATGAAGTAACCAATCATCGGAACTCCAAGCCATACATAGCGGGTTGTTATTCCAAACACACCCATTTTACTTCAGTTGTTTTTGTTCAGCTTTCCACTTTCTAGTGTGATTCCAATCAAGGAAGATCAAAGTCAATGAAATTGTCGGAAAAGCAATGCTTACGAGGTTCCGACGCAGAAATGTTCCAATCGCCATAAAACTGAAATGTAAGAAAATTAAGTAGGTTAAATAAATGGACCCATTGCCTGGCAGCTTAAGTGAATCCTAAGAGTACAATGGAGTTACCAATGACAATTTTACTGGTTTTTTTTTGGTTTTTAACATTCCATGACATTCACTAAGCTGTGTTGGAGACCTTCAGACAGTATAAAATCTTCTTGAGACTTTGGTTGATCACTAACCACCATTCAACTGTAGTAGTGTGGTGGATTAGTAAGCCATTCATGGTCAAGAAAATTTGGATAAAAAATTTACTCTAGTTGGGTGATTTTTAAGTGAATTTTTTTTATTGTGATGAGAACTAGATAACTCAATAAGTATCAGTTAACAATAGTCGAAAATGATGAAACACTTAATCCATTTTTATATCACCACTTAAACATAGTGCGGCTAGGGTTATATAACAATATGAATGCTTTTTTTACCGTTTTACGTTGTCATGTTAAAACTGAATAACTAAAGAGGAACAATTCCTGATTGACAAATTAGCTATACAGTGATAATATAATGATTAATAGGAGAAAAATGAGTTACTTTATAAAACTTAAGTCTAACTATTACGCCATACTGCAGTGACTGATATACACATGAAAACATGAGCACTATGTTTGTCAATAATCACGATAAAAAGATCAACTGAAACAAAGTGTATTAATTTGTAATCTTTAACTACTAACCTCAATCTCCAATGGCTATTTTTTTAATAAATGTAATGGGACATTTGAATCAAAAGAAATCTATTCATATTTGTAACTAATTTCACATTGACAAAATTGACACTGACAGTGACTATGGACAGTGACAGTTGACTGTAAGACATTGGCATCCACAGACTATGGACGCTTTGGCACCTACGCTACGGTATATATGCCTGATGCCACAGTATACCGTCTATATCATAGATCAAAGTAAAAAGAAAAGTCTATATTAAAAAAGATGAACGAAATTTAATTTTGATTACTGAAATTATTATATATTATAGAAAGTATGTAAGTGTTTATTAGTCATTTTAGTAGTTTAAATGATTACACTTTGCCTGTGTCTGCTCCAGACAGCAATCATGCAACCTGTACAACATAGAGTAATAATATACAATAAATTACGGTACTCTAAGCTGTACAGTGACGCTGACAACCGGGGAACCATCGAGCAAATATTACAAACAAGAGTAGTATCAAACATTGTACATTATAAAAGTTTTATTAACCTCCTAAAAAATACTTACAGACAAAATTTTTAAAGTACCTACCGAAATCGCTTACATGGGAGAATCAGACAAAATAATAAAAATATAATTCACAAAGAACTACCTAGGTCATCGTCACTTACCATCAGGTGAGATTTATTTATTTATTCATTTTGCATACATCATAATTATATTATAATATTTTACAAGAGCGAACTTAATGCCAAATGGCATTTTCTACCAGTTGACTCCAGGTGAAAGTGAAAATGTGAGGCAGGCAAAAGAGAAAAAAAAAATTAAAAAGTAAAAGTGAAACTAAGTAAAATAAAATGGACAATAATAATACTACAGTAGATAAATAGATTAAATATATTATACATACCCAATATTCGAATATATATATAAAAGAGATAAATACAAGAATAATAATAATACATTTTAGATTGTGCTCAATAAAATTAAAAAAAAGACAATTATTAAAAAATTATCAATTGATAAAAAATTTCAAGCACAATATAGAGAGTCTAACAGAGCCAGGCGTACATATCAGAAACGAGGACACATTACCAGAGTTATACTACTGTTGTACTCTCTATTAAGTTAACGTGGGGTAAGACTAACACACGGGGCAAGACTAACACTGTCTATTATCTCGATACGTATAGCTTAAATACGAAATTCTGTAAGATAGAACAAACGTAAATGTTCTCGGCTTAAACACACACATGTCGTTTCTTCAAGTGCATATCGAGATAATAGATAGTGTTAGTCTTGCCCCGTGTGTTAGTCTTACCCCACCTTACCTTATATTGTGGTTGAAGTGTTCATCGGAGGCATCGGCCGACATAAAAAATATGCTTTACAAGTCAAACGCTTAAGATGATCGTGTCTCACTATCACTTGTTTCTGGCTCTCGCTTGCACGGGAACGTGCCATGAGTTATGCTTTTTTATTTTAACTAGTGGACCCGGCCTCGCTTCGCTTCCATGTACCTTTTAACTATTATTCCGCGGCAACAAAAACGTCTCCCAAAAACAAAACATCTTCATACAAGCAAAAAACGCCAAGCAAGAAATACGCCTGAAATGATTAAAACAAAATATATTCTTTAATAATAGCCATATGGACACAACGTTAAGTCAGTCACGGCAGTTAGAGAAGTCCAATACAAATTTTAAATTGAAATAAGTTATGATAAATTGGACTGATTTAAATAAAATAAAGTCTAAATAATGCCCTGAGTTAAAGATTATTTATGACTGATTATGAATATATTTCATCCATTGTTCTGTCAAATCAGTCGTTTTGGCGTAATGCTATTTATAGTAAATAAAATCTATCGGGTCGGCTAGTAATCTCGGTGTTTTTAATTTTTAATCATAATGTAAAAGCCGTAAAGTCAACTCTTTTAATAACCAAGATAACTACATTAAAATCCAATAGGCAGAGTATACCTTACTATAAAATCAAGTACTTCTGACTGTGTAATAAAGTGAGCTAATAGTCCGCCGCGAACTAGTACGGTACGAGACATGCAAGTTCTACTGTGCCCATAGAATTTACTGTGCCATAGAGTAGTTACATATACAGTGAATAATAACGTGCTAGTGCTAGTAGTTCATTCCAGTCAAGTGGAGAGTCGAGGCGCATTGATATTGAATTATCTTCGTTTCGTTTCGTTCGTGTCGTGTGTCTTGTCTTTCATCGTCACCGTGCGCTACAGAGATATTTGATTATGATAATTCCCTTCCATCCCTAATAATTAATTCTTGTGGGTGCTGAAATTATGTTGATTTTAACAAAGTGAACAATATTATTGGTGATGTTGACCTCGGGCTTCTCGTTATTTTTGAAAAAGACTCTAATAGATCATACGTTTACTGTAGTAATCCGTCAGAAATCGAGAAAGCTTCAAACACGTTTGAAGCTTTCGTATTCGCATTAATGGAACTATGAACCTGGACCCTCTAACGTTTAGCTTATCGCAAATCAGTTGTCTCGTTGCAAATTTGAACAAGAAAAACTTCAAGCAGACAAGCCAAGAGTTGTTACAGGTAAGTTTTTTAGAAATAAAATTTCCTTTGTTTGGTCGCCATATTGTGGACCGGCCATAGTCTCGCCACGAGATCGTTTGGCTGTGGATGGTTTCTTCGATCGTTTGCTTGATGCATAAGCAATGAGTAATGGCAGTGTACGAAGTGGTTTGCCATTTGCCAATTTCGTGTGAGGTTAGCGGCCGTGCTGTGACGTAGTGTGTTATGACTCTCGTTACCAAAGCAACTTTGCTCTACATCATTTAATATAGATTGAAATCGATATTGAGTTGCATTATTCCGTTTATCGCTATGGCTGTTAACAGTAAGTATCTATATTTATTCATTAGGTAATATTTGTGTTTTTCACTCATTTTGCTATAGGCAGTCGTTAGTTGTATCATTATTGATTAAATTGCATTTTATCAACTTCAGTAATATTTTTATCTTTACACCTCTGATGAAATAAATGGACCTATATATTGAAATAAAAGATTTAATTATTGAGGATGTTCACTATAAATATTGTTATGGAAACTTGAAATAATTGAAATGAAAAATCAGAAGTTAGAAATTATTATTTTTAATTTCACTTCAAAATCTTATTTATAGTTATTGTCATTTCTTTTGTTTATAAATAAGCACAATATTTAAATTTATAGTTCAAGATTCTCTTAATTCTGCGATATCTATATCTATATCTACATCTATACTAATAAATAAAATTGAAGTGTCTGTTTGTAATATTAAAATAACCACTTTAAACTAAATGCATACGTATGTATACTCGATACACATACCGAAATAACATTTAAAAATTTTTTTGTCTGTCTGTCTGTTTGATCCGGCTAATCTCTGAAGCGGCTGAACCGATCTTGACGGGACTTTCACTGGCAGACAGCTGATGTATCAAGGAGTAACTTAGGCTACTTTTTTTTACTTTCGTTTCGGCGTAGGTTTCCCGAAGCGAAGCGAGGGCGGATCCACTAGTTAACAATAAATTTGTAGTGGAGTACTGACTAGAAAAGTATATAATAAGGAGGATGTTCTTATTTGTTGCTTGACATTCTGCGATTATGGCTTTGGCGATTGTTTGTTGTAGTGATGACCAAATACATCTTCAATCAGATTAAAACATTTGTATCTGGATTAGTAATATTTCATTTGGAACATCAAATCAATTGAAATAGAGTACCTTTTGTGCCTTTCACCGATAGAATTATACCAGAAATTGGATTTTTATATGATTTGTTTCTATTTCGGCATAAAATGCTATTACTTGCAACTGGTAGGTACATGAAATAAAAACAACTCGTTGTGGATGAGGAGGCGCCTATTAACCAATCTCAACAATATTATACCTATTCAATATTTATGATTATTATTATGATAAAAGTAAAGTATTACACATTATAAACATACAGTAAATCGGACAATTGTTATAAACTAAACCATTATGTTTGATTCGCTATGGTGCAAGTGAAGTATTTTTGCATCTGTGTGTTTCTAATCTATCTATACTAATATTATAAAGCTGAAGAGTTTGTTTGTTTGTTTGTTTGTTTTAACGTGCTAATCTCAGGAATTACTGGACCGATTTGGAAAATTCTTTTAGTGTTAGATAGTTCATTTATTGAGGAAACTTATAGGCTATATAAAATTACACTATGATGAATAGTAGATTAGCAGCAAAATAAAATATTCCAGAAACAGGAAAATTACGCGGGTGAAGCCGCCGGCGACTTCCAGTGGTAGATAAAATTATAGCCCATTAGACCGTCATGAAACATGTTACACTGGGCAACTATTCTAGATGATTCTGATCCCTCAAGACTGACATGTCATGTCTAGTTCTCCCATCTAAAGTAAACAGCTTATTTGGATAATTTTAAAAAGGAACTATTAAAAAAATATAAAGAATGTAGAAATATACATATAAATAAAATACATGAAATTATTGAAGAAAAATCAATCATTTTTCATTTATTTTTTTAATTTCACTGTCACAGATTCTAGCCTCTTAACTATACATTACAGATGCCAAGTTTCCAAAGTCTATAAAATTATTTTTTGAATGGAAGGTTTAAAATTGATATTAGTCTGTGGACCAAATGCCATATTAAAAAAAATGTAGCTTTGATAAATACGCGGTAAAAATTTGGCGGGAAATAGTTGTTCAGCAGTGTAAACTCTCTATAACGTATTTCAAGGGACCGGGTATTTTTTTTCGTTATCAGGAGTTTTCGTTATACAGAGGGAAATGAAAAAAAAACTTTTATTGGCCATCTTGACAGTTTTAAACTTGGTACACGACTGGACGATGGTGCGTTTAGTAACGGACATCATAATTTCCAAAAGACAATGTAATCTAAGAATAATCGCACGTGTATAAGCAATTAGCAATAACAAAAGCTAGACGGCTATTTATGACCTCAGGTAACTTTCCTAGAAATTTCGGCACCTCAAAAGATTAGTTCTGTAGGCTGATTATAAAAATAATTACAATATTAAACTCGTTGTTGTTACGTAAATATAAAATATTTGTTCGTAATAGAGAATGGCTGTGGCGTTGTAAACAGTGAATTAATGTACAAGTTTTATGGTAACCCAACCAAATTGAACTAATTCTTACGTTATAGAAAGATTTTCGTTATAACGAACGACGTTATAAAGAGTTTACACTGTATTACTATTACTTCTAATTTATTTTTTAAAGATGCCCCTGCACATTTTTTCTTTTCTTTGCTCCTTCTCCTTCATATTAAAGCATCTTTACGAAACGGGAGTAGGTAGATTAAAAGATGACATGCCTAAGTGTATCATTGACCTATATGAATAAATGATTTTGAATTTGAATTTATTTGGAATTAATCTGTAAGTAGGTAGGTACCTATCTACAATATTATATCCCTATCTTTAAAATTCTGTCTGGTGATCATTATAAATTGTTTTAAATAAACATTCTAAGTCGGTAGGTATATATTTCAACTTAGGAAGTTTCATCCTAATGAGAATTGCCATACTGACTGCACGGGCTTTTCTGTGAGACCTTTGATTATAGGTTGAAAGTTAATAACAACATTATCATGATTTTGCTTGCATTTCATACACATGGTTATGCTTGAAAGTGATTTATAAGCTGATCAGTACACTATGTAAACAACAAGTGTGCAATTTTCTTTTGTATTGTTCGATTTCTAGATACTTCATGCGTAGCCGGATAACATTATTATATAGAATTCATAAAATATGATGCGCTACTGCAATTGTTTCTGCTATGACTCAATCTGCTTGTTAGAATTGCGTTTTAGACAATTCTGCATACTTTTGGATCCTCTTCATTATATGGGTAACATAAATATTGTTAGTTGTATAAAATCCTCTAAACATGTCACTTGATAGCTTCCATAGCCAATATTCCAATGTAGTTGTATTTGTGTAACATAGTCTGCGATTAGGCCAAAAGAGTTAGCTAGCTCAGCGATAATACATTCAACCTCAATCTTCTGTTACATATCTTTATTAGGTCATAGGGCATGAGGTCTCTCGTCATAATGACCAACAACACTACTCATAATCCATTTGGTTGTATGAAACATTGATACTGCATTTTATTAACTTCTAATGCGAATGTGCATTTCATAAAAAATTTAACATGTTTTTACAACAGTGTGTTCATTGTTTGCAATCTGAGGCATATTTCTCAGAGCAGTTGTTGTGTGCTGAGTTTAGCGGAGCGGTTAATTATTTTGAGGCTAAGCCCTGAATATAATTTATTATTAGTTATATGCAATGCTATCAAAGCTCTCAGCATTTAATATTACTGGCTATTGCACGCTGGCGTGAACGAGCATCTTAGGTTAGATTCCTTAGTCTTGCTATATATTACTAGTTATCCAGGTTCCGTTCCAAATGGTTCTTATCTTTTAAATTATCAAATAATGCTAACAAAATTGGGATTTCGTTTTCGTTAAGTATTTGCGGTATTAATAATGTGTGTAATATTTTCACGACATGGTAATAACATTGTTAAACAGTTTTTTTGTGTTCTAGATTGTCGCTCTATATGGCTTGGAAGCGGAAAATCAGCTACTAAAGTGTCTCCTGACTGAAGCAGCGAAGACCTCTTGGGATAACGAACGTCAAGGTTCATCAGTGAACAGCGTCCACGCGACACTTCTTGCTCAGCATTTGGCATCGTTGCTGAGCCACCCTGCCAAGTCAACAGCGGTGTGCCGTACTATAGACCAACCCACCCGACACCTGCAAAAGGTAAGCGTGTTTATAGTTTTACAATCAGTATTCATTTCTCATACATTAAACACCTTCTAAGAAAAGTCGCCTTGTTTTTTCATAAGTAGGTTGTAGGTAGGGTCACATATCATCTCAAACAATATGGAGTTTATTGTATTACTACTAACTGCAAACTAAGTGTTCCTAGTACTTGGTGGTAGATATTAATTATATAGGTATCGAGTTAAACTTTATTATCTTGAGGTTTTAGGTGACTTCAGTCAACAGGAATCTGATATAATTAGCTTGTGTTCTCATGGGATATTAAATTTATGTGTAGAATGTTGATGTAGTGTATAAATCTTATGTTGGTAATCCCATACTGTATATTACGATCTTTTCTTTGATTGGCGCCGATTCGAGATTTTACTAAAGCGTGTGCAATGTGCAAATTATTGTAAAGTAATCGTGTAATTAGCCTTAACACGTGTTTTTAGGAGATTGGTCTTTGTGTCTCGGATAGAACAATTATTTTTTTAAATGACATTAAAAACATGAATGTATGTATTTATGTATCTGCGGCAGGTTCAGTGTGAACGAATGAAAGGTGCAAATTATTATTATATCGAATGACATGGTTATTCTCAGGATAAGTAGTTTCTGAAATTTACACATGGTTATCTGAGTATCTGAGATGAGAGTAAATATCAGCTATCTATCTTAGTTACCAAGACTATAACTATATTTCGTTTGTGAAATCGACTCACTCACACTGACTGGTGGGCGCAGGCGCGGTCGTGATTTCGAGTTCACATTGGCCGCCAGGTGTCGCGATTTCAGAGGTGGTAAACATGGACGACGATCTTTTATTATATTTCTATTAAAGAAAATAATTTTCTTTTCAAGGTTATTTTATCCATTAAAAAATAAATTTGAAAAAGAAATGGTTTAGAGTGCCGTCCGGCAATTTCTTAATGTGTTGAAACTATCAGACAGACCGGCGCCACTTATTACTTCAAAAATGTGGAACAATATTAAAATTCCCAGCGACCAGCTCAAACTGATTGATTTTCCTATCTGTTGCGCGAAAATCGCGAGCTCTATATAGTTAGTTCAATGTGAATACACACAGCAAATTTCATTTTAAAACGGTCGCAAGCTATAGTTGGGCCATTACAAACGTGCAGACTACGTCATCAATCATTTTGTCATATCACTCGTTCATACTTATAGGTATATCGGAACTCTCGCTCGAATGTGCAACCATAGTCCATCCCTTTGACGTTTTGTGTTATGACGTAGTCTGCACGTTTGTAATGTGCGTGGCTCTACTATAGCCTGCGATTTCCAACGCTATATCCCCCGCAAGTGCGTTTCAATGTGTATACGTTCAACTATACGTTTGCAATTTAGTCACCAGGCCCGTTAGTGTGTATAAACACTAAGAGTGGTAATAATTGGACTGATGGCAATATAGTAGAACTTTCAGGGCCAGTGTCATAAAAAAAACAGGGTAAACGATGGTAATGTTAATAAAAGGCATAACACGTACCTCGTAAGTTCGTAATCCCTACTAATATTATAAATGCGAAAGTAACTCTGTTTGTCTGCTACACTTTCACGCCTAAACCACTGAACCGATTTTGATGCAATTCGGTATGAAGATAGAACTGAACTTGGAAAAGGATATAGGATACTTTTTGTCGCGAAAAAGTTGCGCGATATAACCGAATTCCACGCGGGCGTAGCCGCGGGCGGATAGCTACTTATATTATTGTTTTGTTTATACTCAACGTTATTAAACCTGCGTTATCAAAATAAACGGATCATCGTGACATGAAGTGTCGTCATGAATTCTAACGAAAGTATAAAGTAACATTATAATACCACGAAGGCAGTCATCAAATATCGTAGAATGACTTTTTAAATTTCAGCTTCCGTTCAGTTTAAGAACTCTTTTAAGTTCTTCGAAAGCGAATATTTCACAGACAAATTTTCTTCTTCGGCACAATCATTTTGGGTAATTAGTAAAAAACATTTTGACGTGCAATGTTGGGTGATTATTATAACACTTATTTTTATTTAATTATTATAACATCAGGTGCTAATAGTGAGAGGGACGGAGGGCCCGCGCGGGGCGAAGTCCCACCTATGTAAAAGACTTACAAATTGGGCTCGGTTAGGTTTATTAGGTCTGTGTTTTAACGGAAAAAACGAAGGGACCCCGCGCTATTGGGGTCCCGTCGGCATCTCTGACAGATGTTTTTGATCAGAATGAAACTCTCAATAATAATTCCCCTTTTTTACTTTTCCAGAATTAAATTTTGTAGTTATAGAAATTGCCTATAGAGTACAGGATTTTAATCTCGAAAAAAATTACTTCGCATTTCGTAGAAATTTGGTTTGTGGGAGGAAGTTCTACTAG
>LGAG01000494.1:24429-63030 GCA_001278395.1 Lerema accius
TATTTTTTTTTTTTTTTTTTTGCGTGGATAGTTTACATTTTTTTTTACTATTTATATATTATATCCCACCCTAATATCCAGACTATATTTTTTTGTTTTATTATTATTCACTAAAGTAAATTTGCTCATTATCCATTTTGCATTCTACCAAACCGTTCTCACCCTGGGAACGGTCTGGTATAAAGCAAAATGAATGATCAAGTTAACTTTAGTCTGTGAAAATTGTTTATAGGGCTGTCGTCTGCGCTCCCAACGCTATTTCGGTTATGTCCAAAGTTACCAACTGCGGGGCCGGAGGAATTGGCAGCAGGCCCTCGATAGCAAACGCCACAAACATTGACACATTGCTCACCGCCACTGACCGTGAGGAGAAGCTAAGCGCACCTCCAGAGGCTATCCAAGACAAAACTGCCTTTATTTTCAACAATCTCAGTCAACTGAATTTACAAACAAAGTGCGAAGAGCTGAAAGAAATAATTACTGATGAATATTATCCATGGCTATCCCAATATCTTGTCATGAAGAGGGCATCCATCGAACTTAATTTCCATGCCCTATATTCAAATTTTCTCGATGTTCTTAAGGTTCGCGACGTCAACAAAATGGTAACAAAAGAAACTTATCGCAATATTAGAGTGTTGTTACGTTCTGACAAAGGCATAGCGAACTTTTCTGACCGATCCTTGCTAAAGAACCTCGGTCATTGGCTCGGCATGCTCACGTTAGCTCGTAATCAACCAATACTATATGTAGACCTGAACCTCAAAGCACTTTTGCTCGAAGCGTATCACAAAGGGCAACAAGAATTATTATACGTAGTTCCTTTCGTCGCGAAAGTATTAGAATCATGCGCGAAGAGTTGTGTCTTTAAGCCACCTAATCCGTGGACGATGGCGCTGATGAACGCGCTGGCGGAATTACACCAGGAGCCGGATTTGAAACTTAACCTGAAATTCGAAATAGAAGTTTTATGCAAGAACTTAAGCTTGGACATAGCCGACCTGAAGCCGTCGTTGTATTTGAAGGATCCGGAGAAGCTGAGAATGATAGACTTCCAGTTATCCCAGCCGAAACCAGCGAAGGAAGTGGCAGCGAACAACACTCCGATGTTAGTGAATCCGCAGATGGTGCAGCCGCCGCCGATGCCGATGATCGCGCCGCCTCCTCCCATGATGCCCTCGGAAGACATGGCCGCGGCCGCCGCCGCCGCTGCTGCAGCCGCCGCAGCCGTCTCCGCCGTGCCCAACCCCGGAGCACTCATACCCACCGACCCCAATATGATGGGCGTTCTTGGCATCCCCGAACCACGGTTCAACTACCTCGACGTGAACGTGTCCTCTACGTCAGCTTTCGGACAGAAGATTATTTTCAACCCGCACATCATTCTCTTCCAAAACTATCCGCATCTGAAACAATTCGTCAAACCGTCTATAGAGAGATCGATCCAAGAATGGATTCACCCGGTCGTCGACCGTTCCATCAAGTACGCTCTGACTACGTGCGAAATGATCATAAGGAAGGACTTTGCGTTCGACCCTGACGAGGTGCGGATGAGGACGTGTGCGCACCACATGATGCGCAACCTGACCGCCGGAATGGCGATGATCACGTGCCGCGAGCAAATCATTAGCACTATCAGCACCAACCTTAAGGCAGCCTTCATCAGCGCTCTGCTTCCTTCTACCCAGCAGCAGGTAAATATCGTTTTAATGTTACTAACACTTTAGTTTACTAGTGATAATAGTTTAAACAATTAATAATCAATAAAATTGCTTGAATATTTTTTTATATATGTCTGAATAAAGTTTTATTCGATTTGTTGCGGTGTGATTTGCAGAAGGATATAATTGAGAGTGCAGCCGCCGTTCTCGCGACTGAAAACATGGAGTTGGCTTGCGCGTTCATTCAGAAGACTGCCGTGGAGAAAGCGCTTCCCGAACTCGACAAGAGATTGATCAATGACTACGAAATGAGAAAAATAGCCCGACAAGAGGGCAGACGATACTACGACCAGATGGTTTTGACCTACCAGTCTGAGAGGATTCCTGAGAGAGTCCGTCTGCGAGTCGGTGGACCGACCGACATGCAGATTTCTGTATACGAAGAGTTCGCTTGCAACATCCCCGGGTTCATGCCGGTGCGAGATGCCGGTATGTTCATGCCTAAACCGGCGGCACCGGAACAGATGCAACAGCTCACTTACAGCCAAGTTATGAACCCTACACAGGTATGTTGAAGTTTATTTGACTCTTCATGATCACCTATTTTGGAACCGTTATTTTTTGTTACAATTATATACTCGATAAAATCGCGCGAGTTTCAATTCTTGTATATTAACGTGTGCGAGCGTTCGAAGGTGTACGGCACGGACGAGATGGGTGCTCTGATGAACGCGGCGGAGTTGTTCCTGTCGAACGCGCTCTCCCTGCCAACGTTCGCGGTGCAGGCTACCAACATGCACACGCTGCTCGAGTGCCTCGTGCTCGCGCGACGCAACCGCGACATCGTATCTGGGTGCACGCTGCTGCAGCGGGTGAGTCTCACCCACTGGGAAATATTAAGTTTACGTAACAAGCTTGCTTTTTTACCCAACTACGAAAAAGTATGTTTTTGGAGTGTATGTATGATGTATGCATGCATGTATGTATGTATATTTCTTTAGCACGCTCTACAGTCTAAACAGCTTAACTTTGACTTTATGTGTTTCTATAATTTGACTTTAAATGTGTTAACATTTCTACTAACAATCACAGTTAACATCAATTACACCGGATATTCTATTTGCAGGCTGTCGAAGGTCTTCTCGATGGCCACATTGTATCGCCCGCGACGAACTCGGAACAGGCTGAGCTGATGACCCGCTACAGGGATATTCACCTTCGAGTCCTGAAGCTTCTAGAAGATGCTAGAGTGTACGGACACGTCTGGACTACTAAGCAGATCACATGCTGCCTGTCTGAATGCCGTGATGAACTGAAATACAACATCGAAGCGATCGATTGCTTGATCAGAAACCACCTCATCAATTTGCCACAGGTAAGCTATAATTAGCTTATAATTAGTATACTTCGTTATTTAATTCAAATTACCATTTTACAAAAGGGTAGCAACTTATTGATGATTCTAAGTGGCGATATAAAATGTCGATTTTTAAAAAGACAAAAAAATTCGGTTGCTATTGATAAAGTATTACGTCTAATGCTATTGTATATATAAACGTTTGTGTACTCCATATGTCATATTACTAATAATTCGATCTCATAATGCTAAAAAAATACAATATTATAATAAGCCATTACCATTGACAGTACGACCTTTCGCTCGCGCACCTTATGGACAACGGGAACAACTACGTTGCGGTTGCATTCGCGATGCAACTCGTGCAGTTGTATTTGGTCGACGACAGGAACAATATGTACGCTAGCGAAGCGGACTTCTACCACACGACCGAGACTCTGATACGTTTAGTGTCGCACTCCCGAACGCCCCCTCCTGAGGGACTCGCGTCTCTCATCGAAGCGATTCGTATCAACCAAGATCCCAGCACTTATCTTGGAGAACGGTCGCCTCTGGGACCCACCGCTCATATTCATCAGGGCATCATGCAAGTGCGAGTGAGTATTTTAATAAAAATTATGGTATTTTTTGACTTGAACTGCTAGTATATTTTTTATTAGCAGTATTTTCATCTAGCGTTATCTTTTTTAATTTTATTTATCATTATTAAAAAGAAAATTAAAAATAATTAAGCGTTTGTGGTTTGAATTACTTTTTTAATTTTTTATATAAATGTTTACACTTTTGATAAAATTTTAACATTGTAGTAACTTATTATTTATCGTTTACTTTCTTCGTGGACAAAAAAATAATTAAGTTATCAATATAGGAATATTTTTATGGTGTAATAAATTCACTCTTGTCTTCCATGTTAATATCAAGGTCAGATAAGCTATTCCTAGGTTTGCATTAGCAATGATAAATAAGAATTTGAATTTGCTTGCAAGTGGGAAGGATTATTTTCCAATGTTGCATTGTACTGATAATATTATCCTAACCTAAATTAGTGACTGAAATTCTAGGTTCTCTTTATTTTATTGCCCCTACTTTATATAATTTCCAAGCGTTCTAAAGATATCTTCTGGTTTTAAGATTTTACATTTATATGAATTAAAGCTTAAAAGAGAAAAGATTAATAGTTACATCATTGCCCACGCAGTCGCGTGAATACGACGATCCTCACGGCTTGCAAGAGAAGACCGAAAATCTGCTGCGTGAGTGGCGCAATGTTCTCATGAGCCCGCTCACCGAGATTGAAATCGCACAGAACTTCAACCTGTACGTGCACCGAATGAACATGAATGGAATACTTAAATCTGATGATATGATCACAAGATTCTTCCGTATCGCCACTCAAATGTGCGTGGAGAATGTGTACCAACTCCTGAACGAAGATAGGGCGAATCCTCAACCGACTCCGGTTAAGAGGGAGAGATATTACACCTCTTGCGACTCTTTCATCAAGCTTGTGTCGCTCCTGATCAAGAACACGGCCGATGGTGGAAACCCCACCCCGAAACTGAACCTTCTCAACAAGGTAATTTGTTATTATAAATCTATATCTATATATACGAGTTTGAAATTTGATAGATATAGTTTACATGGAGTTTACATTTAGGCGTAACATGCGTTAAATACATTTTATTATACAAAATAAAACTAGGCCCAAGTATACCTATATGAATGAAAATAAAACACCTAAGACTCTAACCATATACAATTACTGATTACAATTCATTTTTATCTATACCTGGCAACAATAATTTTTTTAGTCTGTCGAAGTATGGAGTTTAATATGAATTACCTTATCATTAATAATGTGTTTTCAATTAGATCCTGGGCATCATTGCCGGCTGCCTCCTGCAAGACCATGAGGACCAGAGCACCAACTTCCAGCAGCTGCCGTACCACAGACTGCTGCTCATCCTCTTCCTTGACATGAACATGGCTGAGCCCGTCCTTGAATCTATGAACTATCAGGTACGTTGAAAATAATACCTTGTAACCAACTGTGTAAGGTTCAATATCGCTAGGCTGTCATTCTGCACTCTTTGTGTAATATAATGTCCATGAGAAAAACTGTTAGGCATACATAAAAACGATTGAAAATGACATATTATTGATTCTGTGGTCAGTTCTCATAAATACTAAGGACAGTGAAGGTCGAATTGTAAAGGTTGGGACTGAATTTTAAATTAGCGTTGACATACTAGACTAGACTCACATTAAAATTACCTTTTAAACTGTATTTTTAACTTCTCGTACTGATTTTGTTTATTTTTGAAACGAGAGAATAAAAAAGGGCATAAGCGACAGATATGTTCTAGAAAGCCGTTCTTATGTCATCTGTGATGTATTGCGCAGGTTCTGACTGCGTTCTGTCATGTGCTGCGCATCGTGCGGCCGAACGTGGCGCCCGGCTTCTGCTACGCCTGGCTCGAGATTGTCTCCCACCGCGCGTTCATCAACCGAGTGCTCGCTGTCACTCCGCAACAGAAGGTAAATAGATAATACTATTCAGTATCTTGTCAAAATTATTTTTTTTTTTAAGAAGAGTACTGGGAGTTTTTTTCCTACGGATTTTTTTTGTTTTGATCACTGGGGTCCTCTAGTATAATTTAAAAGTTGTTAAGTGATATTTTGTACTATTTCATACTAGTTTAGTTTAGGTTTACAGATTTTTGTTTTTATTTTATACTCTTAGGTTAATATCGAATCGCCAATGGATGTAAGAGCAGATAATAAACCACGGACATGATAGGAATTGTCATTCTTTCAGGGTTGGGGCATGTACTCCACCTTGCTGATCGATCTATTCAAATTCCTCGACCCATATCTGAGGAACACTGAGCTTGCTCAACCTGTAATGACTCTCTACAAGGGAACATTGAAAGTATTGCTCGTACTGTTACACGATTTCCCGGAATTCCTCTGCGACTACCATTACGGATTCTGCGACGAGATACCTCCCAACTGCATTCAGATGAGGAATCTCATCTTGTCAGCGTTCCCACGGAACATGCGACTGCCTGATCCGTTCATGCCTAACCTGAAAGTGGATTTGTTGGCTGAAATACTCGTGCCACCAAGAGCGGTGATCAATTACGCCACGATTATTCCTAACTCGCAATTCAAGAAAGATCTCGACGCGTACCTCAAAGCTCGAGCCCCAGTGACCTTCTTATCCGAACTCCGGAGCAATATGCAGGTGAGTGTTGTTTTATTCAAACGGTATAACAGTGACGTCACGCTTTACATGTTTTTCCAACCTTTTTTTCTTAACTGTTTCTATTACCATCATTGTTCGACAGCGCATTTTGTATTGTTTCTAAACTGTCAAGTTAACTTCTTAATATCTGTCAATTTTTTTTTCAAACTCTACATGCCACATGGTTTGGTTTGGCGAGTTATTTTAACAAGCCGATTTGATGTGTCAGTTGTAAACACATGACTCTGCTTTACTTTAATCACTTTCTATCAACGAATTAAGGTTTTATTGAACACAGTTTACTTTAAATGCATCTTCAGCAAATTGTAGTTTTTTTTCGGCCATTACAACATTTTTATACTTAATCCGCTTGTCATTAAAAATAATATGTCGTTGGTTGTGACCGATTACGTAAAACTTTGTTTGTTTAGTTATGGAATGTGGCCTTAAAAAAACAAAATATCTGCTGTACTCATAAATCATTCACATTTTAATACTTGTCTATTTTGTGCCCAAACGGAATAATAAGGTAATATAATTTTTTGTTTTTGTCTTTGCTATCATTGAAGGCCACATATAGTAGTGTATGTATAACCCTTCATTCTAGTAATATTATTTGAATACCCCTATATTTAAATTGTTATACAAAATGTGATATCATTCATTATTTCCTTTGAGCATTGTCCTTTGTTGAAATACTTAGGTATACATAGCTATATTACGCAAACTGTTGAATACATAAATTTATGATATATGTATATTTGAATCAACCGTAGATGTAGAATATTGACGAATGATATAAAAGTGAGCAAACATTATTTTGATATAATAAAATCTTCAGGTGCTGAATGAACCCGGTCGTAGATACAACCATCAGTTGATGAATGCGGTCGTGCTGTACGTTGGCACACAGAGTATCCAATACATTCGGTCGAAGGGGCAGGTACCGAACATGGGCACCATTGCCCACTCCGCCCACATGGATATTTTCCAAAATTTCACCGTTGACTTTGACTTTGAGGGACGGTGAGTTTGCAATTTTTATACTTTTCACTTAGTTGCCAGCGTTTATCTCTAAATTTTAAATATACCCCGTTTTTTTCGTCGTGATATAAAAGGTAAATAATCTTGGCACAACTTTTATTTATTTCATTAATTAAAAAAAATATTTAGAAGTATACAGAAATTTATTTTAATATTAAATTATTGTTTATTCTTTAGTTTTTTTTAATTTGTGTCTGTCTTATTTTTAAATCGATAATTACAATAAAAAGACAGTGTAAGATTGTTAACCTTTTATATCACAACGAAAAAAACGAGGTATGGTTTAATACATTTTATTATTGAAACATATTTAATTGTAAATGTTGTTCTGTTTCAGCTATCTGTTCCTGAACGCGTTGGCGAATCAGCTGCGCTATCCAAACAGCCACACCCATTTCTTCAGCTGCGTTCTCCTGTACCTGTTCGTCGAAGCCAATTCGGAGGCTGTTCAGGAGCAGATCACGAGGATGCTTCTAGAACGACTGATAGTGAACCGACCCCACCCATGGGGCCTCCTGGTTACATTCATTGAACTGATCCGAAACCCCGTGTACAAGTTCTGGAGCCATGAGTTTGTACACTGCGCTCCCGAGATTGAGAAGTAAGTAGTTTGTTAGAAATATCTATGTAATGTAATTTAATGGGACATGGGATTTAGAAATTTGTCTCATACAGGGGCAAATGTTCATAGTAGTAGTTTTATGTTAATTTACAGCTAAAATGCAGTGTGCCTGAGTTCTGAAAGTAGTAATAAAGAATAATG
This sequence comes from Lerema accius, assembly GCA_001278395.1. Classification (NCBI taxonomy): domain Eukaryota; kingdom Metazoa; phylum Arthropoda; class Insecta; order Lepidoptera; family Hesperiidae; genus Lerema; species Lerema accius. Next base: position 32,502 of record LGAG01000494.1, read on the forward strand.
TCAACTAAGTAAAAGTTAATAATAATCTTTTCTACATACAGTTTTTGACTTCAATAACACATCGAATATGTAGTATGTGAAAAATAGAAGAGCCTAACTTGAATAATAAGCCGCTTGATTGGACTATATTATATACTAGACGATGCCCGCGGCTCCGCCCGCGGAAAAGTCGATAAACAAAATATTGATTTCGTCCCAAGGGAACCTATAATCGGGATAAAATGTATCCTATGTCCTATTCCTGGATGCAACCTATCTGTGTACCAAGTTTCAGCTTAATCCGTTCAACGGTTAGACCGTGAAGGAGGGACAAACATCCAAACATCCAAATATCCAAACATCCAAATATCATTACAAACTTTCACATTTATAATATTAGTAGGATATTAGATCAGGTTATTTATCTAGATATTAATAGTAAAATATGTGTGTGTGTGTGTGTATAGGCTGTTCGCTTCGGTCGCTCGTTCGTGCATCGCCGACAAGGTGGTTGGCGAAGGGGGCGGCAGGGAGTTGACCGAGTAGCGGCGCGCCTGCTGGGACCCGTCCCAGCAACCCACTCCTATGTACGTCCGCGGGTACGCCGACGCAGGTAAATATCAAACAAGTACTGTCACACGTCTGTCACCTGTCAACTGTCATCTGTCATCTTTATGTACACTCCCAGGCACCGAAATCTAGCCACCCTTTTTACAGCATGTAGGCGAACTTTTCTTTTCTGGCATATAAAAAGTATAGACATCCGGAAGCACTCAAGGAGAACTCACTAGTCAGCGTGTAATTTTATGTTTACTTTAAATGTCAGTAATAGGCTAGTTGACTCTTTTTTAAACTAGGTCCTAAATCGTTCATATTTGTTCTACTAAGGTAAAAAATATATTACCATATTTTTTCAACACCTATGAAACCACAAAACTGTAATTTAAAATCAATCTCTTCATGTAGGTCCGTAAACGCTGTCCGCCATTTTAGTCCATAGATTATCTGTGCTCTGACGACACACGTATTGTAAACAAACATTTGACATATCAACACTGACAATTTTTCCAGTTTAATTTACTTAAAAAACAATAAACATGACTTCAACTAATTTACATGAAAATACAGTTATTATCGTTACTGCATCGTCCGAGAATGCAAAAACACATCGATAAAGACCCCAGGAAAGTTGTGGATTAGAGTGCCTAGTGAAAATAATACTCGCAAAACATGGCTAAGACTTGCTCAAAGGGATCCTGAATCATTATCAACTGTAACTCAAATTTATTTTTGCGAAGATCACTTTGATGTAAGTACCTACCTACCAAAGTACAGAAACTTTTAGTTACTATTGAAATACTTTTTTAGGTTATATTATCAAGTCATTAAACAAAATACCTATTACCTTTCCTTTCAGTTAGAACATGACATGGAAAAAAAATGCACTGTACTTACATAAGAAGTCTTTTGACATTCCTTAGCTCGGCAGAGCAGAAATCTGGATTCAAGGCAAAGAAATTACCAACCATTAATGCATCAATTTTTGGCAAATTTGTACTGTCTGCTTTTATAAAACCAACGTCCATAATGAATTTATTATTGTCTTTCAATAAAAAAAATAAATTAAGAACGTGATAAGAAGTTTTTATCGAAGTTTGTAATAACACCACGTCAAAGCACAAGTCAAGTAGGTACTGGTTTGTTTACAATATGTATGACGTCACATAATGGCCGACAGCGTTTTCGGCGTTTCAAATAAAAAATAAAAATCCCATTTTTTAAATTGAATTTTTAAATTAATCTTATGCTTTTATTTATTAAAATCGATATATTTCGTTATCGTTAGCTAAATACTGTAAGAAATACTCATTTAATGTATGATATTCGTTATGTGTCAAGTAGCCTATTAAATCAATAATAGCCTAAAGTTCAGTAAAAAGAGGGTGCCTTGATTCTGGTATCTGAGAGTGTATATCCAAATCTATGTTTGTTACTAATTACTCAATGGTTGACTTTAATAACTTTTGTGATGTCTGTACTCGGATCCGAGAATGGTTTATGAACACAATTAAACTTGAAAGTTGGTTGCTGTTGTCTACATGAAGACATACAAGAACAGAAGTCTAGATGATGAGCATTTAAAAGTAAATAAATTTTTTAAGGTTGTTAATACACAGATAAAGTATCTTGCAGAAAACAAGGTCTTGCCAATTTTGAAACTTGGCGTGAAAATTTTGTAGCAAATTATTTCGTTGGATGTGTATTTTAATGTTTTTGGAAAACTGACCCCAAGGGGATAGTTTGTAGGTAATAGTTTTGTTCCCGCAGGATAGCAGGTAAAAGGTACTGAAGCGAAGCAAGAGCGGGATACTGGTACATATAAGTAACTCTACACTACACATTCATAGACCCACACTAGGATTTCCTACAACTCGGATTTCCTATAATACAAGACCACACAGATGACAAAAATTTCACCTCATTGTTCATATTTCTGCGTTATCATCAAACAGGCAGTATCATTTCAAACAAAATATTCACACTTATGCATTCTTTCAATAGAAGTCGATTATATTTAGTCCAAAACGGTCTGAAGTGTCCTGCATCCAAATGTTTTTAAAGGAGCTAAATACTAATTTACAAAATAATGCTATAATATAGAGTATCAAATATTAGATTAGATAGGAAATGGCGATAAATAAATATTTCAGTCAATATTAGTCAGCTTATTTATTTACACAGAAAATTCATTTAAAAATAGGAAAAAAATAATATTACATTAATTTATTAATTTAACATCACAAAAAGCTGTGCACAAAAAACAATAAGCATGGAAAAGTAACACGCTGTTGATACCGTGAAAAAAAAAATTAAAGTCACATTTTATACAAGTGTTATACAGGTTTTGTTTACAAATCGCTGTAATGCCATTTAGAAAAAAAATATTATGATAACATATAACTCGTTTTTTTTCGTCGTGATTTAAAAGCTAAACAATCTTGGCACTACTTTTATTCATTTCATTAATTTAAAAAAAAAATATTTAGAAGTATACAGAAATTTATTTCAACATTAAATGACTGTTTATTCTTTATTTTTTTTAATTTGTGTCTGTCTTATTTTTAAATCGATAATTACAATAAAATGACACTGTAAGATTGTTTACCTTTTAAATTACGACGAAAAAATCAAGGTATTGATTAATTTCCAAGCGCCTGTAGTTTTTGGTAGTTTTTATTCATATAGGAAACTTGTTACACAATACATGTTACTTATCCACACTTTAATGGCTGTGCGTTTAAACTTAGTAACCAATACGTATAGTTTGATTATCTAAATCTCACTATAACTATAATAAATAAAGCGAATGACATAAATTAAAACAACACTAAATTTTAAAACGTTGACGATATTCTGCTTGTTTTGAAAACTGCGTAAATAATTTACAATAAAATTATATTAACATGACAAAAATGTTGGACAATAATAATGGGCTTAGAAATGGTCGGATTATAGTCTAATTTACATAAAAAAAAAAATTAAAAAGCAACGATATTATCAACTTAATGATTTTGGTGCATAGTTCATTTGTTTTCCATTGCTTGGTCCATTATTTTGTCACAATTTAAAAAAGAATTGTATGACGTAATAAAATGTTTTTGGCAGTTAAGGTAACTATCTGGTACGGTATGATAAAATGTTACATGTGTTGTCTGGAGACGGTATTTTGAGGTCACACACAATATGCGATGTGTGACAGATACATTAAAATACAGGGAATGAAAACGGTCATTTACTAGTGTAGTAGTGAATTGACTATTCTAGTTTAGTGAATACTATAGCTGATGCCGTACGAAACTGTATTTAGATTCGATATTATGGTTTAAATGTTCGATAGTTGTATATTTATTAAGTGTTAGATGCACCTGTAAGTTCAAAGTCTAGCTGATTTTTGGTTTTTCAAAAATAATTTTCCTTCTAAATAAATTATGAAGTAGAACAAATGTTAAAGATGCTCCACAATGACCAATCGACATAACACAACATAAAAACAGTAAATGAAGATATTTATTAATAACGCTCATAGAAAATCCTAAAATAGCACAAAATAAATAGCCTAAAATAGGTTGTGAAAAAAATGGTTTTAGTATGAAGTGTTAAAAGAGTTATAAACCTTTTTATTTATATAGCTTGCTTAATCAGATTCTGCTGCTTTTCTGTACTATTTTCAGTGTTGGAGAATTGGGGTAGGTCCTTCCTTATCTACATTATTTTTGCTTTTCAACATTAGTTCATGATTTTGTGTATAAAAATATATTCCGAAGATTAAACTTCGTGGACAACTCACATTGTGAATTAACTTTTCTTTCAGTTCAATACTAGTGTCTTTTCAAAAATTTCGTTAATAAAATTCATGTATGTTAAAAACGCAGGAGCTTAAATAAGAAGTTCACTATTCTGTTCATCTTTAATTTCATCTTGCCCTGGTATGGCATAACGCTTGATGCCGCTATTAAAAATTTATGAAACTAACGCAGGTGAAGTAATAACTAGCTTACGTTTCCTCACACTTAGGACTCTCACCCACAAGCTATCACTAACAATTGAAAGCAAATGCTGTCAGCATTTCAACAAACGAAGGCCTGTTTCAACATTTCATAGTAATTTTATCTGTATGATACCAAGTGTTACAATGATACACTCTGGAACGAATTGGACAAAAACCATGTGTATCCTGTTTTCTAGCACGGACCACACGTGTTGACAAGCTAACCCAGCCGGCGACAACGCGACAAAATGTACGGAACTCGGATAGTAAAAAGGCGAGCCCCGATAATTCTAAGGCAAGCCCATTATATAGGTATCATGTAGGCAAGCGTGCGACGTTCACCCAGCGCACGCCTACCTACAATAAATGTATTAATCAGAAATATTAAATATTGGTATTAGTATGATACTTATCGAGCGTATGAAAAGAAATGGCTACAGTCGTAAAGCCCGATAAAATTGACTAAGAAGTGGTGATTCAGGCAATGATTGGCCATACTTAGAAGCATCCAAAAGCAGCTGGGATTTAATTTACGTTTCACTAACAAGCGCCGCTAATTTTTATTTCACAATTAATTAAACTTGCTTAGCTATATTTTTTAACATAAATATTAACTGCAATCATCGCCTTTCTAAATCCAGTTACTTTTTGATTCCTCTACAAGAAAACAGCTAGTCGTCATTGCTTGCATACATTTAATTGCAAATGTATAATCATATCTACAAGGATCTAAGTTACAGTATCCGTATTAATGCGAACTGAGTTTAATTTGAATTGCTTTGCTTTTAAATTTTGTGTAAATTCCTGTTTATAAAATTCATTGAGTTTATTCGTAAATTATAAAGCTATTTTATTTTGTCAATAATTGCAGTGATGACTTGCTTTTTTCTTAAATATAATCCCACTATACAACTTTTTCAACATGTTATTAACACACCGAGGCGAATGCATTGCTACAGCTAACTCCAAAATACATGTCATCCAAATACCATAAGCATTTTTGCAATTAACTTACAGCTCGTAATAATGTTGTATTTTAACAACACTGAACGTTATTCGTTAAAAATAAATAAGCTATTTGCGATAGTATAGTTTTTATGTCGATAAAAATTCATAGATGGTTTGCTTGTCCACTTTTTCTGGTACAAACCAATGTAATAGTTAGCTGTGAATCATTCGATCCGGTGTGGGTGGGTTATATTTGCTAAATATTGTCTGATGAAACCTATTTCTGCCACAACGTAGATATATCTGATGTGGAATCGTTTCTGTGTTACGGTAGCAACCGAAACCGGCAATGATTTATGTGAATGTAGCAAAATATATAATTATTGTGTCTGCATTATTTAATATTATTTAATTTCTATGCAAGATAATAATATATCAATCTATGCGTTAGAATTGTACAAAAAATATACAAGCAATACTGTGGTATGTTATGGCATATTATTGTGAAAACAGTCGCTTTTAGTGTACTGTCGCTTTGGTACAAATATAATAAATACATGATTATCTCTTATAATTTATGTGTTATGTCTATTCCTATATTTTATCTTCGAGCTGTTCTCATACATATTGAGGCACTTTTTATGATACCTGTCTAATTTGTGATAAACTTCCCAGCAAATGTATACCTCGTTTTTTTCGTCGTGATATAAAAGGTAAACAATCTTGGCACAACTTTTAATTATTTCATTAATTTTAAAAAATATTTAGAAGTATACAGAAATTTATTTTAACATTAAATTATTGTTTATTCTTTAGTTTTTTTAAATTTGTGTCTGTCTTATTTTTAAATAATTACATTAAAAAGACAGTGTAAGATTGTTTACCTTTTATATCACGACGAAAAAAACGAGGTATAGATGCACATTGGCCATTGCGATTTCCCTTCACATGAGGCTTGATAATGTAGAATTGGTAAACAGTGCGTATTGCGAAAGAAGTAACGAGTGAATCACATTGTTATTAGTTTTTTAGCGCGATAAATAATGCCACGTGTTATTTGATATCGTTTTAAAAGAAAATACTCTATTAACGCTCCAGCTCAGTAAGAAATTTATCTAAAAAATAAATCATAAATTACAGTCTACATACTCGTATTATGTTTAGGGCTCATTGGCAGTTTTCTAACTCAGTATTTAATGACTATGCTAGGTACTCGTGTGAATGGAAATCATAAAGCAATTAGGTAGGTACTTACTGTTACATTTTATGAGAGCGACCCTAAATTGCAACGAATATTCGGTTATGACATGCTACTTAGCTAGATATCATTTCTCATTATTTATTTTTCAGGAAGATAAATAATGAAAAATATCAATGCGGGTATAAACTTACATGACATTAACTATTGTAATTATTTTTACGAGAGTCTTGAGACGTAACTATTTAAGTTTTTCGGCTGATCGTAGTCATTTATGGTACTAGTAGTATGGGGCAAGATAGCATGTTATAATTTATACCTCGTTTTTTTCGTCCTGATTTAAAAGGTAAACAATCTTACACTGTCTTTTTTATGTAATTATCGATTTAAAAATAAGACAGACACAAATTAAAAAAAGAATAAACAATGATGTAATATTAAAATAAAATTCTGTATACTTCTAAATATTTTTTTAATTAATGAAATAAATAAAAGTTGTGCCAAGTTTGTTTACTTTTTAAATCACGACGAAAAAAACGAGGTATACGATATTCGTTGCAACTCCCGACACTAGTTCAGCTTGGAAGTATATCACAGAACTATGTACGTATGCAAGTGGATAAATCTGCTTATATTATAATATATTTATAATACGTACGAACCGTGTATATAAATATAAAACAATTGTTATATATATATTACAACAATCGTTGGACTCTGTGCACATTATGTCAAAATATGCAGCAAAATTATACATAAAAAACCAATTGGCGAAAATGTTGTGACATTACTGGGTGTGCCAGGATATGGTACAGAAAAAATTCTTTGGTGTTTAGTTACGGTGAAATCCCTGAAATCTCACCATCGTACAGAGTGTGCGCACCGTCTCTGGACGCTAGGCAGCACGTGGTAACGACATGTTGATGTTATATATGTGTATGTTAATAATATATGTTCCTAAATGTAGTTGTTTGAACCGATATTAATATAAAATGTGACATATATGTGAACGCTCAAAATTCAGTACGTACAGTCACGAGCATAAATATCTGAGCCCCATGAAAAACCAACTTCCCAGTTTCCGATGGAGCTGAAATTTTGAATGCATTTATTAATAGATAAAACTACAATACTATTATAAAATTAAACTGATCCCATGATGGTGACCAAAAGTTGCCATAGTAACCACATAAAAACTGGACCAACCATTAACCAGTAACCAAATCAAACAATTATTTGTTTTGACAAGGACAATATTTCTAGATGATTTTCAGGGCTTGCTGATACAGTCTTAAAGAGTTCCGACCGTACTGTATTAACAAGCCCTGAACATCATCTAGAAATATTGTCCTTGCCTTAATGAAGAAAACGAGTTCAATTTCGATTGGGTTGTGTGATTTGCTAAAGGAGTTCCTGTGACCACCTTCGGTCTAAATTTCTTAATAATATTGTACTTTAATCCTATTAATATATGCATATATGCATGCAAAATTTCAGCTGAATCGGAACCCTGGAAGTTAGTTTTCTAAGAGGGGTCACATATTTATGACGCCTAGGAGGGGTCAGATATTTTTGCTCGTGACTGTATATTGAAATTACGCGATGAAAATAATTTTGTTTTGATTTACAGTTTCTATGTTATTTAATAAAGTTTTTTTTTTGTGAGAGGATCGATGTTGAACGATTTAAGCTGAATTTTGAATATAATATTTATATATGATTTGCAACTATTATGTCAAACTTGTATTCCGTACTTTGTAGGTCCTCCACCCCACTTTTGGGTACCAGAAGCCCCTAGTCACAGCCTCTTTGTCGCAGACAGATGCCCGCCGCTCTTCCTCGTTTGTCCCGGGATTCCCCCTAGACTGGTCGAAGGTTGATATATTTTATTGCAGATAAATATGTAATATTTAATTTAACCGTTTTCATCTTTGCCTTACAGTACTAACTGCATTTTAACTCGGTTGTATCATTACTTTTAATTTTTAACTCATTATCCGTAGCACATTTAATTTTAATCCTATCATAACTGTCGGTTACAACGTTTTTAGAATTGAAATTAGTAAATATATAATTATACATTGTTTGACTAAAAGGCCCACATAGTATAAAAAGGTTGCCTGTGTAAAGTTACTGTTTACTGATGTTATTGATACTTACTAAGTTTCTTACTAAGAACGATGTAACCGATATGCTATTTCTTTGGCAACCATACTTTTTCGTATAGGCGATTCTAATTTTCCTAAAAAAATATTATATTAAATCGCCAAACTGGTAAGTTGAAAAAGAAATTACTTAAAAAAATTAAAGAATACACTATTAAATGGGCTTTAATATTACTTTTGAATTTAGTACATTTAACTTACCTTAAATTGTAATCAAATTTACCAACATCTTTAAATGTTTACTATACCCAATAATATACGTACAAGTAGGTATATTATTCTATATCATATAATATTTAAATTATGTGGAATTTACAATCTTTTATTCCTTAATTTATGTATCCACATACAGTATTATATTAGGTATTACAATTTACATTAAAATGTATTTAAAAATCACTATTTATACAACTTTATGTGCCTGAAAATCAGTAAAATTAATAGTAATTTCAATCTCATAAACTATTGGTGAAATACCAAACAGTATTAATAGTACATTTCGATATAATTTCGAAAGTTTGGGCACATTTTGTTTACTTATAATGCTATCTTGCTTTTCAAACAACGCCAAAGTCTATGTGTCGTTCCTTCATACTTTTACTTAGATGCTTTTTCATACAATATTCTTTGGGCATGTAAGACGCTTTACATAAGTCTATCATCATTGATACTTTTTATCATGAAAAATCAAATAATTATAAGTAAGCAGGTACCAAAATTTCTTACTTTTTGTACATACACTTCCTCATTTACAACATTTGGCACATGGTACATACATTTGGCAACAGTATCAATGATGATTTACTGTTCTGTAAAATAGCCATTCATAATTTACGTCACATATTATTGAGAAGGAAAGATATCAACAGAATATAGCATGGAGTGGATCGATCTTTGTGATGTATAAAATATAATTTAAAAATTTCCCAACTTTTATTTCGGAAAATATGTGATATAACAAATGAAATATCATAAAATATATGTGACGTAATTTATAGAAGGCTGGGATGACGAATCCAGAACGATATATATAATAATATTTTGTGTGTGTGTGTACAGTCGCTGGTTATCCCGGCGTCGCACCAAATGTCCCGGTTCAGCTTCCCGCCCCCGTTCCTCTTCCCGCCGAACCGCAACCGGGGCCCTCTACTGCATCACAGGCACCCAAGGGCCTCCAGTGGAACCAACTCTTCAAAAAGTAAGAAGAAAAAATCCAAAAAACCAAGAAACACAGACGATATTGTCCTACCGAGGAACAATTTAGTGATGTGCGGACGACCCCCGAGCCCTCTGTGCGAGGAACTGTTCGGGTTCGTCGAACTACCTTTCTATCCGAATCAAGTATTATTACCCTGGTCGTGTATACAGAATACTACCAAGGAAATGGGGTTATCTCCGCCGGGCGTCCCCACACTCATCGTGAGACCGCCCAGGCCTCCCACTGTCATATTGAACCCGAATTATAATCCCAATAATTCACGTCCCATTGTAAAGACTCAACAAAACCAAGGACTTAATCAAAACAAACAAGGACATTATAACCACAACCAAATTTATTATTATTACTACAACCAAAGTGCTGGTAACCCCAGCTGCACTAATAGTAACCATAACCACAATGGATCTCCTCAAAATCAAGGTGTGACTCACCACAACTACAGTAATATTTCGTCTTATCATAATACCCTTAGATATAATACAAGTTTACCTAATTATCCAACCCAGGATCTTAATATGCAGTATAACCATATATACAATAGCTTGATTAACCATAACATTAACATCAATAATGCAGGAGCTAGTAGCCAATTTTTTTATGATTACTTTAATCTGCATTCGAATAACAAACCGGGTGATAACATTTGGGCGTATCAGCCATCGGATCTGTTGAACCTGTCTATGAACAGTCGTATCAACCAACTTTGGAACAGCATCCCGAACCAACCTATTCGTAATTCCTGCAAACAAAACTTAAATACTCCCTCGAACCCAAGTATTAATAATAATGTCGGTCAGAATACGAATAATGTTCCAAATCAAAACCAACCAAACCAAAATTACAGTTTACCAACCATACACCATACCAACCAAAATGTAAGTGGTTCTCAAAACCAAAATAATAACCAAAACAACCAAAATCCGAATAGTTCCAGAGGACAGACTGTAAGCAGTCAGTCCAATCAGAATTACAGGCCATCTTATAAAAATTGTCACAGACGTAAAAATACTTACGTGAATCGAAATCGACATTGATTTGAAATTTTACGTAGTTGTGGTGATAATAATAATAATGTACTGTTACTATTATGACGTCATTTGAAATACCTTTGTATACCTTGAGGGTTAATTATTGTGCTCAAATGTATTAACTATTTGTGTGGTATAAAAATTGTCAGTATAAAATTATTGTGTAATATGTATTTCACATTTTTATAACAGTGGTTGCGATGGATGTGAGAAACGTTTTTTAAGATCTCATGTTTGTCCCTTTATGCAAAAAAGATGTATTTGGGCAAAAATTAGCACTTGGTACAATCATGCTATTTGGTCAAGATTTTTTTTTTTAATTTAAATTGCGAAATTTTTTTTTTTGACTTTTCGTGAATATTATATACATGCGATTAGATGAAATATTCGGTATTTATTTTTCTGCTTATTTGTTTTGAAATCATTTAAATACTGTTACCAAAAGCCTATCCTAAATATTTTTGATTGGTTTACAAAAGTTGCTCTATTTAGTGATTTACTATATTATGTAAAGATTAAGCCGTATCGAGACTTATAGTTCATGTACTTTTTTGGTTGGTCACTTGGTTAAAATGGTTTGCTTCTGATATACAATTTTTTTTAATTATTCATATTTATTCAAAATTTAAAACGTTATGTAATTAATTACTCCATCTACAATGAACTACTAACATAAGAAGTTCTATTTTTATAAGACTATTATAATCGATAAATCTGATAAGAATCGATTAATGAAGTGACGGAAGCGTATTCGACGCAGATTGCGACTACAGGACTAGGGCTATTATGAAGTACTTATTGTTAATCACATTAGGCATAATTCCATTTGGAACATAAGATATCCTTGTAGCATTTTATCGTAGTAATTAATATTGTCTGAGATAAGATGTTTTGAAATAATTAAAAATCAATATCTAAGTAGAAAGTTTATATAAATACTGATTTGATTGGTAGGGATTGGAGAGATGAAGCATCTGATTGGTTGGCGTACCTAGATTAGCATTGAGTGGAGTTGGGGGGTTGGATTAGAATCTTATTAATGGCTTGATCACTAGGATGGGTTTTAATTTTTATTTATTATTATACTAAACAAACGCGTACAATTTAGAAAAAAATGCTCAGTTCGTAGAGGCGGTTTTTAACAAATTATTAATGGCAATAGGCGACGGCCTGCCGTAATTGTGGTGTTTATAATTCTCCTATTATTCACTTTACCAGTTATTATATTGCTTAATTAATATCCATAGCGTACTTTATACAATTAAGTCATTCGTGTGTCGTATTTTTAAATAAATATTTTAATATATTCATTGCCCTCAGGCGCGTAAAATTTATCTTAAATCGTACCTATCCATTTTTAAATATAAGCGCACGGCATATAATGTATTATCGTGCTTTTTAATAGTCATTATAAATTATAATATATCGGTCTGGCTACAGGTAGTGTTAGGTTAAGATGAGTAGTATAGAGGAAGGTTCGTTGGCAGTGTTGTGTGCGGTCTATGAAACCTCATTAGTCGGTCACGTGGTATAATGCTGCATTCTATTTGTCACGCGACCGGTCGGTGAGATCTCATGCGACCACAACAATCTCTCCAGCTTTAAGAATTTAACATTAAGTATGTACGCTAAGTGACAGTAGCATTTTGGTGTTAATTGTTAGTTACACGTGTACGTAAATCTATCCGCTTGATACTTGTCAATCCTGCAAGATTTAAGAGATAAGTTAAGACAAACATTAATATCGAAAAATTGCCTGTGATGTCGCTGCCTCGGTTACTTCATTTCGAAGCGTTGAGATTGGCGAGATTGATTGATTTTGGTTGATTGGATTACAATGGGTTATGATAACTGGGCACGAATGTTATTTTCTAAATGAAGTTGCCGGGGTAATGTTTGTACAGAGGCCGTTGTTCGGGCACTTAATGTAGTTTTTATTTGGGGCAATTGATTTGATTGTTGATTGTATGTTTGATTGTCAGGTGTGCTTTTTATGGTTGATTGATAATTTGTAATAGTATAAATCACACTACTAAGCACAATGCTCTACACCTGACTTGTGTTGAATGTTAGCGAGGGTTTTATTTTCGTGCCAGAAACTATTTTGATTGCGATACAATGTATGTCTCTATAATAAATATTTAATTACCTACAATTTTTTAACAATTGTATCTTAATAAACTATTTTGGTATCTGATCTTATTCAACTTCTATAGTGTAATAAGCATCCTTGTATACTTTTTGTGTAGTGATTAATGAATAAAGGATAAAGAATTTGATGTACGTTGTGTGTTTGATTTTAAACTTCATTGGATACTACAAACTCCTTCATACCCTGTTATATAATTTTTATACAACTCTACATTTTCATACTAAACACTGCGCCAGGATTGTAGGTAATAAAATAATTATGTTCTCTTCGTTAAATGCTTGAATTATCCATTTTTGACATATCCAAAACAATTGAATGTTTAAAATACTGTTACCAGCCATCATACCTAGTTTCCATACTTGAATAATACCTGTAGCATAGGTACTGCATAGAAACACTGTGTTGACTATAAGTTCACGAGCGATAAGTAAGTCAATTCCCTAGTGGACGGTTCACAAACCCTTGCGGCAATGTCCCAAATCTATCAGTGTCAAAATATGTAGGTACATTCCACACTGAGTTCAATCGTGGAGGCCAGCAACCCATAAAAGTCTTCGATCTATTTTACGAGAATCTATAGCACAAGAAAGCTGGATTTTGGTATTGGTAAGTACAACCTACTTGTTCTCCCGAACTTGGTTTCCTGAATTTAAACCAGGAAGGTAGGCTTTCTAATTTTCAAAAATAAATGTGCGTATAAGAACTGGATTATCACTTGCTTCTGTAAATGAAAACAGCTTATGCACACCTTAGAGGTCTTCAAAAAGTTCCGTAAAAATGTGTGAAGACTCGAGCCCAACCGTGGGAAAGTGCCAAATTGAATTATACGTAGGTACACATGTGTCATCCTATCCTATTTAGTACAGATGATAGTATGTACACGCAGGGGTTGGCAACCTTTTGGTAGACTTGGGCCACGTAGTGAAAAAATAGATAAAACTTAAGACGTGTAGAAGTGATTACTTAATGATTGGTGGCTTATAGATATTATGATAGATATCATTTACAAAACAGTCGCGGCCCGCAATAAGATTGGGCTGCATGCGGCCCGCGCATTGCCGACCGCTGGCTACAGGACACCTAATGATATAAGGAAAAAAATAGATACTGCTTTTTTAGTTTTATTTTATTCTAGTACGAATAAAACAAAGCACAATTCTATATAAAAAATCTCAGCGACGTATTACCTATACCTACCTTGTTTTTTTCGACGTGATATAAAAGGTAGGTACCTAAACAATCCTACACCGTCTTTTTATTGTAATTATCGATTTAAAAATAAGACAGACACAAATTAAAAAAAAACTAAAGAAAAACAATAATTTAATGTTAAAATAAATTTCGTATACCTACTTCTAAATATTTTTTAAAATTAATGAAATAAATAAAAGTTGTGCCAAGATTGTTTACCTTTTATATCACGACGAAAAAAACGAATACACATCCTCCTTATCGCGAATTTTTACTTTCGATTTAGATCGTTAATCTTTCGTCTTTAATACTGTCTACAGAATATTGTTATCTTTATTTACCTACTATATTGTACTGGATTATTATTATTAAATTATGACATGGGGCAATGTTGTACTTTATTCAACAGATTTATTTGTATAACTCTAATATGTACCTATTTATATCAATAAACACACAGTTTTTTAACATTAAAATAGGTAGGCACTAACACGAATACCGACGAGTTCTTCGTAGATATTCTAGATATGGTCTCGGTTCTCAATACAGGCGCATCGGTATCAGGTTACGACGAATGCAAAAACAAAACAAAAAAGGCAATATTGAAAGTACCGAGTAAGATCCAGACGGTTAGCGCAATAAATATAAAAATGGTTGAATCGACGCGTAAGGACGTCGAGCGGTTCAAGTTTGCGAGGGAGGGGAGGCAAGTTACGCGGGGTCGCCGTCGTGCGCCGCGGCGCTGGCGTCGGCTGTCACCTGCGCCGGCGCCGCACTGGCCCGTTAGGATCCAGCCACTGTCCGCCGCATTACGATCCTTACTTCGCGCTCTCGCCGTACCCCGGTGTTCGATAACGCGATAAGTGACATTCAGTGCCCTCGTATCACCGCCTTCGTCACAGGGTAAGTCGCTTAACACTGTGTTTACAATCTATTTGACACACGCACTGCGCCCGCGCACGAGGCTTTGACACTGACAGCCACCGGTTTGTTTATGTTTTGAATTGATATTTTTGTGTGTGACGAGTTAAGCTCATTGTTGTTGTACCCTCTGCGAAATCCATTTACTAAATCTTAGTATCGTAGAGAATAAGATTTGTTGTTTATCAATGCCTCCGTTGTTTATAATGCAAATGCGATATACATTTCACTATCCTTAAGTTAGCCGAGACTCGATTGTCCGGCACGCATGACTCAAAAAAAGTTTAAGTTTGTGTAAGCGAAATTTGCTTTGGCGATAGATGTAAATAAGGTATATAATGGATTGTGCGGGCGAGTAGCCTTGAGCGAAAGGGACGCGGACGCCGTCGCCGCGCCGCCTTCCCAGGTAGGTGCGCGCCGCGGTCGTCGCGAACGATGGAAGATTATCGCACAGAGTGGACATTCCGTAGACAGGCGACACGTTTACGACATTATTCTATTGCACTGCGATTTTAGACCGCTAGATATACCTACCTAATGGGTGTCAATTTATTTTTCTGATAGGTAGAAATAAAACTGAACGAAAACGAATAATGTTAGTGAGAGAGAGGTTATTTCTAAATTATTTACTAGTGGGATAGTGGGGGCTCACTTTTACATTTTATAATGACAAAATTAAAACCTACGAAATTATGTACCTAGACACGTAGGTACCTATTGTGCAATACACACATTCAAGTTCCTGAATTGAAATGGAACTCCAAGGATAGTGTCATGTAAGTCTGCACGAGGCTACCTTCTGGATAATAGTTTAATCTTTGTATGGCTGCCATAAAAGGCAGACAAGTTAGCTAGGTACTTTAATTTGTTTTCAGTTAACTTTAGTTCTTATAAGTTGGAACGTAGGAGGAAATTTTATTCGTGTACCTAAAGGTAGCGATAGTTATTTAGGTAAATTCAAATTCAAATCATTTATTTCTTCTAAGGATCTAATAGCTAGTTAAGTGTAACGAATGTCAAAAATTTAAAATATAAATGACAATATAAAAAAATTAAGAAAAAATTATTTACATTATTAAAATAAAAAGTTCCATAAGTCACGTTAGACGATACCTACTTTATCAGGTAGGTACTCGTAGTTGGCTGCCTCAATTAGATAAGATATCAAAGGAGAAAAACTTTCAATAAATATTTTTATGAAACTACCCACATAATGTCGTTTACCGTGCATGATTATTTACGTATTTGATCCAAGAACCTCGAAATACGTCAGTATTATTACACCTCTCATTAGATACAGTCGCTGAGTCTAGGTTAATAAATTCAGTGAAATACAAATTGGGTACGTACATATTTATATATTTTTTTTTAAACGCAAAAACTAATGTGACGACCGGCTGCAAAACTGAGCTTTTCAATCATAAATCTAATAACAATTAATTTAAAAATATAATAAATAAACATGCGTCCGGAGACAAATATACAACATGATAATCTGGTGCCACTTTCTTTATAGAATTTAACTATGAAATGTGTTACTCTAAGATCGCGAAGTCCTTTGACGGTGAAGAGCCAACATTACAGTGGTTCTTCCACCTCTTTTTTCTCCATCGTGTTATTGCAAATTTAGGTACCTACCATGTATGTACCTAATATTTTCCAGTAAAACAATAGGTACTCTACACGCTTCAAATAATGATGAATTAATAGTAGATTTGGTATTCATTGGAAAAAAGTCGGGCAACATGTCATTAAAAATTAAATTAGGTACCTACCTAGGTACTACAAGTTGAATATTACAAGCAATATGTAGGTAGGTAGGTACCTACTTTCCTATAGTTTATTGGTGTAAAAGTCTCTGTAGTCAAATAGGTACATACATTTATACGTTCCTAACTATTTATTGCTTACAACGATTTATTAAATGTTTAGCGAATATTCTTCTTAATTCGATAAAAATTATACGTTTGCGAACCTCGTACGCTGTTTCATACGACACATAAATTCAGACTGACAACGAAATTATATTTTATGTTTATAATAGGGTATTCAAGCCTTGCAAATCCCATAGGATAGTCCCGATTGATTTTGTATGATAAATGATATGATGTTATATTTATGATTACGCCCCAAGCAACAGGTTTGCAATAGGTAAGAAACTACTAACTCTTTGGACTAGAACACTGATATTCATTCATATAAATATTTTTTAAATTCACATACATTTTATATCTAATGTGTTTTATACATAACATCTGATAGCTCCAATAAATCTATTATATTATTTACAACTGGCTGAAAAATGTTAGTGGATAGGAGGGTATGCTTAACTAACTAACTACTAAGACGGCAATTTAAAAGTTACCTACTAATAATAATATTGTTTATGACGCATTTCACAATTTTAGTTAAACCAATTCCATCGTTAGCGATAGTCACAAAGTGTAATTTAGTTTATACCTCTACTGGTAAAACAAAAATTTCTCTTTGTATTGCTTGTTATCAATTTCGATTCTAATGTGCTGTTGTGTGTTGTGTTAATGTGTAGTGCGCTGTTTTAAATATTATTGTGTACTCTTAAATGCGATATAGCAGCTTAAGAATGTAATAATATTGCTGTAAGACATAGTTGTAACTCGTCGGGTTTTCACCAACCATGTATAGAGTGTCTCGCCTAGGAAAGTATGGGACGTAAAAAAGTCGGCAAGTACCTATTTAAAGTATTTACACAAAATTACAAAGTAGGTAGGTATACCTACTATTTTAATTTTTGTTATTGTAGGTATAACTCATGTCCTGAATTTAATACACTTATATGGAGTGCATAGTTTAAAATACTATTATATAATAACAGGGTAGCAGGGTTCGAAGGGGAAGAAAATTGATGGTACGAGTTAAGATTGAGGGCATGAGAGGGCGCTCGCGTTCTCTTAACTCATTTATTATAAACATTATTTTATTACGTTTCTTACACTTATTGCTACCCGAGACTTAATCTTCAAATGAATTGCTTATAATTAAATTAGGTAATAGGCTATATTTAAGTATAGAAGTAGGAATAAGTATAGGATTTAAATATAACATTTCCTAGCGCAGTTGGGGTAACAAGTATTGTTTCTAATAAAATCGTTTATTAGATTAGAGAACACTGAATATTTAAAGTACTATTGCATAACAAAATTAAAAAGTCATAAGTAGGTACTTCTATACGCACAATTATACGCAAACGCAGTTTTCAATCTTCCGCTGCGGGCGGCTTCAAATTGCTTTATAACGTATTAAACGTTTTGATAACATATTAGGGTCCTGTGGAGCACGCCCTGTGGTTCACGGAGGAGGGTCTAACACACCAACTGTTCAATTTCGGCTGCAACTCAGCAGGGATCTTACACCGAGCGTCAAATTGCGATATCAAGTCGCATGTTAATATGTCGCGCTTCAAATATCTCTTTGCAGTATTTTAATGTGATCAAAGTTGATGCTCAGTTACTTCTGTGATGTCTTTGTTGGTAATCAGTTTCAAAAATATTGATTATAGTGTATTGAGACAATAAATTAGGTACCTACCTACTATGCTGCCGTGCTAAGAAAAATCATAAATTATTATTTTTATGAAATTGAGTCATTTACTGAAATTGTTATTTTAATTGACATCAAAGTAGCATACCTACGTGTTTTAATATTTTTCATTTTTATAGCTTCACCATAAAGTAATTGAACTGAGGTAGTTATAAAATTTATCCAATTTATCTCCAAACTAACTTCTCTGCACTTATGGTTTTTTGGGGACAGTATAGGGGTCTTGCAATTAAAGGGGCGTCAAAATACAAGTAGATATAGTTTAGGGGATTTTAACCAAATAAAATCCAATCACTTCAGTGGTTTTTGGGCGCGGTGAGTAAAAGAGCTTTTAATAAAATATTTTTTAAATTGATTTGGGGAACATTTACGCCTCTTAGCTACATTTAATAGCTAGGCAAAGACTTCTCATAATAAATGCTAGAGGATTTTATAAAGGATACAATATTTATTAAGTCGGTAAACATATAATATGTATATCCATAAACAGTGTTAGTGTCTATCAGTTAGATACTTTCTGCATAGAAGCTATCAATAACAATAATAAGGCCTCAGACCAAAAATAATATAGACGCAATGTTCGGAATAAAAAAAATGAGGTCAATTTTTTTTCTTTTTTTTACGATCTGACATAATTATAGGTATGTCACCGAGCACGGTTTGCCGAACAATGTAGGTACCTACCCGGAAACGTTATTATTAGTTATTAACGTTATGTTTTTTCTTGTTATGTTTTTTCTTTCTTGAATATTTTTTGGTCTGTGAATAAGGCTTAATTTTTAGATGTCCTTTAGGAAATTATAGTACAAGTTTCGATCGAGAAAACAAAGCGATTAATCTACCTACAACCATAGAGTTATCTTTATGATTAAAATATAGATAAAGTCGACCATGGGTAAATTATGGATTATGACATCGAAATTTTAAACCCCACATCAAGCATATTAGTACCAGGCCATAAAAATAGTTTGCGTTGCCAAGTTTAAATTAAAATAAAATTAGAATTGCAAATTGCACCTAGGTAGTATTTAAAACGAGTACATAGGTACCTAAGCATGTTTCAACTAGTCCAAGCTATAATGTTACGACTTGACATCAATCTGAAGTCGATTACAGTGGATATGTATTATTTGTGCATGAAATTTATGAGTTAGAATTATAAGGTACAAACTGGAAACACTTCTCTCACGTATCTGAATAGGGATGTCCCAAAACTGCGTATAGGGTACATTTAGGGCTTTGATATTCTATAATTATATTCAAAAACATTTAAATATGTAATGTTAGTACCGTATTTCCTAAAATAAACTACATAGTAGGTAATAAAAATTAGAAAAACACCTAGACTTTTCACTTTCACAAACCAAATGATACCCCACATGTTGAAATTCTTAAAGCTTTTTTGGCTGTAGATTTAGCCAAAGACATGAGCATACATACAGACAATCGGTTAAAAAAGCTTTCACTGTTAGCTGTTATTGAGATGGTTGAAAAACGTAATTTGAAAATTTAATAAATTATGGACTTCCTGTAGAACGCCAAACATATTAAGGTCTTCGCTTGCAAAATATTAATTAGATATCTACTATTTTATAAAAATTAGGTAGGTATATGAAAGCTTTCTCTAATATACGAGTTAGTACCTACATACCTACTCGTAGTTAAGTAGCTTCGAACGCAAAATATAAGCTGGAATATAAATGGAATATTTAGTTGAAAAGTGATAGCTTCCTCGAACATAGGCAGTTATAGACTCGGTTTGTTTGTAGTCCTCTTCAGGTTCATAATACTTATACTGCATGATTGCCAATCATAGCGACCGCTACGTTTGACCTACTGTATTCAGTAGGTCAGGTCGATTCCAAATTAATATTTTCTTATCAAGTTAACTTTATTGGGTAGACCATTAAGATATTTTATTTATTTATTATGTTGATTTGTTGGTTTCATTAACTTTTTTTATACTAACATAAGCAGATCTGTTTCTATAGACTTAATTCTAGTGTTTTTACAACCAAGAAAAATTCAGAATCCAAGCGAATTAATTATACATGGCATGTAATTAGTTTAATTAGTACCTAAACATTTAACTTCTCACTTTATTAGAAATCAAAATCCATATAAGTAGGTATTAAAGAAATTCCATAACATAGGTGAAGACACAGCATTCAATTAAGGCGATGGAAATATTAAAAAGTACCAAAAATCTTTGTGAAACAATAAAAACAATGATATTCCCTCGCTCGCACGCAAACAAGAGACGGTTTTCGTCAAGCAGTGTTACTTAGAGTCTGTTATACATATACTTAAGTACTTAAATAGAATTCCCATGAAATAGAAAATCAATTGAAGTGACACAGCTGTGTTTATAGCCGCTAGCCCCTCAAATTGGTCATCATTAGAGGTCATATTTCTGCCTGGGACGCCGCCCGAGGCTACGGACTCTTGTCAATGTTTCCCAAATCAAATTGTTAGATAGATAGGTACTTGTTGTGCGTTGCGCCAATTTGGTATCTCCGCGACTTACAAAACTAAAATATTGTTGTGGTTTTAGTTAGATTTATTTTTAACCTGTGGCCAGTCGTCGCTTCTTTTCCGTGGACCTTTTAACTGTTGTTTCCCATGTTTCGTCTAAATTGTTAAAGTAATAAAAATTACAATACTTAATTAAAATAATAATTGTCTATATCGATAAGAAAACTAACTTGGACTAAAATAAAATAAAAAATTAACGCACAGACTTGGCTCTGTTACAATTTCATAATTTATGAGTATAGATACAAAATTGACTGTGTTACACTTTTATTACTTTTAATATAGATTCAAGCCTAAATAAAAAACTAAGATAGTAACCGATACTATCCAGCGAACGTAAAGTACCCAATTGAAATATCAAAACAAAGCAACAATTTAAACTTTTGCAAATTGAACTTTATAGGTAGCTTAAATAAAAAAGTTAGATAGTAATTACCTTTGTAATTACCAAATAAGCTCAAGCATTTTACACTATTATCTCATACTCATAAACATATGCAAGTTCTTTGCTTCTTGATGCGTAAATTTCTCATAAAAATAACTATAAATACTCGTACCTACGTATTTTGGGCGGTCCTCGATTGAGACTTAAAACATGATGTTCTGCGTAAGCAGGTAGCGATGGAAATAAAATGTACAAAACGCCTACAGCCTTCGGCGATGGTTTCTACATTCTTGCGAGCGTAGTGTTAACTTAATGTTGTCTACGCACACTGCGGAATATAATGCGTTACTTCACTGAGCATCAACCAAAGTCAACCAAATCAAACTATAAAAGAGAAAATAAATAACTACGTCAATAAAACGAAATTTTCGTATCACTTGAATGAATACAATGTATAATATGTTGATAAGTATTGGTTATAAAGTTTTAATGAAAGTAGGTACTAAAATGCGTCGGCAATTTTTTTTTAAATATTGCAATACGGTAACCTTCACCAATTCTTGATATTCTATTTATATGGTATATTTCATTAACTTTTATTAAAAAGATCTCAAAAAGGTTAAAGAAGAAGGACTAAGATAATATTGACACAGGCAAAGAGTACCATAGTAATAAAAATATTGTATGTTACAATTATTTAGACGGCCCCGCAGCCTAGTTGGTAGTGACCCTGCCTGCAAAGCCAGGGGTCCCGGGTTCGATTCCCGGCCGGGGCAGATAAATGTTTGTTCTCGGGTCATGGGTGTTAGTGATGCCTTATTTGTGTTGCCCATGCCACCCGCGACATAGGGAATCCTACTGTATGAGTTGTGTGTATGAGTATTTATTATTTAATGTTAACTGAAAACCACAGTGCGCACAAAGCCCTTTCTTGCAAATAACACATGCGCGCGCGCACCGCGTTTATAAAGATCGCAGTCCGTCATTAGGAATTATAAAAATATAATAAACAAGTGATCTCGCTGCGTTGGTTACGCGCCCAACTCACGATATGTGCATCAAATTATTATGTTTCAATAGTAAGATTCAGTCCCAGTGCGAGCGGACTTTACCAACCGGTTATGTACTCTCAACTCTCAACTAGACTAGTCTATACAACTATATAAAAATTAAGTGTCTGTTTGTAATATTGAAATAACCGCTTTTTACTTAATGCCTATACGTAAGTATACACGGTACATATACCAAAATATTTTTTTAAATTTTGGTCTGCCTGTCTGTTTGATCCGGTTAACCTCTGAAACGGCTGGACC
This sequence comes from Lerema accius, assembly GCA_001278395.1. Lineage (NCBI taxonomy): Eukaryota > Metazoa > Arthropoda > Insecta > Lepidoptera > Hesperiidae > Lerema > Lerema accius. The sequence continues at coordinate 55,664 of LGAG01000494.1, forward strand.
GGGATTTTGATGGGACTTTTACTGGCGAATAGCTGATGTGGTAAGGAGTAACTTAGGCTATTTTTTTTTCTTTCGTTTCGGCATAGGTTTCTTGACGCGTAGCTAGGGCGGGTTCACTAGTTTGTAATAATTATTATTTAGGTAAGACTAAAGATTATATAATATAGCTACGAGTAACTTTAGTGGTCGAATCTTCACACAGTTATCTTTTTAACCCCAGACGCAAAAGGAGGGGTGTTATAAGTTTGACGTGTATATGGCTGTATCTGTCTGTCTGTGGCACCGTAGCTCCCGAACGGATGACTCGATTTCTATTTAGTTTCTTTGTATTAAAGGTGACTTATCTGCGAATGTTCTCAGGCATGTTTGATGAAAATCGGTTGAGCCGTTTAAAAGTTGTAGGGACTGAGAAAGGGGAAGAATAACCGAAAGTCTGCAAATATACTCTAGTACCTAGGGTATTAAAAAAAAGCGCACTCAAAGAGTTTCAAAGTATTCTTAGCTTCTTAGAAGGATAAAATACGTCTAGGGTTTTCTTAAATTCTTAATTTAATATTATCTAGAGCTTGAATTGAGTTTAAGGACAACGAAAACTAACAAACAAACCAGCAATTTCAAATCTTAATTTCAACGAATTACCGATACGTTCATAAATTCGCGCCGGAACTATGTCACGTATTGCGCAACTCTCGTGACCATAGGAAGGGGTAGTTGAAGTCCACCCCTTCATTTAAGCTCTACGGTCGTCCCCGACTTACCAAATCTGCTTCGTAACTAAACGCATAGCTCCTGTTGTGTTATAAAATAAACAACTTTCACGCCTTACACTAATTATAACATGTAATAGACCTACCTCGCTTAATCTATCGGTATCAGGAACTAGATAATATGTGATATGAGTATATTGTATTGTATTTTTTATGAATAAATCAATAGGTAGTGTTAAGTTTGAGAGCAAGAGAAGGGAAGGAGCTTGAAATATTTATATGAGTTATGTTGGTTCGATTAAGAAAAGCATGAGGTCCGCAACAAAGTAATTGGGTAGGAATAAAAATTAGAGAACTACAAAAACTTAGTCACCAAACCAATAGATTTGTCAGTTGGCATACATAGCATCCTGATTTGACCAAAAATCTGCTACCTGTGCAACGATTTGGTAATGATAAATGGGGTGAGACCCTTACTCCAAAAACTAAAATGCGCATGTCCACTGTCCCAGATATAGAGAAGTAGTCGTTTTGCGCATGCCTGGAGCTTCAAAATTTGCAAGCTCCACCTGGTGCAACTTCGCCCGTTAAAACTAACCAATGGCAATTCAAAGTTTTGACATTAGCAAAAGCTCACTGCGCATGTATTTTGAAGCGTGGCCAATGTGAAAATGTACCTTGAGCACCGTTAATAAAGTATATTTTTGATTGTAGTACCTGAATCACGCTATCGAAGTTTTTAAGAATCTCTGCATAAATACAAGTTCCACGCTGTTACTGTTGTGAGCAGAAGGTTTTTTCTTGAGAATAGCTGCTTATGGACTCGGGCGATTCCACTTTGCCGATACCCTAACGGGTAGGCTAGTTTGTCATCTGCTAGTTATTTCCGATCGGCTTCCTGTGGTTGAGCTCAGGAATCCTCAGGCAGTTAGGATCTCGAAGATGGCTTCTGCTCTATTGCTATTTTTGACAAAAATCTAATAAGTATCTGCTTAAAATCGATTTTTGACGACCCTAGTGAATTTTAGTTAAGTTTTTTCCTCATCTTCGACAGTTACATTAATTGTTGTATTCTAGTACAGTTTTTGTTCAACGCTAGGTCTGCATTAAAGACATTTTTATCTAAACAAGAATAAACTAACTTATGTAAATGACACTGTAACCTGCGTATCCACCTTATTTGTAAACACCAAGTTGTGTTACACCATTTTCATGTCGATTCAGTTCGTAGGGCAGTTAATGAATACTATTATCGAGGGGTAATTAGCCCCCAATAGTTACCCCTGTTAGGGTGAATATCCCGGTGGCAAACTTACCCTCATTGGAATCGCGCCTTTGATGTGGAAATCAGACGTCCACCGTTAGAGTTAATTTAAAATTCTAATTCAGATTAATTAGGTAGGTGTATATATTTTTTTATTTTACTAAAAACTATATTATTATTTTACTAAATCAGTAGATAATTTGTGTTGAATCCGAAATAAATTTCTTAATACATAGATTAGATAGTCTGATTCTAAATTTACACTCGAACTAGGTACTCGTAATCCTATGATTAACTCAAAAATAGAACAAACTGGGTGTAGGTACTCCATGTTTACTCTGCATTAATAACTTAACCCAGAGATTACACAATTCAAACAGTCTATTAAAAATAAGGGAAAAGAAAACCTAAATATCTTACATGCATTATATTTTATGTAGTAGGTATACTCTAAATAAGGTAACAAATGTTCTCTTAGATTATGGTAACAAGTCATTTGTAAATAATATGGTAAAGTCATTGAATAATATAATATAATGAACTTTTACCGAAGTCCAACGTTCCGCGCCTCGTCTTCATAAAAGTATCTAATTCTTGCCCTTTCATACAAAAAACTCCCTTAATTTTAAGGTGAAGGGGCTACCGGCTTGCAAAGCACTTATTACTGCACAATCAAAAGTAATTTCAATAAATATGGACGGCGCGCGGCCTCGGTGGTTAGCCGATCCTTTATATCCCATCTAATAAACAGTTCAGCGTCACGAGAAAGCGGATCGATGAACAAATTGATGTATTTATCATTACTTTCTCACGATCTTCGGATAGATGCGGCCATTTTTACATTAAGTTGCGAATAAATAAACGTCGAGGGCGGTGCAACGCTTAGCTTAGGAATAATACAACGATTTTGAGAGTAAGCTGGGTCGTGCGTAACAGTCCTTTATTGTAGGTTGGATACCATACTGCGCTTCGGTAGAAATCTTAGTAGTTTGAAGCCTAACTTACGTAGGTGCATTCCGTAATAAATACTGGAAGTAAGCGCGGTTGATCATTGAGCTATTATGCTGAAGATCTTTGTGTGAAAACAAGCCGAATTGCTCGATTTATATTATGTATTACCAAAACCAACGTAAGTTTAATATTCTAATTGAAATAGTGTTACTCTCGAAAAATAGCTTGGTAGTAGGTAATGTGGTAAAAATGTTCTCCGGATTCCGGGCTATAAGGTTATTTTATTTGTATTCTTTAGTTTTCATGACACTGCTATTCGATACTAGATGTCGCTAGCGACCGCATTCTAGACTTCTAGACCACTAACATGTTATAACTACAGAGTAATAAATCTACCTGATTGAATGGGATTTGTATAACACATGATAAATTGTGACTACCTTTTAAACCTACCCTGGACTTCCACAAATAACTTAAATTCAAAATTAGACAGATCGCTCTAGTCCTCGAGTTTAGCAAGACTAACGAACAGCAATTGATTTTTATATAAAAGACAAAAGAAGATTGGAAATCGAAAAGAAAAATGGAATTTAAAAAATCCGATAAGTTTTTTAGACGTAAAACTACTCGTACAATTTGTTCTCAAGTCGATCCTTTTATATTCTACGGATTTACTGGTATCGACTTGTAATGATTGTGAATACACTATTTTTTTTCATTGACTTTTTTGAAGCCGGCTTATTTTTATTGTCCACTCTTCTACTGAGCTTTTCATTGATACGGATATACATGGATTATTCAGGCTCTATAGTATAAATAGGTAAACAAATCGTCACATAAAATTCCCGTTCGTGCACGTTATCCCGAGTCGTCGTTCGATAGGTAAATTCTACATCCATCCATCCAATCTTCTCTTTGGAATTAAAGCTGCGGATTAAACCTGTTCCATCAACATCGACGTCATATTTTTGTCAACAATTTTCACTTAGATAATCCGCGACTACCCTCGACGTTACGTCGAAAATTCGTCTTCTATTTGGACTATCATTTGTATAAAGCTAACTGAGTAGACCAGGAGTTCCATTCCCGGCCGGGGCAGATATTTATGTTACAGATAAATGTTTGTTCTCGCGTCATGGGTGTTAGTGATGTGTTATTTGTGTTGTCCATGCCACCATGACACAGGGAATTAGATTAGTTAGTTTAGTTCTCAAAGTGTGCGTTGTGGCGCCATACGATATTAAAGTAGACAGAAGAACTATAAACCTGATACCCCTTAGGGGATGTTCAAGTATTTCGTAACCCAATTTGGGGGAGGAGGATCTTGTAAAATGTTATGATGCGTTACTTAGGTTGGTGCGGTATCGAATCACGCGTTACGTAACATTTTTTTATTAAGTACTAAAAAAAACTAGGGAATATAATTCTGCTCAGTCGGCAAAATAGCGAATTTTTAGGTGAAAATGGTCATTCTGTGTGTTACGTAACTTTCAGGAACTGGTAGGTAGGATGAAGAAAAACGTTACGGCGCGTTACGAGAGGGAAGGTCAAAACATAAAAATTTCGTCACATAATACTTGAACGCTCCCAAAACCTTAACTTCAGAATCGGCAGGTATGTAGGTAAGTACCTACAACGTACCTTACAAATTAAATCCCGTTTTAAATAGACACCGAACTGAAAGCATGGTGAAGGGTTTTTTAAATGATCACTTCATCATTGTGATATTGAAAGTCGTAAGCAAATTCAGCTTTTATTTTTCTTATGATTAGACTCAAATAACGCTAAGTAGGTATACATAAAAAAACAATAATGCTTCGTATCGCCACGGTTTCGGTCCGCCGTCTATATGACAAGAGCTTAAAACTATTATAGGATATCCTTTACTCTGTATGGGATATTAGGGCCTCTAGACATATTACAAAGCTTGTAAGTGCGCCGCCGACTCTAAGAGATTGAGAAGCCCTTGTAGAGCATCTATTTTAATAATCCCTCTATAATCTTAGATCACAGACCAAAAATATATAGACGCAGTCTTCGGAACAAAGAAGAGTAATTTCCTGAAACGGCATACCTACTTTTTTATTCACGTTTTTTTAATTAGCTTAAGTGGACTATAAATATTAGGTACCTACTTCACAAGTATAAAAAAATATTACCTACATATCTATCTATTTTTCATGAACTCTTTATTTAATCAAAATATTTAATTCGTAAGTCGATTTTCCATTAATTATTTTTAATTTTCATGCAATACTATTAAAGCAAACGGACAATCGAATAATTTCGCTGCATCATTTGTAAATTACAGTTGAATTTAGCTACAATCCAACATCGAAATTGGAATACTATTTAAGAGCAGGCTAATGTTGATTAATTGTATTAATTACGGAACATGCTACACTAATATTATGGGAATTTCATAACTAAATCTAATGTATGATGTTGGTTAATTTATTCCGTATCACCACGCGTAAATATTACCTGCCCACGAATTTAATGGCCAGATGGTGTACTGATTTTATGTGCATCTAAGTACGTTTTGTTTATTATTTATGCACATTTTTACATCATATACATAATATAAAACTATAAAAGGATTTTTGTATTGACTAATTAAGGGTATTAGGTATTAAATAAATTGTATGGGAAATCGGAGAAAATGACATAAGTCAGGTAAAACGTATTTACAAATCAACGACTTCTGTGAGTAATTTTTTAAATAGTTACATTTCATTTAATTTTTGTGTATTTACACATAAGTTCACGTAAGTAAACTGAGGTTAGTTAGTTTTCGGATATATCCAAATATGTATACCAAACATTTCGTCATATCATTAACAACGTAAAATGATGACGTAACTAACATTCCATTACGTTAACAGAAAAACTAAACATCATTATATTAGAGCTATGAAGCTATGCATGAATAATGTGAAATAGTATAACGCTAGGGGACAGAATTAAGTAGGCAGCTAGTGAATTTTTCATCAACGACCAACTAATAACAGGAATGAGTAGAGTCGGTGTCACAACACGTCACGACATTAACGAGGTAACACGATTGTCGTTCATTCGTGAAATGAAATAAAAATAAAAATGTAAATTATATTTAGCCTGTTGAAAGCCGCGCACGGTTGTACGTACAAGGTGTAATTAATCACTCAGATAAACTCAACCAATGAAGGAAGGAAGTAAGCTACATTTATATTTTGTGTGACAAAATACCCGCCGGTTTGATCCGGACGTAAAAACTGAAGCAGTCCTCGTAGTGATGTCCAGAATGAAGTTTATCGATTGTTTTTTGCTATCGGTTTCTTTTACCGTAAATTACTGGCGACATTAATTATGATATTACAAATAAAAGTTATGTTAATAATTCATTCATAGTATTTTAATGTAGTTTACGTGTATATTTCTATCGTTCTGTAATATCATCCGTTTGAATCGTAATCGAAAAAAGTATATTTTTTTAATGGGGCCAGCAGAAATTATCAATAGTTAACCTATTATGTTATCTGCAGTATGTACCTACATAATATATACAAATCGTAGTTACTTAAATTAAATTATCGGCAAAGAAAGAATAAAAAATCATGAACCGTCTTGTACTCGTATTTAAAAGCCATTTCGTTTACCTACACGATAAAAGTCAGACAAAAAAAAATCAGACATATGAAATTGAAATAGTTGATTCTAAATAAACCATGGTTTCATTTGTTATCGATATATTATTAACGTTACAGTGTAGCACATCCCTATCGTTTCCCATTCGAGCGTCTAGTGCTGCCGCTTATCGGTAGCGTTTTACATTTTTATTGCAAGCGGATACGTCCTGCGCTGTGCCGACTTTATTATTTCTCCCTCGCAATTATTGTTTAGAGAAGTCCGGTCTGCGAATGGTATGCGACTAGTTTTTCCAATTTGCGTCAAATATCATGACGATGTTACGAGTTTTTTTTAATATGTAGGTAGGGGTCTGACCTTTTCCTCGTTACTTTCATACGTGTGATGTAAAATCGAAAATTTCATATCATTGATGTGGCTGTCTTTCATATTTTTATTTGAATGTTATAGACAGTCTGGCCGTAATGGAAATAAGTAAGCGTGAGTTTAACATTACGTTCTAATTACGAGGTTGATTTCGGGTTAACATTACTTTCTAAGTAATTGCGCGGCTGATTTTAAGCTGTAATTTAGTTGCCTTTATTATAATTATCAATGCATCTATAATACAAAAAATCTGTAAATAAACTAAGTAAGACTCTTAATTTTGGGATAACTGAGTCCCGTACTATATCATTAAATTAACTATCAGTTAGTATAGAAGTTCTACGAAAGATTTGCCATCTCAAATTTAAGTATTTCCTCAACATAGGTATGCATGTTGTATGTATTAAAAAACACTATACATAGTTAAAATTTTAAAATCAAATTAGTAATAT
>LGAG01000494.1:70253-89547 GCA_001278395.1 Lerema accius
GTTTTGTTAAATTTAAAATACGAGCCTTTAATTATACAGAATATTACACATGCGTATTTGAAATTAGTGGTCATTATTATAAAAACAAAAGACTCGATTGCTTAAAACTGGGTTAGAATTACAAAAAATATATAGCCAATGTCATATCCACAATGAAGACAAATGAAATGCAACAACACACGTTGAAATCCGTCAAGCAGTTTGAGCTGTAGAGCGTGCCAAAGATATGCACTTATGGACATACAAACATACATACAGGAGATTAACAAATCTTCTTAGTCGTTGTCTTCATTGCTGAAGGTCGTTATCTAGCATCAAGTCTCGGTCACTCGGTGCACTCTGCTTCTCCACGATATTCTGTTCTCAGCTGCCTTTAGAGCTTGGTTTATCGGCAGGTCTATGGATCTTTACTAGGTCGGACTAGCTGGTAGGTGAGCGACCACGATTTATAATTACACAATAAATATGTGCTTCGACTTGGAATCAAACCCGGTATTTTATAAGACACCTGAATAGGTGAATAGATAAACGTTTTGTGTCCTGGTACGTTACCTATGTCATTATAACATCAAAACTAAAAAAATACCTCACTTTCTTTATTACAAGAATACGAAATATCCATACATAGAAAAGAAATTAATATAGTGTTCGCATTTCTCATATTTCCTGTTCTATACAATAAACGCAATAAGCGAATCATTCGCTCCGCGTTGAATCGTACGTTATTGAATTTTTCTTCAACACAAATACCTTTTCTTTCCATCAGAGGCCTTCAGTCAATATTTGCTATAGCGTAGAGCATCTAATAAACTATCAATGGAAACTATTCAATGCCCATGTTGTAGGTCGTCGGCAACTTTCTACATTGTTCTAAGTGACTAATTATTTTATGGGAAATACACATTAATTAGCTTAGTGAGTTCAAATTGGTCTCTCGAATGAGAGTTCCTAAGTTCAAACCCCGGCATGCACCTCTGTTTTTGCCAAAAAAATTGGTGCGTATTGGGAACTCATTTTATCGATTGCTTTAGTAACGAAAAGCTTTGTGCGAAAACCTGCACTCCTGAGAATTCTCCATAAATTTCTCAAAGGCGATGTCTGTTCGCCAGCATGGTGGACTGACCTGTACCCCTCACATTGTAAGGGTAGACCGGAGCCTAGTGGTGAAACAGCCAACCACCTACTAACCAAAGTAACCAACTATCAGTCACCCTATAGTCCTACTCGAATTGTATACTCAAAAGGATCGAATATAGAGTAGGTACCTACCCACAGATTATAATTTGTATCACCTGTATTCACAAATAAACTTTGATTTGAAGTTAGAATATCCACTGCCAGCTCATTCGCTATGTTCACACCATAAAAAAAGTAAAAGTTTTCGATGATGATGGATTTCGATGATTGACAAAAGCATGGACACGTCACACGTCCTGCAACATACACAATCATTGCGGCTGACTGAGCTTCAGAGGTATAGGGCCCTTGCGTCCCCTCGCCGGCTAAGTAGGGCAGTATGGGGCGTAGCAAAGCCGGTATTATGCACCTGATACATTAAACAGGTCGCGATTAATCTCTTACTGGTGGGTTCTGCCTCGGAACCAATTGATCAGAGATGATTGGTAACAAAGAGATTAATAGGGCTATACAGCGGTCGTTGAAACATATTTCATACTTAAACGTTGACCCCGCGGTTCAGTTACGCCATCTAGTGTTGTAAAATAAAAATGTATGAAAATAAAAAAAATTTTTTCGTATACCATTGGTGCTTGTTATTTAATGTTCTTTTACAAACACCATTTGTTGTAAAGTAATTATGTAGTTAAGTACTTAACAGAGAGTATGAAAGCATTTCCACACGGATGATAATCTAGATCTATTCTCAATCAAACGGCGAACCACGTTGCTGTAATAGAAGACAGAAATATATCATTATATATTTGTTATAGATAAAAAAAAGGCTAACTCAGCGGTAGCGGACTTCGCTGAGCAGTCAGCAGTGCTACGTGGCTACGGTGCTTCACTTCGGCTGAGCTACGAGTCTACGAAGCAGCGACGTTGCAGCGACGCAGCGTCGACTCGACGTGGCAGCGTCGGCGTAGCGACGTCGTAGCGACGTGGTCGTAGCGGCGTAGCAGACGTCGGGTCTACACAGCGTACGGCCGTAGCCACGGCACCGATCTACGCCAATTGCATCAGCTGGGATAATTTCTGCGTCAGGTATAGTCTGTTTTTATTTAATTATATTGTTTAAATTAAAAAAAATTATAACATGAAAAGGGATATCAATTTGTATCCGATAACTGTAGTCACTCTTTTCCAAGACGCCACTTAAAAAATACTATTTAATATTTTTGCGTAATACCTACAAGTATAAGCATCTACAAAGTTATATGATTAGTACGTTTCTATTTATTGGTTCTAGAATCACCTACGTGGACTAAGTTAGTTTTACTCGCTATTTCAGTCGGTCTAAATGCGAGAAGCAGATTCGGTTACGTTAGCCACTTGTAAGACAGATACACACAAGACAGTACAATTTACCTGAGACCGCTTTTAGTTGGAGTGTTTCTATTTGAGTTCGGCCAAATCACTTAAAGCGATTCTCTGCACTATATTAAGTCACTACCTACTGGGACATTAACGTTAAGTTATTATTGTTAACAGTTTGTTTGAAGCGCTTATAGTTTGACGGCGTGTGTCGATCATAAGTGATCGACAAAGTTAAGTACAGTTTAAACGTTGAAATTCGTCAAGCCGTTTAGACTGTAGAGCGCGTCAAAGAAGTCGTCATACACACATACATACATTTGCTCCAAAAACGTTACTTACAAATATAAAGACAAATACAAATATTCTTTAATTTTTACCAGAATTTTATCAAAAAGAAAACATAAACATAAAAGAAAGGAAACAATCGGCGGTCTTATTGCTAAGTAACAATTTCTTCCCCACAACCTTAATATTGAGATATTATTATTATAAAAGATTAAAACTCATGAGGTAGGGTGTACCTACTAAATAAATACTTATACGTAGTTGTGTGATTAACGTTTATATAAGATTAAAACTTATGAGGTAGGGTGTACTAAATAAATAGTTATACGCAGTTGTGTGATTAACGTTATACCTACCTACCTGTATATTAAATGTAGGTAAAAGACGTTTATTCTTTTGACATGTAAAGTGCCAGTAAGACCTTGGTCAGTAATTGCAACTATAATATGTGTGTGGGAACACTCACGTGTGGTGTGTGTCTGACAGGCGTCTATCTAGTTAAATATTAACTCATGCACATTTCAAATGCACGCTCTGTTCTAATTATACACGATGCGTTCATTCTGTGATAACCGTTTATGATATTGTTAGATGAATCTTATTAATTATAGGTATAAGGTATATTAAGTAATTGTATCAATCTAAGTTAATTAATTTTATCTATCAGTATATCAATTCGTCGATCACAGTTGCGACAATTATATATAGAGAATGGGTTTGAGCGACGGTCATTTGATATCTTTAAGCAGGTAGGTATATAGAAATAGAAATAATCATCACAACCCGTAACTGTCCCAGGGTGATCCCCTCTTGTGTGAGCTGTACAGGCAATAGTCCACCACGCTGGCCTAGTGCGGATTGACAGACATTACACCTTTGAGAACTTTAGAACTTTTAGAACTCTGAGGTGTGCAGATTTCCTCAAGATATTTTCCTTCACCGAAGCAAGCGATAATTATTTCCTAATACGCAGATAACTTAAATATTAGGGGTGGGTTAATGCTGCGAACTCAGGAACCATTCGGGAGACCAACGTTCAAACCACTAAGTTATAACTGCTTATATCGATATGACAAACTGTATTCTATTATTTGACAAAAAGAGGTATGGTGGAATTTCGACCACAGTATGGGTTAAATTGCATTTTTCTATGTACCTAAGATAATGATAAGTTGATGCTTCAAGACGATGTACTTCAATGTCATTTGTAATTGCTCGATGACAGTAAGCGGTACTTACCACCGATATTATATAAGATACCCATCACTTATACTCAACTGTTCAAACATTTGTAAGTACCATGTTCTTGACAGTTTAATATACAGTTTTCGCGAAGTTCTATGACTAAATATGTAATTGTAATTTTCCCAACACTAGTAGCTAAGGATGCCAGATCTAAATTGATATTTCAGAGGATCGATACAACATCAAAGTCAGGAACAAAGCCATGAGAATTTACGAAAGTCACAAATATTGAAGGTTGGAAAAAGGTACCGAATAAGAAAAACAGTAGGTTAACTAAGCTATAGAGTTAGACAAATTTTGTCGCACATCAACGTCTGACCGGTCTTTAAGTATGTATAAAACAATGTCATTCTAATCTAGTAACCCTATTAAAGGGATGAATTTAGTCCTGCGTTTATTTCCCGCCAGTGCATGCTATTAACGTCAGTGATTGACTTAACTACATCTTGATAGTTGACATACTATTGACATAATGTAAGCCTTGGGCTTAACGCTAATACACGTCAAGTTGATACAATAAACAGTCCATATCGAGAGGTCGTGTTGCTCGTAACTTTTATCGAAATCTTGAAAATTGCAATTAAATCTTTGTTATTCTACTCCTTCAAACTTTGGACCGATTTTAGTGAAAGTTTTTGTGTGTGTATGTATAGAAAAAGGATTGAGTAACGTCGAGATATGTGCGTATGAAACAGCCAAATTATTAGACTTATTGAAATGCCGTCATAGCGAAAGTTAACTAATATTTTATTTACTAAGGTACACGAGAATTTGAGGTCGTTAGCACCAAATGTAAACAACTATACATTCAACGAAATTAAAAGAGATAAAGTATATTGCAATATAACGTCTGACCAGTTTTATAGATGAACCTATAATAAATAAGTAATCAGAGTAAAAGAAATCTTCATCTATTTTTGCTTAAGTTTACTAATGTAAAACTAAACAAAACAATAAGTTGAAAGTGCCGAGAAATGCAATAAACTTGGTAGTTCATTTATTCTCTCGTAAACGCTAATGAAACGATGGGAATAAATTAGTATTTCTTTATTTTTAATATCTACAAAATGGACTCTTGCCAAGATAAAATTGAGTACTTCTTATAAAAAAGCACTGAAAAAGTATGCTCGATGATATAATCAATCACTTTCTTCTTTTTTTCGTTCAAAACTTGGCATTCAACATAATTTTTTATGTGAAGTGACTTTAGCAGAGAATTTAAACAAGTTTATCGTGATTGTTTTTTGATGGGTGGCAACGTCTTGTTTTTAGTATTAACTGCTGCTAATTGGTGGAGTGGTTAGTGACCAACACAAGTTTTGGAAGTCTTTAAGCCTCCTGAAGGCCTCCGACATGGCCTAACTACTGTCATCTAACGACAACAATTAGGACCAACGGTTTACCGTGCCCTCAAAAGCACAGAAATGCTCAAGAATTGATTTCCACTCGCGGTCACCCATACACAATCACACCACGCTCGAAGTTACCTTCGACGATCATTTACAATAGATTTAGACTAAAAAAAATTAAATTCAGACTTGTCAAAAGACGCAGTCAGTATTAAAAATGTACCTTTAACAATAACTCAATTGATTCAATTACAAAGGTTTGAGAACAAGCAGAAGGAATCAAATTAGATCGCCTTCAGCACGATATGGGAGAGGACCGTTGCGATTATTCACTATTGGCCATTCGGCGATTGGGCAAATATTACACGGCTAGCAGTCCCCATTATTAATTCTAGCTGGAACAGTCCGCCGTTCCTCGCATACGAATGAGAGATTTCAGATGGTCCGTCAATCGTGGTCACTCATAATTGATCGTATTAATTTACGCAATTGCACCCGATCGACTGGTTCGTTCACATTAGTTTAGAACGACACTGATTAGGTATCCTGGGATTGTATCGGCCCTCCTAATATATTTATACTCGTACAATGTTCTGTTGACATAATACATACATTAAGTATTTGCAGGCGACCCCTTTTATAGAAAAAATCGAAAATGTTGTATTAATAAAAGACCTACACCCTAAACAGTAAATTGTCAAGCATTTCTAATTGTAGAATGTGCCAAAAAATGGAGATTCATACGCTCGAAAATCATTAATTACCTACCCCATTTCTGGTCAGCTAAATAGAGAAAAAAAACGTACGAGTTTAAAATGATGAACTATCTAACATCTTAAAGCTAATCACTAAACAATTTGAATTGCTCGCGCAACTTGTCAACTTGAAAATAAATCTCGCACGCTGCGTTCACTCTTCTACTCCATTGTCATAACATCAATAAAAATATTTTCAAAAAGGTGTTTTTCCATGCCGCATTATAATGGATTCTCATTTTGCAAACAAAGTAACAGAATAACAAGGAAACCTACTGTTTTCTTAAACGTGTTTGTTTTCATTCACTTCATCTGTTTATATCTGCTTCCACAGAAGTTACTTGCTTTGTCCAAGTCGAAGTAATGACAATGTTTGTAATAAACATGCTTGGTTTTGCATTTGAAACTAGTTATACCTGGAACTTGCTTTCAATAATTTAATGATACATTAGTAACACTATTTAATTTTTATCAGTTTATTAAAAGGTCGTTGCCAAAGAATAATACTCCACTCTGTGGTTAAAAGAACGTACCTTATTGTGTCAAACAATAGACTATAGAAACTATAGACTAATTCTAGCTGGCTGATGACAATATCTACTGTCAACTGTCTATCAGTAAAAAAGGTAGTTTCTATCAAACATAGTGTAGTGCGTGACTTTTGTTTTATTTTCTAACACATAACAGTAACAGATTTTATACACAACACTTCTTATCCATGTTAACTTTAACCATGTCAAATCTGGATCTCAAAGCCTAAATTATTCTTAAAAAGGTGTCCTATAGTCCAAAGCAAAAGTTTACTAAACGTCGTTATCATTTAAAACTTATAGAATTCGGGGCTAAATCGGAGTTAATAGTAGATAATGATTATGTGTTGCTCTATAAACATTAACAACGTACAAACGTTTAGCATTCCGTCACGATTACCCAAGCAAGTGTCCCATAGTCATAAAGCAGGGGAAACAGTAAGATATGTCCACGACGCTAAACAATGGGTAAAGAGGAATTACGCCCCATAACTACGACTTACCTTTAATTACCGGTGCCATTATTATTAATATGTCGCATAGTTATAGATGATATGTCGCGTTTGTTATGTTCAACGTACGGATGTGCGCAAATCTGAACGCAGGGTAGTGACCTCGGCAAAACCTTATCTTTGGAGGGTATAAATAATGATAGGTGTTTTTCCTCTGGGTTCTTTTTCACTTGTATCAATATAAACCAATTAAAGGTATTTGCCGACTACGCCATAGGAGGAATAATGGTTTTCAAGCGTATTAATGTATGTATGTATGTATGTATGTTTGGGTATTTGTTTAACACGCTCTACAGTCTAAACGGCTTGACGGTTTCAATGTGGGGAGTCATTGGATTTGTCTCCATTATGGGAGAGACTTAGGCTATTAAAATTCTTCGCCCAAAAAAAAATTAAACACTTTTCGTTTTTCTATTATAGCTTCATTTTTTCAATTGTGAAGTAAAGTGATTAAGAGTTCTTATTCTAAGTTATTTTACCTTAAAAGCGACATACGTTTGTAACAGTGAACTTAATGCGTAATATGAAAAATGATGACTTTGTGGTGTTCTTAATTTATATTTAGCGGAGACAGTGGCGCCAACGCGGCGCGGTGGCTCGCGGCGTTACGAATTTACAGATAATAAAATGATAATTAAACATTTCATTTCACGCGTATTCCGACGCTATAATCTGTGCAGAATGCCGCCTTTATTATAACACTTTATTAGCAGGGTTCTGATGATTCAATTTATTCCTTCATATTCTGTAATAATACGTACCTACTATTGCATAAAACACTCATAAAATAACTTCATCTAGTCTATTTAATTCACCGATGTTTATGTATTTTCTCTGCCTACGTAGTTTGATTAGTTTGAATTCTGAGCAAGGCATTGTACAATCAAATAAGAGTTTGTTATTCTGATCCGGAGTATTTGTGATGTGTTGTCACAAGATACAAGAAATCCTATTTCGAGGATATATTTGTAAGCGTTAATTAAACGCTTTATATTATTACTTAAGTATTTACTAAAAGTTTTATTGATTCCGTACGGAAATAATGGATTAAAGAAAGGATTTAAAACAGCATAGCATACCCACATTATCAGAAGGTGCGCGTACATTTTCATCACAAGACGCATAACGTACTGTTGAAATGGGCTTCTAACGGCATAATGGAACCATACATTTGAATTTGGTGGACAACAAAATAGAGAAGCAAAGTTTCACGGAACCCTTCAACGCCCAATAAAACCAGTGTAACCTAGGGTTGCCATCATCTAAAGTGACGTGTTCGGACTAAAATTTTGCAAACTCCGTACATTTGGGCAAAATGATGGTTTGAGCCTGGAAGTTTATCAGAGAAGTTATGCAGTGAAAAATCTATGCTTTTAAGAATCTGTGGAACAGGAACTTGTAATTTCGCTATGTTCATCGTCCATCTGTCTGTCTGTCCGTCACGTAGGTTTAGCTAAGCTCATATAATCTTACCTTATATTCTTTTCTTACCGGTATTACCCAAACACAGAAAGTGTCCAAGTTTTACCGTACGAGTAAATACTTATTTCAGTGAACCCCCTCCTTCCCCCCAACGCCCCAGGAGACCCCTGCACTCGGACAAGCCCGGGCAAACCCGGACAGAAGCCAGCCCTAGTATAACCGCGGTCGCACCGAGTATTTCATACCGGTGAACACTTCGTGGATTTGGCCAAGTGTCGATATGACGCGTAGTTAATTGGAAAGGGCGACAGACAGACCACGGAGTGACGGACAGAGGATGCTGGTTTTTTCGTATTGCTTGTTATACCGTACGCCTTTTTTTGTTTTTTTTTTTAAGAGCAAGACACGGGTAAGGTATGGCTTGTCAAACAAATAGTTTATTGACGAACGTAAGTGGCATAAATGTAACAATGCAATTTATAATTATATACTACGGAATGCATATACTCGTAGCTTTAATGTATGATGTTAAAATAGATAAACATTAGGATCAAATGTAAAATGCATCACATTGTGAGAGGAGACCCGAGCCCAGCAGTGGGACAGCTATGGGTTGTAATGAATGAATGAAAATGTAAAATGCGTCGTAAGCAAGCTGCATGAAAATCATTATATAGCATAATTCAATCATTAGTTTAAAGTATAACTTAGGTAAGTATTAATATTTTTGTAAAAAAAAAAATTACAAATTACTATTTTTGAGTCACAACTTAAATTTAGAAGTACCTACAGTCATATTTTTAATAGGTAGGTACAGGCCGGTTTACGTTTTTATTAATGCTGATGATTTACAATGTTTATTCATCTTACATTCTACACTTTTTGCCTATAATACTCTAGCTACCTCGTATGCCCGCATACCGCCCCACCCAAGACTTTACATTTCATTCCATAAAACATCTTAATGGAAAATCGATGATATAATTCAATTACAGAGCAGCACGGGAGCGGTACAAATCCACTTCTTTATTCCTCCTTTTAAAATCAAAACATTGTCGTTTTCTCGGGAAATAAAAAAGGTACTGTAATAATGTTTCAACGATTCATTTGCTAAATGGGTTAAGTGTTAGCGCAATAGGAGCTAAATTGTTAGTCGATTATAATCGACTAGACGATACCGGCGGCTTTGCCCGCGAAGCAGTAGAATTCATCCCAGGGGAATCTATAAACGGGATAAAATCTACTATGTCCTATTCCTAGATTCAAACTATCTGTGTGCCAAGTTTCAGCATAATCCGATTAATGGTTAGAGCGTGAAGGAGGGACAAACATCCAAACATCCAAATATCCAAACATCCTTACAAACTTTCACATTTATAATATTAGTAGGATTATTTAGGTATATGTTATTAAAGGCTCGGGCAGCAAAGTTAGTAGCCGACGTGTCGATTGAGAATAAGTTAGTCGATTAGTGCAGCAACACTGCAACTTTAGTGAGTGCTGTTCGACAGTTGTACCTGGCGTATAAATAGGTAGGTTGGTACCTACTCGACAACTTTGTGTCCTTGGATGGATTAAAATTAAACCTGGATCGATTTGGTAGCCTTTCTATTTCAAATTAAAAATAATTTATTCATGTACCTAGGTATCAATGATACACTTATGCGCTTTTTTATCTACCCTCGTTGTGTAAAGTTAACGTAGGTATTTGATTTTAAGTTTAAAATGAACTGAGGTACTAAAAACTGCATAATATATTGGTCCAGTAGTTCTGAAGAAAAATGACAATATTCTTTTACAGAAACTTAGTACCTAATTTCCATACAACCTCTCACCATAAACACTTTAACCATTTCGTTTCCGTGAGTAAAAAGATAGGTACTCTGTAGCACGAAAGAATGAACTAACTGGAAGGCGTATGTGGGGGTGGCCCTGAAGCTGCAAGTAGGAACAATGTTCACTACTTGTCTTCAAGCAAATTTCAAGTGACACATTCGGTCTCGGTCAAATATTGCATGCAAAAATAGGTACACGTCGTAGGTACCATAATTCAATCAACTTTAGAAAATAAACCATAAGCTATGGTAATAGACTTGAATTTGTTATGAGCTATTTTGTGTGTTAATTTTATTTTAAGTAAATTGTAATTCTTGTTCTTGACGAATCATCGCGAAGGAAATATAATGTAATGTGTAAATGTGTGAGTTTGGCAAAACTGGGTTTCATAGAAAAACTTTACAAATAGGTACACTTCTTGTTCTGTGCTCTAATAGAATCGTTCAAAATATTTAAAGCTTGTTCCAAATTCAAATCATAACTTCACCCATCCTCTAACGGAAATAATCGTTTCATTTAGCAAACCAAAATATATTTTCCGTGTAGCCGTAACAAAATATAAAATTCTGTGTGCTCTAGAAAAATGAAATTACTGGAACTGAAACTCGAAACGAAATAAATAATATCAATACCGCTGCGACCATTAATATGGCATCGGAAGCCGCATTCGGTCTGTCGTGTTTATAAATATCAAATAAAAGCCAAACCAAAACAAACTAAAAACTTATAATTATTACGTCATACCACCATTTAATATATCGGCTGCAATTGCAATTTTGAGTCGTTCGGGAACGCAATATAGTCTATATTGGAGTGTGGCAATTGACAAATAATAACTGGCTCGCTGTACGAATGTTAATATTGCGACTGGCGACCGCTTCTCCGCGACTAGGAGGCGCGATACGATGTACTATCGGCCATTTAGTTGGATGTGGCAATGTTTTAATTATTTTCTTTGTTTTAAACATGTAAGTGAGTGAGTTTCTCTCCCCTTTCTTTTTCTCCATTTTGAAGCAGGTTTAGGGAACGGGGGTATATTAAAAAATACGTGCCTCAGTGTATGAATAAATGATTTTGAATAATTTTAGATAATAATATGTTATAGGTACGAGTATATACGGAATTTTATTAGGTAGGTACCATCTTTTATTATATTTTTTGTTGACTTCACAAGGGGGGTAATGTTTCTCGAGCGTATATATTTTCGTATGTAGGTATGTACATTTCTTTGAAACGCTCTTTTTAGCAGTTACTTTTTTTTCTATAGGTATTACTTGTTGCCGGTATAAAGATCATTTGGATCCAATGTTTAGAAGAATGCATATTTACTTTTAAATTAATGAATATCTCAACAACAACAAACACGTATCTCGTAAATCGATAAAAAGAACAAAACACGAAATTAATAAAATGACGGAAATAAACGGGTAGCAATAAGCAATAAAAGGTGTAATGTAATGCAGGTTTACAAAAGCGAAGAGGCGATGGTTACTAATAAAAATACACCTGCTTAGCAGTTTTTTACTTTGTGAGAAAACTTTCGCACTCTGCGGCAATCCGCGCTTTCCACCGTTGATTTTTGTTCTTTGTGACAACCTCACGTTATTATTAAAAACAATAAATCGCTGAAACCGCCACCTACTACTATAGCCTCGCTTTTACCCAAACAACCCTTCGATTTAAGGAACCATTTAAATAATTATGGTTATCGTTAGATATAACATAAAATTTTTTTCAGAGTAGGTACCTACAGCTGGATTTTTTTTAATTACTACTTCCAAAAAAAACAACTTCATAATATAGGTAGTTGTAGATTTGAATCAAGGAACCATTTAAAAAATTATGGTTATGATTAGATAAGATACATCTTCAGAGTAGGTAGCTACATCTAGAAATTTTTATTTTTTTTAAATAATTTTTTTTATGTCCAAATATAAAAAAACTTCACAATATAGGTACCTACCTAGACTTACTTAAATGAATACACGAAAGGTACAATTTAGGGTGAATGACCGTAGCTGAAATCGTCAAAGGTGGAGTTTTATTACGTACCTACTCGTTACTCGTATGGGAGAATAATAGACCGGGATACTAATCACAGGCTGTCATACTACTGCCTGCCTCGCGTCGTTGTTTGCGCGTTGTTTTCATTTTAGGTGACTATATTAAAGGCTCACCTTGTGAAAGTCAATTTTTCGTGCTATTTTAGTCTCTTTGCCTTCGTCAGACAGTTTCACAAAGGGTTTAATAAGAAGATGATCGAAACTAAGGCTGGAATATTTCACAACGTTGTTGTAGGAATTTTTATACTGACATATTTTAATCTGAGGTCATTGTAGCACTTTGCTAGGTACTAGGTGGCGCTACTAGATGTCGTATAGCACGTGTGTAACTTATTAGAACTTTAAGCGATAGCTATTTATTAATAATTTTCCTATCCTAGACTTTATTTTTCTCATACTTTTAAATTGTAGTTTAAATTTTAAAATTGTAGGTAATATGGTCTATAAATAACTTGTGTAGGTAACTAATGCTTATTTTTTGGATACCTATTACCAGACCTATTACAAAATTTTAGTAAAATTATAAGTAAGATGTTTTGACGATATTGGTCTTGAGTAGGCAGTATAGAAAGTTTTCCGAAAGTTATTGGATCATCCAAACTAAATGATAAAAATATTTGCAAAACTACGTCTACCCGGTCATCTAGTAGTTTTATTTCTACTAGCTTACATACGAGTGAAAAGGACACGATAAAAATAAAAGGGCAACAGCACTAAATTTTAAACGCATGAATAACACTGCACTCCTATAATTTAATGCACATGAAAAACCATCACGGTGAGTGTCCTTCGAATAGAAAATACACGTTGAAACACAAATAAGCTATAATTAAAGGTAACTAATGCATCCACTGCACATTAACTTTTTTACAAATAAACCTTTAATTGGTTGTCACGGCATTTATATGACGGTGACCGTAATTAATACGTCATGTGCACACAACATGTCATTAGCAATATGACGTGCCACATTTTGTATACAATAACACTATCTGTCAACATATCTTTAATTTATTACTACTGTATTACCTGGTTCTTCATTTGAACGACACGACATTGACTGCATGGGCGTATATTTGATCGTAAAATGTAGGTAGGTACCGTAGAACAGTGGCGCACTTCACGAAAGTGTCGTGGAAGAAATGTTCTAATTTAATATAGGGATACGAGAACTAGGTTCTGTGAAGCTTAGGGCTTCCGTAGAACAGTCATTAGGGTTCCGCCAAAATCCTATCCTACTAATTCTTATGGGGTTCCATAACATAAAAGGTATTTGGTTGGTGCTCCGTTATCTTTAAAGTTTAGTAGCTCTTGATCTTATAAAGTGATTAAGAAAAAACTGACAAATATATTAACGCTTTCGTTGTCGTTGACGTACCTATCGTTTAAGTGAAGAATCAGTTAATGTCGTAAGAGATATGGAGTTTCCATAGTATTGTTAAGAAGAGCAAGCGATAAAGTAATTAGTAGGTACCTAACTACCTACAATTGTTAAAAGTAGGTATGTATGTCTTAAATTATTTAATATGCCGAAGTAAGTGCAAAGTTCCCATAGGTTCGAATCATCATCATCTCAACCCATAACTGTCCCACTGTTGGGCTTGGAGCTCCTGTGACAAAGTGAGTAGGTACAGGTTATAGTCCACCCAGCTTCATATCTATCAACATGGGTTTGAACTCAGGCACTCTCGTTCGTGATACCAACTTCACTTTATCAAAAAGCTCGAATAAGAGAAAATATAAAAATCCTATTGCCCTGAACTTCACAATAAGAGTACCTACCTATCACTCACAGAGTTACAATACCATTTATTTTGCAATTGCAAACGTTATGAACTAATAACTGATAAGGGCGGTTTCAGACTAGCGTATTTTCTGCGCGTATACGGTCGTTTCAGCATACGCGCTTACTCGCGCGCAATGATTCGCGCTTCAAAAACCGGACGCGCGTAAACTGTCATAATTTTGAATCGGTAATGGCGTTTTGACAGTATCAACATTGAGACGAGCTTAGAAGCGCGTCAATGCTCGTACAAGTTGCGCGTGTGTCAAGAGGCGCGCCTATACATGCCTACTATGCACTTCCAAAGATTATACACGCGCGTAAAAAACGCTAGTTTGTAACCGCCCTTAAGCTCCTTTGAAGCTTTGTATCGCAAACACTTAGTTTCCAATCTACTCGTAACAGTTTTGAAAGCAATTTCATCATTTTATCGTCTTTGAGGCTCTCAGGTGTTCTCTTCTCGTTTTGTAATCGATATTTTTAATCCGTAAGCCACTTCTAACATCACGCTTTTTCCCTTTTAATTGGCCAATTTCTTTTATGATTTGCTCCAACTTTTGCGTATTATGGGGTTTTTAAACGGCTCTCAAGAAGATTTGCAATCAATGGAATTAAATCCGGATTATATCTGTTATACCTATTCGAATCTATCCTATCTATTTTACGCCGACTGGGATTAGTCTGATAGCCAATTAAGAACCTACAGTTTTTTTATTGAAAATAGTTAATTAATAGATATAGGGATTTTTTTATTATGAACTGCAAAGAATTAATATCTACACATTATTACGGACTGCCTTTATTGAGTATCTCAATTAGATAGGAACTTAGTTCTCTAGCTTCTAGACTTTAACATAATGTGTAGATATATCTACTAGTTACCGGGTCACACATGCCATGTAGTAGGTATGCAACGCTCAAATGCACTTATCGTATTTTTGACATGGATTACCCTCGTTGTAAATACGACTGTTTTGTTTTGTAATTTAAAAATACGAATAGTTAACTAAGAGACCGATATATGAGATTTGCTTGTTTTTTTTTGGATTAAATATACAAAATACTGACGTACTCAGTTAGTTCATAAGTCACGATAAATTAAACAAATCAAACGACAAAATAACATCCAAGTAGGTACATACTTAGATGTTATATTATAACGTAAGTAGATATACCTAGGAAGTATACCTAGGTAGGTAGAGGTATGTATATTAGTTTCAATATAACTCTTACCAGCTTCATACGAAATTGAATTATGTATTTAATAATGTAGAAACAACGTTGCGCCGGCTTTTTTCAAACGGTGTTTCCGAGAATATGAAAAACGTACCGCGGCAATTAAAACGTCTTTATATGCACATAGTAAATATTAGTATTCCTGACCAACTTCACCGAATTAACTATGGTTGCTATACGAATATTACAAATTGTTCAGCGTGTTTGTAGGTCGTAGTAATTTTAATCATCGCAACCCACTAATGTCCCCCTACTGTCCCACTGCTGGGCTTGGGTCTCCTCTCGCGATGTTAGGAAGCCCGAACACGCATATAAGGAACTCTCGTCTATAACCTTTGTCATGGTTACCTTACGATGTTTTCCGTCGTAAAAGTCATTCTAATACGCACGTAACTTTAAAACTAAATGCGTGCCGGATTTAAAATCGGGACCTTATTTGGGATGACATTGTTCAAACCGCTAGGCTTTCACTGATTAATTGCATTTAAATTACTATAGTCTATTTAACTTCAGTATCTTTAATACTAACTTCTTTCATTAAAATAAAGCAGGTAGAAGTGAAACATTCTAGTTCAACATTACGCCAAGAGATGGCGCTACAGGTAGCAAACTAGAACCGCGCGACGCCACCAACTAATCAACGCGAAAGCAAGCTCCGAACTCGCTTCCATCATTCACCCATAAACATGCTAATTTGCCCCGACTTCTTTATAACTTAATTAATAACGTGTGCCCAACGGCCACTAAGTTCAGATTACGATTTAGACGAGTTTATGGTCTACAATTTAATTTGATGACCGTCGCGTGTGCTCGACACGACTGTCGACACATACTTTTATGAGTGATGTAAAATAATGAAAAAATACCGGCTGGCCATTTTATGCCGCACATTTGATTTAGAGCCGCCGTGTTTACGAGTCTTCCGTAGTACCGATATGGATACCGAGAATGTAATTTTGATTAGGCGATGCGCGTAAAAAATTAAATGTTGCCGTCATGTCCTGTGGATTCGGGGCTTGTGCTATATTACCTATGTTGATGTGTGTTTTTAGCACATGTTTTTACGAGATATGACTATTGCTGTAACTAATGAGAATACAGTCTCTAACCTTAGATAAAACTATAAAAGTAAGTAGGTACCTACCTACCTAATTTTTGTCCGTAAGCAATACCGTGAAATTACGAAATAGGTAAAAATTATTAAATGCAAACATGTCCTCACGATGTGGTCTGTGTCTGATAATCTATGTAATTTTGTCGAAATATCGTGAGCACCCATAACCTTAACTATGATTTTTAAAAAGCATTAGGTAGGTACCTACTCACGCCTACTATTTTTTCGGGGTCGACTTTAGGTACTACTATAGAAAATACTTACCTACAACAGTACCTACCTACCTATCTAAATATATTACAGCAAAATTATTATTAAAGTAACATTAGCTTAGATAACCGTTTAAATTCGCTACGAATACGTACCTACTCGCATATTTACATACAAGTTAAATACTCCACGCCGCGTTGGTGGTCTCAAACTAAAACGACCTTTCAACAATGCTATTATTATTAATTATATTTGTTCAAGCCAAAACTATTAAAATATTTGTCCTATATACTTACACCATACATTTTTTACCCTTCACGAACCATAGAGCATTCATTCTCGTAGAGGGTTCGTACGTTAAGCGTTATTTTTTTTTCTTTCTTGAATTACAAAAAAAATACAATAGGTATGAAAGAAGGTTCTAATGAGCTTTGATTCGGCAAAATAAATTAATCAGATTGAAAATAATTAGATTGCCATTAGGACTACAATTACGATATAATTTTTGTTTATCTATTACTTTTTCATAATGAAAAAACACTGCTCTAAAAGGGTGTCGACATAAAATATGTACCTATGTAAATTAATTTTCCTTCATTCTTATTGTATTTTATTGCAAAATTAAGAAATATTAGCATTTGAGATTTTGCAGTTTTAAAACTTTGTCAAATCAATTATACCTCATACAAATTCACTTTCACCATACAACCTAAGCGAGGAAATCAGTATTGGAACACTGCCTCGATGAGACGCGTTCAAAGATTTTTTTTTTAATTTTTTGGCAAATATTAATTTTCAATTTTCAAGTTGATAATAAATATTTAATATTTTTAGTTTTAATTTTGTATAATATTCATGTATACCTATATTTTATAGAAAATTAAATGTAAAAATCGTGAAAGAACGGTTGCCTTATTATGGAGTGAGCCGACTCTAGTCGTTAGTAAGGCACACCGCTACGTAACTCAACGTAGGTATTGTTTACAGTCCGGCGAGGACCGCGCTGTATATTTTATATGCTCCTGTACAAACATAGACAACTGGCTTCGTAGAAAGACTGTTGCTATAGCCTTGTCTTGGTAAGGGAAGGTACCGTTGAATTGTTACTTATGGTACTTTCAAAATTGTAAAATAAAACTAAAATCGACTGATGAAAGGGGATATAAAAAAATCTATAGCTACCTAACCTACCTAGCCTATGTCAATTACTATCAAACGAATTCTATGACACGCGAAGTGAATCCGTTAAGCCGTTTAGGCTGTAGGGCATGCCAAAGAAATGGACATACACCCTCAGTAATAAAGGTACAATCCAAAAAATATATATATTTAAATCGCCTTTTAAGATTCTGGATTCTCAAATTGAAGCAGATTTTTCTAATACTTATTTTGCTTACCTAGTGGAATTTGCCGGTTTTTTTATTGGATTTAAAATCACCGTTTTCCTAAATTTTGACTTAGGCCCTTATATTATCGAGTGTTCAATATATTCGCTCGAATCACATTAAGTAACTAACCACCTTTTTATTTTTTTTATTTTACCTTTTGTTTTACAATAGGTAGGTAATTACCTTCTATTGTGCAATCTTAAAGCAAAGTTGTGACGACATATCGTTGTTAATCTACAAATGTCAAACAACATTTGCGTCAACATTATGAACGACAAGAACGAAGTAGATAACTAGCCGCTATAGGTATAACGGAGTTCGTATGTTTGTTTGTACGCACTTTTAGAACAAAGACTGGGATTCCTCTAACAATGTTTTCGGTGAAACAGAGTGTCTCGTATTAAGTGCTGTGTGTGAAGTCCGTAAAAACTAAGTAACGGAGATGAATGACCTAGTTTTTACCCGACTGCGTTAGCAAGAGGGTTATGTTTTCGACCGTATGTATGTAATAACTAATAATAATTTTATTGATGTAGGATTTATATAGTTATGTAGGTATGCCCATTTCATTTGGTAGGTTTTACAAATTCAAATCATTATTTCGTCTTAGGAACCAATAGCTCACTTAACGAACGTCAAAATTTAAAAATAAAAAAACAACCTTGGTTCCTATTGTTCCTCCTAACGTGGGGTTTACCCCTGCGTGGGTAAATCAGATATTTTACTGGGCTAATAAATGACCTAATTATTGGGATTGTTAAATAATAAAAATACAGAAAAAAAATATATGTAGGTAAGTACCAAACCTTTTTTTTAATAATATTGTGTTAAAATCAGGTTTTCTCATAGGTCATAAGGATAACGATATTAAAAAGGTTATGAATAACTGCTCTGGGAGCTTTCAAGTATTAGATACGTAACGCAATGTTTGATGATTTTGGACCTCCCCTCCCCCTTGTAACGTGCCATAACGTTTTTATGAACCCCTCTCGCTCGCTAGTTACGTAGGTAACACATACCAAACTTACCATCTTTATAATAACATATCATAATACCTACCTCCCCCCCCCCCC
>LGAG01000494.1:92205-160129 GCA_001278395.1 Lerema accius
GGCGACGAACGAAACTTTTCCCGCCGACCCCCCCTCGCCCCTCTTCCCGCCGCCGCCTTGCGAACTTTTCGTCCGTTTCGCATTACGTAATTGATTCGCTCGAGACGTGTGCCTCGTCTATTCGAAAAATGCCATCGAAATTGCGAAATGCGAGATGGCAGTCTCGCCGGCGTTGGTCGGTGGAGACGCGACGAAACGTCGGCATCGCGGCATCGGTGGAAGTTCCGTCCGATTATTTTATTACGCTTCGCTCCAAAGTTCCGTGTAAAGTTGTTTCGGGGGAAGTAATGTTAGTTTTGGTTGTGTAAACAGGCGGCGAACGCGGCCCGGCTCGTTCCACCACCGTACTCGTATCTATTATAATAAATATCGGAACACTCCATACTTCTTTCATAGTACCTACCTATTAACTGTTACCTACATTGTAGTAGGTATTAAACGCTACTTATTAGGTTAGTGTTAAATTAGTATGTACGCCAGGAAGTTTTTATAGCCGGAACAGAATTAAGTAGGTAGGTAGGTAATGTTATCCAAGAAAGTTAAGTTTTGAATCGCACTTAAGGTGATTATTTTTTTAACTACCCTCCATTGGTTTAATAAAATTATTAACGATGTAATTACATTCTAAATAAATCGTCTTGATTAATATTTGTTAGGTAGGTAATAGGTACTGCGTAGGAAGGTACATAGGTAATTTTTACCTAAATAAATAGCCTATGCATAGTTTTATCCCATACTTTCATTTGGTTCTTGTAAAAGTTTATAAAGTCATAGTAGGTACTAGAAATTCTAAATGTGTCTAAATTGTAAAAGTAAGATTTAATACATTTTTAATATTTAATTTGAATAAATCAAAAAAGTATGTAGGTAGACAGATTAGTCTAGGAAGATTTATTCATAATAATTAAATAATTAATCTGAGTTGCAATTACCTACTAACGACAATAATAACTTCATTTAAAAATAATTTCTTAAATATTATGAGACTTGCAATTTATAAGCTATTTTAATAATTCAAATTAAATTTATATAGGTAGGTAAATTATACCAAAAATGAAGACTCAGAACTAATTAATTACAAAAAGAAATAAAAAACCATTTTTTTAAATCTATTATACATTGTAACCAATCAATTAAAACATAAAGTTTTTAGAAAGTTGTCTCAGGTATTTTTGGGCAGATGGGTATTTAATTAAACTAATTTAACACAACTGTAGGTATTTTGTACGTTCGAGTTGGCTCAAAAAATATTTTATTTCAATATCCACCGAAAATAAATTACATCAAAATATAATATACTCCTATTATTATATTGTCAGCCTATCTACGTAACAACCGAACCACTTAGGACCTTTTTCCCGTACGAAGTTTAATTGTTAGGATACATGAAACTATTCATTGACGCTCAGATAAAACTGTTCGCATTTCACCAACTTTACTTATCCGAAGAATAACCAAACTATACAATATAATACCTAACTTTTTTTTTACCAACGCCGATTTTTATACAAAGTATAGTATAATAGGGAATCAGCTGATATTTGAGTGGCATTAAGTCTAAAATAACAATTAAAATTAGAGAGGTCATGTAAACTTGTACTACTCAGTGAAATGAAAGACTTTTTAAATTGCCTGCATTCACATTTTTCATATTAACCTTACAAAGACGGCAAAGGACGGTAGAAATAATTGAGTAGATGTAAACAGTAAAGTAAATAACTTATACGCTATTTGCGTCAAAACAACGTAACATACGAGCATTAGGTACCTTAACTACCTTCATAGAAGTTGTATTTTTATTAATGAAAACCTACAATTTTTTATTATTATTATGCATTACGCTTTACGTTTTCTCAGTCAATAAAGCGAATGCATTTGCTAAATTACATCAAATTTTCTTTTGGATGTTCCTTATAGGTACCTTTACCTCGCTGTTAGAAAGATAAAGTGAATTAGGGAAAAATAAACTGATTGATCGAATTTATAGGGTTGAGATTTGCGTGCGTGGATCAGTCAATGCTCGCGGCTTGCGGTTCCGTCTTGCGGCTGCGGCCTGCGGCTCCGACCCGCGGCTCGTAATGACGCAGTACGGACGCTTCGGGCCCTTTTTCCCCAATTTTTACACAGAAATTTCTAACTTTAATAATGATACTTAATACCGAGGAAATGTATTACGGGCGTTATGTTACATTAGAACATAATATTGCAAAAATTTTCTCAATGAGTATAAATATTAGGTATGTAATAAATATTCGTTAAATTCTTTCTTATGTTATACTTAATAATAAGTAGATAGGTACCTACTCAAGTAGGATGGTAGCTATCAAATATTGCCTCATCTCATAAACTTGCATTTTGGTAATTATGCTAGGGTAGATAAATAAAATATGACTATCTATTGTTGGTGTCCGTTAATATTAAAATTTATTACCTACTTGCATTTTAGTAATCATTTATCTTAAAATGATTAATATGTGCATTATTAATAATATAGGTAGGTACTTAATATTTAAAATAAACGAAATGACATCAATTTGATGTAGATTAAAAATAAATTATCGGTTAATATTTTCATTAAACTTCTAAGGACGGAAACTATACGCGAATCTAAATATTTAATTTAAATATTTTTCAAATTATAAACCATTGGTGTACGCGTGAGTTCGAGTATTGACGCTTCTTGCGTTTAAAAAACTTGTCCAAAGTTTATCAACCCCTGAACCATTGTATTTTAATGCAACCTCACTGAAGGGGAACTTTACTATGGCTTTATTTATTGCCATCATTTTAACTGCGGCGTTTATTAAATAGTAGGTACGAGTAGGTATAACGAACTAAAAATAACTTTTAATGGCTTTACAAATTAGTTTTACACTAAATTATTTTAGTACTCTACTGGTTGGTAGGGATTTATTTATTTAATCATTTTTGAGACGTTTCGAATACTTGGATTTTTTTACTTAGGTACCTACAGCAAATAGGATTTCTTATGCCGATTACTTGGACCTAAAATATAATAGACTCAGTGTTCAGAACAAAAAAGTGAGGTCAATTTTTTTCTTTTTTTTACGATCTAACATAGGTACATATTACCTAATTGTCATCGAGCATGGTCTGCCGAAAAATAACCGGGAAACGTTATCATTTGTTATTAACGTTATATTTTTTCCTACTACGCTTCATTGTTCCGATTCCGAAGACTGCGTGTATGAGATATTTTCTGATCTGTGGAAGATTATTAAAAAATCCACATGTAGGTAACCATACTTATTGATTTATTTACGTAATTGCAAAGGACTGATCCACGAAAATTTTTGCAACTTTTTTACAACTTTATCATCTAACCATATTGCCCAGTGGTTACCATGCTGGATCACCATTCTAAAAGTCTTGGGTTTGATACCCAACGAGGCAAAAATCTAAATTATGTTAGTATCTATAATTTAATAGGTACAGTAAAAGGGCCAACCCTACTACAGTGCAAATAAGTGACAATCACTTGAAATAATTAATTAAAACTATAGTCAGTTTCTGTTAATTTCTTAAGAGTTGGGAGTCAATTATTTAAAAAGGTATATTAATTATTAACTACTTGTAGGTATGACAACAATATAGGGAAACTAACAGTAGTTAAAGTAGTCAAACTACATAGTGAGCGCACACGAACAACGCACACATAGACATTAATTTGTGTACAGATAAGGATTTCGGTTCGGTTTCGAATGTTTTCTAGAACCAAATCTTAAAGATGTGTGCGTGCTCATGTAGGTATAAGAAAAGTAGTACATACCTACCAGAGTTTTACTACTGTTAGTCTCTCTATACTGCGGTATAACATACATAGGTAGATATATTAAAAGATATACATATAGGTACCCTCATTTTAGGTATTTAAAAAATTAAAACCATGCGGGTGTTTGTCACGGTAACTAAGTTCATAAAAGCGTTTTGAACACCTGTTATTAAGACCGGTTATACTCATATCATAATTTAACTCGTATAAATATTAATGTTATATTAAGAAGGTATTTCTAAAGATGCAACTTACAAATGCTGGTACAATATAAACTTAAAACTGAGACATAAAAAAGTAAAAAACTATGCTAAGTAGACGTGAGTTTACGAAATTAAGTATTGCCAACATAATAGGTTTGATTTTTCGAAGAAAATCAAATGAAAAAAAAACGTGCCTAATTTAAAAAAAACGTAACGACACACAAACAAACAAACCATGATACAAAATTGCTTCGATGTCCATAACGTTTTTTTAGTTCCATTGAATTTTAGATAGATATCTATCTATCTATCTATCTATTAATTCATAACGGAACTCATTATACTCATTACAGTACTAAGTACTTACATAAATACGAAGGAATGTTATTAACAAAGTTTCATGTAAATTATAATCAATTAAACGCACGAAATAAATATTTTATATAGATTTTCTTTTAATAATTAGAACGTCTTTACGACGATTGTAGTTCACCGGAAAATATACTCGTATTTGCAAGTTGCAACCGCGCCCATCCTTTATAATAATTTAAAATTGGAAACTATTTTAATGATTTAAATACTTAATTATCTCTTACTATATTGCATTGAAATTATACAGTAATTATTCATTAATAATTTTGAGTGCCATTTATAATGCAATTTAGTGTGCGTGTGACCTTATTGTAATAACTTTGTTACAAATATAAATTAGCCGGATATGGGATATGGAAACAAAAAATCATTTTTGTACTACATATAAATTAATGTGTTGTATTTTAAACATTTAGTAAAAGGCTCTGGAAATACAAGAAACGCCCCGCTTCGGGTTGCTACTTGGTTATCATTACCGGGAAAATTTTTCTAGGTCAGTTTATTTGGTATTTTCAAGAAATCCGGGACAATAAAATAATTATGAACACAAGAGAGGATACAAATCCGGGACAGTCCCGGATTTCCCGGTCATCTGGCAACACAACAACAACAACTTAGTACAATTCTTCCAAGTATTAAACACGATATTAATTCAGTCTGTCTGTGTTACCTTTTGACGGCCAAAGAACTAGTGATAGTGATTTAGTATTATGATAAAAGATTTTATTGGCCGTTTCTTCATTTCTTGACAAGGACAGCGCGAGCGAGGCCATACCTATTTGTATGAATAATTTAATATACGGCACAATACGGTGCAGGAAAGCTATTTTTGGACTTGCAGAACATTGATTGATTGACAAAGTACTGCAATGAATAAAAAGTAGTTCCCACTAGAAAATAATGTCTTCAGTTGATGTTAACATTGACTAGCCTAGTTGGTATCCTGCCTGCGATGCGAGGAGTCCCGGGTTCGATTCCCGGCCGGGGCAGATATTTGTGTGACAGGTAAATGTTTTCTCTCGGGTCATGGGTTAGTGATGTGTTATTTGTGTTGTCCATGCCACCCGGACACAGGAGATTTTCTACTGGGGAGATATGAGTGTGTTAGAGTTTATTTATTTTATTATTTTATGCCAAACATCAAAGCTACTCAATGTGACCTGGTTTCCGGAGAATGAGTAGCAGTGAGACTGTCAAAAGTGTCTTTTTGTAAAATGTTAGGGACCTAATCCAATTATAACAACCTGTCCATGTTATCATCGAATCATAAGCCGATTAGGGAACTTGTTCGGTAGGTATTAGATGTGCTGGGATATCTAGATTTTGCTTATCCAAGTGATTCAGCGAATTCATCCCTATTACCATCCTATTAAGGATGATAATTCTTTAACTCCCAAATATTAGATAGGTATAAATTTTATCTATATTAATAATTTCGTGCAGGGGTACGGTAGACACGATCGAAACCTTATATGAATAACAAAACATAAAAAAATAATGATTTCGAGTCGACAACATAGGTACCTACCTGTATTCGCAAAATTCGGAGTGTGGATTATTCGTTAAATTTGTTATGGCACTGACAAACAAACCGCAGTCGCCATTTTGGTTAGATGACAAACGTTCCGTTTCACATAATTATAGGTAAATAAAATGATCTGTTATGAAACTTATGTGGCAGACGAAATTTTACGCGAGCGAAGCCGCGGGCAACAGCTAGTGTAAAAAAATCACGTTATATCTATGAAGTCTGTCAATATCTCGATCAAATCGCCATTATTATACGGAAGTTGTCGTTAATATTATTTGCGTACTAAATAACTGCACTTGCTAGAAGAGACCTCCCCTCTGGGTCTCAATAAAACGATATACCCGGTCGAGTGGAGCGAATAAAACGCTTCCTTAGCGATATTATTAAGTGAAGCTTCACCTCTTAATGCTAAAGAAAAGCAAAACAACTTTAATATCAACGCTGCCATGAATATGCAAGACGCGAAAAATATTTTACAGGCGTTGTCCATAACCATGTGCTCGGGCTACACATAATTTTAGTTCAAAACGTTATCCACTTGACGTGACGTGAAGCTCGGAGTAAACTTAAAAAAGGGATAAGGCCGGATGACCGGCACCGAAGTATCGTGAACTCATCTTTGTTGCCTATCCAAAGTCTATGTGTGAGAAAAAGCGTACAATTGTTGATGACTAACAATCGTCTGCGGCTTACCCCGGGTACTTTTCCCGTTTTCGCAATACTTTTTATTGCTGCTCCTTTCCTATTCATCTTAGCGTGATGTTAGCTTATAGCCTTCCTCGGTAAATGGACTATCTTACACTAAAATAATCTTTCAAGTCGGTCCAGTAGTTCCTGTAATTGGCGCGGTCAAACAAACAAACTCAGCTTTATGTTAGATATTAGTATAGATGTGCACCCGGGGAAGAAAGGGGAAGTTGTAATTTTTTTCTATTCATTAGGCCCCTATAACGGCTGTAGCTACTAGGTACCTCGCGATTTCGACGATCGAGTTAGCCGTCCAATGGTGGCTCTGAAAAAATCGGCCACCCCCGTATAATTTGGTTATGAAGCGCAGATGAGACCGCTGCCATCTAAAATGCATCAAAAAGTAAGAGAATTTTTTAAAAAATGCAGGCTTCCGTCCACCCGCTTATGTATACGAGAACTAGCCCGATAGCACTAGATGGAATTTGGCATCGTTTCTTCTGTAGGTATATATGTACCTAGCTAGACGTTTTGTTTGTAATGTTCACTACGCTTCTATAGATACAGTACCTACTTCGCGTTTGTTTAGTGCACTGATATTAGGCACTCGACTTAAACGACCATTGTTCCAAAGGAGTTTTTATTACTTCAAGTAGTGGTGATAAAAATATAAATTATATTTTATTGGGTAATATTACTATTGAAAATAAATCAACAATAATAATATTTTCGAGACGTTTTAAAAAGCGTGTTAAGTTATTATATTGGCCTATGCACAAAGCTAGTTAAAGAAACAGCAAAAAGTACCAAAACACCCAAGAAAAATGCGGGCTTCAAATACCTAGATCATAACAAGCCTAAAATACGAGGATCATGCGATGTAAACGGAGCATAATTAAAATATCCCTAACGTGGATTATACAAGAGATTGCACGTCTTTCTGTATTCGGCAGTGGAAAATAAAAAAGTTGTGCTCTTGCATTGGGGGGCACGTTTTACGTAAAGCGCCATCTACCGGAAAATAGACAAAGAAAACTGGCAGACAGATGGACGCGTACGGTAGCGACGTTCGGCTTCCGGCTTTCCCAGTGGCGGTCGTGAACAAAATCCCAAAATTACTTTTCCATTATAATGTTCGATTTTTAACTCGGCACTCTAAAAAGACTGCCTGTAAAAACAGCCATTGTAAATAAATGGCTCGAAACTCGGCCGTCACCATTGTTTGCTGAAAGTTGTAGGCATAATTTAGTATTTTGCGGCCAAAAACTAGGTCTTTCTTGTAACAAAAGGATATTGTTCCAGTACAATTAGCAATGCAATCAGCATAGATAAGTGAATGTTTGCATTATTGAAGTGAGTGTACCTACAATTTAAGTAGGTTTAGGTATGCCATATGCCGCTATGCGTGATAGTAAGTATTCGCTTACAGAAAACATAGGGATGTTAAAATGTTTTAAGTTCACTTGTTTAGAAGTTTAGGTGGTTGTTGCACCAGATTACTTGAGCGATATAATTTGATAGACTAATCTTATCAAATTATAATTATATAATTATAATTATATAATTTGATATAATAAGCTTTTTACGGCTGTCACTGCCTTGTTTAGGCTCTATAGGATGAAAAATTCAATAATGTATAATTGCTCAGTACCTATAAGCAAGCATGACAATTACTATAACATAATTTCGTAGGTATAATAAAACTTTTTGCAAATAAATTCGGGACCTAATATAGCTACTGTATCAATTTATATTAACTGGACACAAAAAATATAACCTATACGAGCTATAGCTATAACTAACTAGAAAGTACGCAATAATATCAGATATTGTTCCTCAACAAAGAAATGTAGCATTAATCGTTTCAATTAGAACAATAGGCACGTGCGTCGTATTTCAATTAACGTTCGTAATTAAAAAAGTAAGTAAAATATAGTATTAGGCTAGAGATTAATTTATGCTTCGATAACACCCGGTAGGTATTTACTATAGCGGTTTGATTAATTCTGCCATGTTACTCAGAGTGATAAGGCGCTGTTTTATTGTTAGAAGCATTCCACAAGCTGATGCACATTAAATGTATTTTATAATAGGTATATTTTATTAATATTAAAAGGCCGGGCGTGCATTGTTTTGCATAATGATTCAAGTATTATACCTACCTACCTACTAGGTATAATGGCAAATGCCCTCGACGTAAACAAATGAATTGACTTCAATTGCAGTTTGATCATAATTTCGATTTTTTAAGTTCCAATTTTAAAGCGATGTCAATGTCAGTAACACAGACCAAAAAATGTATAGACTCAGTCTTCGGAAAAAAACGTAGTAACAAATAGTTCTTTATTAACAAATGATAACGTTTTCTCGTAAATATTGCTTGGCAGAGTGGGCTCAGTGACGTATGTCAGATCGTAAAAAACTGTCCTCACTTTTTTTTCTGAAAACTGAGTCTATAAGGTAAGGTGGGGTAAGACTAACACACGGGCCAAGACTAACACTGTCTATTATCTCGATATGCACTTGAAGAAACGACATGTGTGTGTTTTAGCCGAGAACATTTACGTTTGTTCTATCTTACAGACTGGAAAAATTTCGTATTTAAGCTATAGGTACGTATCGAGATAATAGACAGTGTTAGTCTTGCCCCGTGTGTTAGTCTTACTCCACCTTACCTTATATTTTTTGGTCTTAGGTTTATAAACATAATTTGGTTAAAATGATGTCTTCGCTATCGCAATATTGAGATTTAAAATATACTTACTTACAATATAATTACCAATATTGGTTTGCCACAAGCCTAACTTTCAAACGAATCGTACAAAGTTGAGAAAAGTTTCATATTTATCTCTTCTGTATAACCGAATGTTCGTTTCCTCGTTCCACTAACTGTAGTAATTGTGAATTGTACGTTGTGTGGAAGTTTAATAGGATTCCTGTATCTTGGCGGTTTTTAAAAAAAGAAAAAAAAAATTTCACTATTATTATGAAACAGTAGTGAAAACGGTTACATTCAGCAGATCCGATGATTCTTACACAATTCACATAAGGGTTGTACTGATGCTTTTAGCTAAGGACTGCTTACATAAAAGTCTAAAGCTATACTAATCGATACATAACAAACTAAAAAAAATAAGAAACTACAAAAAAAATCGTGAAAGGTATTTTTTTTTCCTTTGACAGTAGGTAATCGGTAATGCCCTGACGGTACTGATGTCTAAGGACTAAACCTTCAATATGGCCAGTTCACCACATTTGTAGGGAGGGTATATAAATAAAAAATTGGCAGACGGTAGTTGCACCTAAAATGTTTCAACTCCAATGTTTATTATCCACAACTAACATAGCGATAGAGGAAAATCGTAGTTTTTGCGGATAGGGCATTCGTACTTAAACTATTGAAACGTAATGACAAAGTTTATAGTAGCTTTAAACGATCAGAATCAGTTTATTTTTTCAGAATCAGGTCAGAATTGAGTCATCGCAGTAGAATTTAGTTTTTAAATGAAACTTTATTTAGTTTTCCTTATTTAAACTTAAGTTAATGTCATTCTTGTCAAATCTCTTTTGATGTTATAGAAATTTAGTAAAGGTCAGAGGTTCTCAATCTCTTCCAATCCTTGGCGCGTTAAGATACAAGTTTAGTGTTTTGACGCCCTAGAGTATAGATAGAAAAATGCCTAATTTTTTTTTTACTTTAATACTTTCTACGGCAAAATAGGTAGGTACCTAAGTACCTAAACTTGATATAGGTAGGTAGGTAATGGGTAACAGAATTTGGTCAACGTGCCTTTTGAAATTCCGATAGATTTTCCTTCAAATTCTCCATTCATTAATACGCACATCCTATTACAAATATTACAATCCGTGTTTATATAAAACATTAAACCCATATTTCAGTCGCAGCTATAAATTTGGCGCATTTAGTGCGGTATTATTGACTTATCGGCAAAACGCAAAGACTTGGAATAATATTCTAAACAGCGCTCAAACTATCGTCCATTGGTCGTAAAGATAACGATAATTATGTTTGTAATGGTGTGATTCACTGTTCAATTTCGCCTTTATTCGCGCCACGTGACGAACCGCTATGACGTCATTGCCCACGTCTTTGTACCAAACAATCGTTTGATCGCTATTACATCTGAAGAGTAATACATATACATATAGGTAACACAATATAGAAAGAGTAACAGTTATTATCAAATCACCACAGAACCAATAAAGTAGCGACAAAATTCTAAGACCTATCATTGGTGTTGCGAGTCACAATTTTAAATCCATGCATTACAAGAAAGTCGTAATACCACTAGGTAGGTAGTAGTATGTAGTATGACTATGTACCTAGTACTGAATATAATCTGTAACAAGTTAGTGTTAGCTCTAGGAATTGTGGAGATGTGAAGGGTCACATCCGATGGTAAGTCGTAAAGGTAGTAGGTAACTGTATTTTTTACATTTGTCCATTTTTTTCTTAAAAGTATGAAGGAGATGGCAAATAATTATCGCAAAGACGCGCACGGTACCTACACTTTTTCCGTTGTTTACCCCTTAGTAAAAATAACGTAACATATCTATCTGTGTATCTTTACTATAAAACATCATTGGGTACCTATAACATTAAATATCAGTAGTATAAAACCTATATTCCTTATTCAAATACGTTCTTAGGAAAACTAATTAAAGTTTTAAGTACTGAGTCAACTGTTATCCGATTACATGGTGCCGTATGTGGGTAATTTCCACGGTTATAAAGTTAGTGTACCTACAAGAAAGCTATGGATCTCTGTAGCTTCGGCTTAAATCTTAGTTCTTAGATTGACTCTTAATTGGATTCATTCACAAATCTTAAAAGGAGTTGGCGTTTTTCGCGCGGCTATATTTGATGTCATAACGTAGTGTACCTAACCTTGTAACGATGTAATGATTTTCTTTTATTTTTTTATGTTATTCATATTGTAAATTTGACGTTCGTTAAGTGAATTATTAATTAGGTACCTACATGACGAAGTAAATGATTTGTTTTTGATAATTGAGTCAAGTTTATTTTGTGTAAAACTAGCTTATTAGTGAAACTCGTACATGGTCACGCTCGAGTAACAATCTGCAATCAATGTTTTAATTCCTTAATCAAAGAGGTAGCCCTTTAGTTTTACCAAATCCACGAAATCTTAAACCTTGCTTACTTAGCTACCCTTAGTAACTACTAGAAAGTTCCAGTCATTTAGACCTAGCTTAAACACCTCTAGTATCTTCTAGAAAGTTCTAACGAGAACAACAATAACAATTGTAATTTTAATGTAGTGATAATGGGTCATATGGGCATTGCATATACCTAATTGATAATTTTGTATACATACCCCCTAAGGTTGT
The DNA here is from genome assembly GCA_001278395.1 of Lerema accius. Lineage (NCBI taxonomy): Eukaryota > Metazoa > Arthropoda > Insecta > Lepidoptera > Hesperiidae > Lerema > Lerema accius. The sequence continues at coordinate 104,165 of LGAG01000494.1, forward strand.
AAGGCAACTGTCATTAAATTTTGTTAACTAGTGCCCAAACTCCATTTCAGATTAACTGCGATTCGGATAAAGATACCTACAGTTGTTAAATTAGTTTTTGATATTGATCTAGTAACTAGGTACTAGATGTATCCGCTTCGAAACTACTCGTAATTAATCCTGAATAAAAATCGAATGCATTATTTAAATACTGGCCAATATCGTCTTTACTTATTTAACGTAGGTAAGGTACTTATAATCTTTTTGACGTTGAACGGCTTTAAGTCCCGTCACGAAGAGTACAATTTACGTACGTTGTATAGTCCTAGTATCCTAGTACAGGTTGTCACTTAGCATCGTTGATTTATTACTAATTTCAATTTATTTTTATTAATAGTTAACAGAAACGATGAAGTCATGCTTTAAATGCAATGGCCGCCAAATATTACATGTAAACTGTAGTCGACCTTTTAATGCGTTCGACTGTACCGGTACGTGATATCTCCCGACTCCAAAACCCTATTCACCCCACAGATGTTACTGCGTACAGTCTTATCGAATTAACATGAATGTTACCTACATTATATTAAGTTACTCTGTTTTATATTAGGTAACTATAATTTTTGAAATGAAAACTTATTTTGTAATATGTAAGTGAAGTAAAAAGAGACAGAGATATAAATTACGTGGGAGATAATGAGATGGGTAGCGTGGTGCAGTGTTTCTCCTTGGCTACTAGATGGCAGCACATGAGTGTATTATTAGCGACATCTATTATCATGTTAGTACTTCGTTCTACTTTATCGAGTGTTGAATAACCACTGTTTTGAGCACAGTGATATTTATTAATAATAACAAACATTTTAGAATAGAATGATTAAATTGCTTCAAACTGCGATAATAGGTAATGTTAACTTCACTATAGGTTTTAAAAATTTGACTCGGTGTTTTGTATACGTGTCATTACGTTAGTCTCATTATCTTGAAACCAAAATTTTCTCTTTATTTTCTCTACCACGTTTATTTTTTTATTTGTCGTAGAATTCAAATTCAAAACCGTTACTACTTAATTTTTTATCTATTACCGTGTCGCTTGTGCTTTGTTATAGCGAAGAAAAATAGTTTAAATATTCAACGGAATAGGAGATTTCAGGCAGGGTCAGTGCATTATCTTCTAGAAGCACTAAGTTAAATTAGTTATAGGCTAATGGACTTTACGAGCGGCACTAAGCAAGCGTTACAGTATTACGTAACGCAATTTTTGAGGATTCTTGACCCTCCCTCTCACACAAGTAACGCGCTGTAACGTTTTTCTATACACCTCCTCCTCAAACATTAAGTAACACTTAAATGACCATTTAACTTTAAAAATTTCCATTTTACCGATGTAGGAGAATTATATTTCCTAGTATTTTTTGCTATAAAAAAATTGTTACGTAACGTGATGTTCTATTCTTCCCTCCCACCTATGTAACGCGTCGTAACATTTTCCTATACCCCCCTCCCCCAAATTGAGTTACGTAATACTTGAACAGCCCCTATACTGCTACTTGGACTTACGTACTTAATTTATACTTAGGTATCTATAACTTCTAACATCCTGAAGTTATTAAATGATATTATAGGTAAGCTTTCCAAGTATCGAAATCAAATGTTCACGGTACACAACAACTCTCATAATTTTAATTAAAAATCCGTTTAACACAAATAACAATTTATAAACTTGTTACATTTAATCTCCTTTATTTTTCACCAATTAATATTTACTTATGCGTGAAATTAAAAATATAATGTTCTGTTTCGCAGCCACGGTTACTGAAAAACTTAATTTATATTGGAAATTAGTAATTTTCACGCTTAGTATACTTCGCGTTCATTAGATTTCGTTATTTAATTTAATATAACGATATCGCTATGTTGAATACATAAACCTTACTGCGGTAGGTAATGCTCGTTCGTATCGTATAAAGGTAAAGTACTTACCTACCTACTAAGTACCTACATACTGACGAAATATTGTCGGATATTAATATGAAAATTATTCACAGACATATATCCATATTATTATAAATCTTGTATACTCAGACCAAAAAAATGTAGGTATAGACTGAGTCTTGAGAACAAAAATGAAATCAGTTTTTTTCTTTATTTTTACGATTTGACGTGTCACAGAGCACGGCTTGTCGAGCAAGGTACCGGGAAACGTTATCATTTTTTTTACTACGCTCATTTGTTCCGAAATCTCAGTCTATATATTTTTTCGTCTGTGGTAATATTAATAGGTATTTACCTACATGTAAATGTTGTATAGTAATGGATAATTTAATTATTTAATTGAACCTTTTATTAGGAGTCATGAGATTGTCATCCAAAAACAAAAAAAAAATGGAGACGAATCTAATGACACACCATAATAATAATATTATTATGTTGAAATCCGTCAAACCATTTCGGTTGTAGAGCGGGTCAAAGAAAAAAAGAACCTACATTCGCAAACAAAACCTTCTATCGCAGTCGGCTAAAAAAAATCGAAATTCGTCTGCATTCATTGCATACTACGTATTTCTCTGAAGATATTTAGAACCATAACTCACTTGTATCACCGTAAGCTAAGAGATGAGCGATGGCCTTCGATTGGTAGTTTTTATCTTTTCGTATTTCTTATTAACACCGCTACTAAGGTGCGCAGCTACAAAGTGTCATAAGTGCGCTTAAAAAGAGTGAGCTTCCGAGACAATTTGAAAAATCTTTATGCGTTAAATTCTGTTTAGTAAATTACTTTATAGTTAAGCAATAAAGACATTTTGTATAAATAATATATAGGTACGTATTTTTCTTTATCATTTTTTTTTAAGAACTTAAGGTACTTCGTTTCATTTAAATAAAGAACTGAATTTCATAAAAATGCGACTTAGTTATACTTATTAGTACAGTAGAATTGTCATTCGAACTTTCTCCATCGTTACTCGTCCTCCTTATAACAAGCGTCTTGTACGTGAAAAATTCAAGCTAGCTAATTGGGTTCAGACGAATGGATGAAGAACGAAGACTTGAGGTCATGAATGAATGAGTGATCTGAAATAGTGAATGATTTATTCCGATCGGATATTTAAATTGTAGGTGTTATCTGTCGACAGACGTTGTTCTGCGATCTATTTTCTCATCTTGTTTTAGTTTTCTTCGTCATGTTTCAGACCTTACATTTTCAAGTAGGGTTAGTACCTAAATGCTCGACTAAAAACATTTTTGCTATGACGTCATTTTATTTAAGTTTGATCCCCTGAAGAGGACCTACCTCATAACACCACCTCAGACCAAAAAATATATAGACTAGACTTCGGAAAAAAAAAACGTGAAAACGTTTCCCGGTACATTGCTTGGCAGACCGTGCTCGGTGACACGTCAGATCGTAAAAGCAAAGAAAAAAAATTACATCATTTCTTTGTTCCGAACACTGCGTCTATATATTTTTTGGTCTGAGAGCTAAATCTATCAGCGCTTCTGTACTTCGAACGTACGTTAAGCCGTCGATTAAGGGTGTTATCTATTATAGTTGACAGTCGATAAGCCATGTCGGAGGCCTTTGGGCGGCATAAAAAATTCTATCACTTGGGATGGTCAATTACCTCTTCACCAATCCGCACTGGAGCAGCGTGGTGGAGTATGCCCTAGGCCTCCTCATATGTTAAAGGAGTTAAAGGGTTCAAGCCATAAAGGGTTAAGGCCATTTTGTACCCAACAAGTATTAGGTATCTACCTATTTGGTTAGTATTGTACGACATTTAAGCGCTTTAAAAAAATAGGACAATTAATTTGGTATAAGGTATAATATGACGTTCGATTATAATATTAAATTACTAGCTTATTGCCGCAGTATATACTTGGTTGAATTGCGAAAAATTGCAAAATATAATAGAAAACATGGTTGTATCGCGTGCAGTAAAAAACTTATATAACAGTCTAATGGATACTTACTTTAACCATGCAGATATTATTATAGTAAGGTTGTGTCGTCGGGTTTAAATAATGACAAGCTAGACAAGTTCAATGAGTTTGTGTTAATAATAATAATAAATTGCGAAAAGTCGCTACGTAAAGGCAGAAACTTGCGGGTCATACACACTATCTGAGCTTTTAATATTAGTTACGTCTCTTTTACATACTTAAACAAAATCCAAATTAGAAAGAGACGGTTAGAAGATTAATAAATTAAAGTAATGAATTATAAACAATACGGTCTTTTAAACATAACCTTGATTTAAAAATCGATTCCTCTAATTCGCAACAATACGGAACAGCACGAGTTAAGCTGTGTACACACTGGCGGGTCGCGAGCTAAACATTTATACAGCGTTGCAGTGTCGCCGTAACAAATTACTTGAATCGTAAGCGACCGAGTCAATATTACACAATATCCAAGAGATATCTCGGCGTTATCACCTTAGCCTTTCATAATTTGTCTATTACAAACATCGGCTATTCTTTTTTCCACACCCATTATAAAGCGTCTGTACACAGAGCTTATGTCTTTTATAGTTTTAATTTAAAACAACAGAGATAAAACGAGTAAAGTGCCATTTCATACGAATTAAGGTTATGTTTGTGTTTTTACGTCGATTCTTGCGACCGCTGTTGTATCAACAGCTTTACTAGTGAGGTTAGCGTGGCATATTATTGAATTAACATATAAATTGTGGCTTTTACTACTCGATACCGATACGAATATATAAACATATTTGATCGATATGTTATCGACAATTAATTACAGCTGTAATTTGTACTTAATTCATTGGAAATCCATTAGTACTAAATTATTTAGTACTACCTGTCATAGATAATTAGTTACTTAGTAGCTATAAATATGTAGAGGTTTTTGTTTATACTTCCACTACAGGATATTTATTACCTTACTTGTACACCGAAATTTACTTAATAGTTTGAATTGGCCGTAATAGGTAGATACTTAGCTAATTAATAGCTGATTAATTATTTACTTTGTTCTAGAAGTTTCAATTGTTCTCAAGGAAGTATGTTGATATCTCGAAAACTCAGACTTAAAAATTTAATAGACTCAGTGTTCAGAACAAAAAAGTGAGGTAAATTTTCTTTTTTTTACGATCTCACCATAATGTCACCGAGCATGGTCTGTAGACAAAGTACCGGGAAACGTTACCATTTGTTATTAACGTTGTTTTTCCCTACCACGCTTCTTTGTTCCGAAGACTGCGTCTGTTAATTTTTTGGTCTGTGGTTAGAAATTCAAAGTATAACATAGGTATTTTATATCCTGATTGAAACTGTAGGAGTCTATTCAATTATGTTAAACAACCGGAAAAATGTCTAGTCATAATTATGGTGGTAGGTTGTCGTCACCGCTCAAGCGGGACACTAATAGGTATCACTGACATATTACGTACCAAGACACGTAGAAAGTCTAGAACTTTCTTTACCTGTAGGGTTATTTTCTACCTAAAAAATCGAGGGTATCTAAAATGTTCTTAAACTTATTTCGTTTACCAGGCTTCTTTGAGAATCTATTAGGTACTGTTTACCTTATCTGTTACCTATGATAACTTTATCACTGCCCCAAAAAGTTTCTAGTGCCATATTATATTGTCAGCCTCATCTTTGGGAGCTCTGTACCTACATATCGCTTAAATTAAAATACATACCTTTTTTTTGCTCGACTTGGTGGGGGCACTGCCGTGCACCCAGATTTATATTATTAGTGTGTTTATAAATTAGTACTTTACATGGGTAATTACTTTCCTACATTATTATTGATTTTATATCAAGTCTAATTAGTAAAACATTCATTCGGGTAAAAGTTAGTTGGTATGATGGTCCAATTGTTGTTCCGTCCCGCCTATTCAGGCAAAACAAAATGCGTACGATAGCACACATTAATAACGACATTAATATGGCGGGCAGTAAGACCGCGAGGCATTATCAAGTTAAACATAAGATAGTAGTCATTTAGCTTTAATCTTATCTAGGCCAATCTTTAACGCCTTTCATGCTATATTTATGAACGGGCGATATTAGATACTATAAACAGGACCATGCTTGCGGTTTCGCCTGCGGAAAATAGTAAAAAAATTGAATTAATCTCAAGCGAACCTATTCCCAGGAAGATGTTAAAGTCCAGGACAAAGTTTCTTTTAAGTGCTAATTCATTCCAACGCATAACCGTTAATTTAGCCACAAACATTATAAACGTACAACGTACAAATCCACTAAAGAGAGCCTACAATCAGGATAAATTCTACCATATATCCTATTTCTAGATGCGAGCCATTTCTGAGCCCAGTTTCAGCCTAATCCGTTCATTGGTTAGAGCGTAAAGGGCTTACAAACATCCAAATATCCTAACATCTTTACAAACTTTGACGCTTATAACATTAGTAGGAGTAGGATTACGCGTTCGTAGTAGTGAGAAATTCGCAACGCCTCGTTTTGTATCTCTTTCATTTTCTGTAGGCGTGAATGAGATGGCCTGTGCGGTCCAGTAATCCTATATACATAATCATATTATCATAAATTTACTGCGTGTTGTAAAAAATGTGAAGGAAAAGTTTCCATAAATAAATTTTTAATTTCGTTTGTAGTTATCTTAGTTTATCTTACATAATTAGATCTTTTAAAGGAACACATTAAGGAATTATTTAAAAAAAATACATATAATGTTTTAATAACGTAGTCAATGTTTGATCGACTTAGTTAACAAAAATTGGTATTTGTTCACCTTTAGAGAGTTATTTCCCACTCTTGAATAATTTTTTAAAGCCCTTGCTTCACTATTTGAATTTTATTATTTACTTAATTTTCAGTACCAAAAAGGACCATAATTCTTTATAATAGTATAGTATAATATAGTCTTTGTAATAGGGATTTTGATCGTTTAAAAGATATCTCAGTAGGAAATAGCACGGCAAGGTCATATTAACATTGCTATAAGACATGGTAGTACCGGGGCTAAAGGGTAGGTACCTACCTAACTGCAAAGACCTATCCATTAATACGAAATTTCGTCGCTCAGTATTTAAAATATTTTATTTAGATTCCCATTTATAGCTGTTGATTACACGTTCGGACATTAGATTCGACCCATCGTACATTTTTTAGTTAGTTTTGCCTTACATTGGTTTCCAATTTCAGGTGCATCTAGGTAGGTACATACATCCGGGAGCATTGACGGATTTCTGTATTTTGTGAACTGCATTTTTGTGTTTTCATGCCTGGAATACAAAAATATTTTAGCCTAAAATAAATGTAAAAAAAATATAGGGTGGCTCAATTCTTTTGTCCGGGAGTGTATTTTGATAAAGTTATTAAATGATTGCTGGTGAGTCGAATCGTTTTAAATCGCGCCAATTTTCTCATTATTTTTATGCAAATACATAGATGGCGTTATATTCATCCCATACAGAATATGACGTCACGTAAACTATAAATTATATTTGATAATAATAGTGATAGAATATACTTGTAGTATCAAGTTATTAATAGATAAAATAACTTTAATGATACTCGTTTAAATTTTTTCGGTTAAGTACAATCAATAAACGACTTTACCTATGACAAAATACTGTTCCTTAATAATGGAAAAATACCTGAAACTCCTCTAGGTTAATATTTCCAATAAACAATTATCCTTTATCTATCAGTACAGTCCAATCAGTACAGTTAGGTAAATATCTCTCAGAACGCATACGATAGTCAATAGCTATCTTCATATTTCAGTTTATTTGTGCAAAGCGTTCCTTTGTGTTTAGTCTATCTGAGTTGGAGCTATCAATACGAATAAGTATTTCTAATAATACTTCCAAGTTCCTCGATAACTCCATTAGTTTTGAGACTTGAAATGTAAACGTAGATTTTATTAGCTAGAAAAACAAATTTATTTATAAATCATTACGCGTTAATATACTTACCTACATACTAACGTAAAAAGTGGTTCACGTACAAGATGATAGATTATTTGTGATACGCAATTAAACATTTATAAATAATTGCTGCAGTTAAAAAAAATAATAACGCTATACACTAATAACCTGATACTAGATTTATGTGTCGTAGATGCCATGGCAAATAAACAAAAAACTCTATAGCAAACGAAGTTATAGGGAAGCGAAAAGGGCCTGAAATGCTTCGAGAAAATAATGGTAGTACGGTCGTGCCGCTTTTTTTGCTCGACTTTGCGGGGGCGCGACTGTGCCCCCATATACACATCCGGTTCGAGAGTAGAAATCAAATTAAATTCATAATTAAAATTTTTGATACGCTGAGATCGAACCCAGGACTCACTGAACGGCGCCAAACGAAGCATCACAGTGCCTGTAATAGAGTAGTTTCACAATTTAATATTAGTTACAGGTAGGCTACCTATTTAATTGTTCATTTGCGTTTTAACTCTGCCTCAAGCAATGCCGCGGTAATCTCCTAACTGCGGTGTCGGTAAACTAACTATATGAGGTTTGATGTCGCCCCCCCCCTCTGACAATTGTTACCCGTATTACACGTTTATGCTAGTGACGTGCCAATAGAAATTACTAGAACTCGCTCTGTGACAAACTCGGGTGGAATAGACCGTAACTTGTTATGTTATTGACCCAAGAATGATGACAGATGTCAATGACAACAATCTCTCAACAGTGTCAACGTTTGACGTGTACTGACGTCGACGTGATAGTTGTATGATCTACAATTTTGTCTAAGCTTTTTTATCATAATAGAAAAGACTGTTAAAGCCTTCCAAAAACCCATTTTTGGAAGTTGGAAAAAATTTGATGGGGACTTTTGAAAGATTTTCTATTCATTGTGATAACAAACCTTTAATAAAAGTCAAAACTGAGCCATAACAAAAGTCAACGTTTAAACAATTTAAATTACAAAATAAAATATTATATTAGGTATCTACAATAACGTTACTTATATTTTAACAATACAATTTATTGAATTTTGCGCAGACCGTAAGTTAATTCATTGAAGGTGTCAATAAAAAAGCAACTAAGTATTATGCAATTTGTTACGTAGATATCATAACACGAACTATCGAATTGATTTCGCTAAAAGCAGCCGTGTACAACACTAACTTCACCTTTGTTACTTTAATACACTAATGTACTAAAACTAATTGCTCGCGATCAGCTTCGTGTGATGAAAAACAATTGTAATATTGCCATTACAATAACTATGTTTGCTTTAGGAAACCAGACTATACCGATAAATTCTAGAACTAGATAGTACTAGGGGATAGAATTACTGCCTACGTCGCCGCTGGTTATCAAATGGGATTGTGGTCGAGCCACAGACTTAAAAATATATAGACGAATCGTAGCGTAGTAGAGAAAAACGTAAGGTCAATAACAAATGATAACGTTTTCCATACAGTCGGGTGACCGTGCTCGGTGACATACGTCAGATCATAAAAGAAAGAAAAAAAATTACATCACTTTTTTGTTCTGCACACTGAGTCTATTATATTTTTCTGAGGGTCAAACACTAACTTATAAAAAAAGTAAAAAAAAATCTTGTGTCATGGACAAAACTTACTATGAATAAGTACTTTAAGAATCTTAAGTCGTCTTATAGATAAGTGCGTCAAGCCATTTCGTATTCGTCAAGCCATTTACCATTTAGGCTGTGTAGAGGTTTCCGAACTTAAGTACAAACAAAGATCTATCTGGTGCATTTGGGTAAAAAGACTACAATGCGATTACACATCTATATAATTTTGCATAAAATTAGTGCCCTGTAATATAATACATTATACACTGTAAAACAATCTAAGCGAAATTAAAGTTGACTCGTATAATTGTAAAAGGTATCCCAAAAAAGAATTTCTCTGCTTTCGTCTGATGTGAGTAACAGTGAATGTACTATAGTACAAAGCGATATACTGACTGACATTTTAATAAAAATGCTAATTAATTTTAAACACAATGGCAGCTGTAATTTACATGTATTATAGTATAGTAGGTAGGTATACATAAAACCATACCACGTATTACTTCTTCACCTAACCCGGCTTTCTTTCCTTTCCACAGTTAAAATCATTACCCATTTTAATCACCTCAATGTTTTATGTATCACATTATGTATTTGTATAGTATGTAACATGCAAAAAACTTGTTATTTTGAGCAATGACAGTTTTATATCTGATATATATACTACTTTATCATGTATTTGTTGCACATGTCTAAGCTATTTAATATTTTTATGCTGCAAAAGTGGACGGCAGAGGGATACGAGTACTGGCGTCATACGCAGGTACTGTGTCTTTTATTTTCGCATTTAAGTGATGTTAGCTATTAGGAAATGGATGTATGTATTGTGGGTAGGATAGAAAGTCGCGCCATAGACGAATGCTCGCGCATCACCCACTTAACTGGAGCAATTAACTGCCGATAATAATAGACGCGGATTACTTTTACCAGCTGTTTCCTCAGATAATGGCTAGGCGGTGTGTACTAGACGTGAAGTTCATGAGACCGGGTCGTGCGCACACTTTGTTAAGCCTTAATAAGGACTGCTAAGGGAATTGTGCTAGTGATATACAGAATCAACACTAAATCGATCAAGCTGTACGAAGATACGTAGGAGCTTATGAGGGAACGATCAATGATTTCAATGCAAAAGAGTAACTTAAAATTTGTTTTGTGGGGGAAGTAGTAATGAATGAATTAATTTCTAGATAATGATTGATTTGATGATATTATTTTCACTAACTTTAGTGGAAACAGTTCAACACATTATCAAGGGTGTTTTGAAGTGTCTAATAATATATACCATGATATACTGATGGGGACTCGTAAGACATCGTTTCTACTAGAATGATATATTTTTTTGAATACCGGTATAGACACTTCATCTTCTATCAACCTCATTAGCTTGTCAACAAAATGAGTTTTTATTTCTATACAATAACAACAAAATCCCCCATTTGCTGCTGCTGACGAAGTACTTGAGCGACTCCAAAAACATGTACGAAAATACTAATTTCTACTAACAATAAATTCGAGTAAGGTCTATAAAGGTGTGCGCAGAATCGGTTTTAAATCTTAGTTTTGCTCGTATACATTCAATTCGGTGTGATGCCAGCATTGTAAGCAATCAGGGAGTTTACACAACTCACTGGATCGTGTGTATTGTCCTTTAGTCTTCTGCATGACTATGTTTCTTGATGTCGTAATATCGTTGCCGTATATATTAGATCGTTTTTGATGTTACCTTCGTAGATTTCTATTCCTTGTTTATTCTTTAATTGGTGTTTCAATAATTATGCTGTGTTACGTCTAATTGTTGCTTGTAGACGATTTGTAGTTCTGTTGGTAGAAGAGGTTTTTAAGGTTGTTTTTCGTCCATTGCAGAAAATTATTTGGAAAAGTGTTTTTTTTTGTTTATGAGATTTGGCAGTGGTTCCGTTTAAGAATGAAGTCTCAGAGTGGTTGCTATGTTATTGGAACCTACCCTTATTTTGATTTAGTATTTAAATTTTCGGTATCACTGAAACAATAATTATTTGGCATAGTTGACCAATTTTAGTTAGGGTCATAATTTGCTTAGTAACATAATATTTTCATACATAAAGAAACTAATATAATGGCATAAAACTTATTCGTTTTAAAATACATCCCTTCAGTTCTATTCGAGACGGGACATAGATTGTCATGGGCGGCAAGATGGCCTTGCAAGATATTACTATTTTGTCCATACATAAAAAGAACTAAGATTCGTTTTTGATGGTTTAAAGGTACCTTTATCGGTTAACACATAATTCGTTCATTACTGATTTGTCTCACATATGGATGTGTACAATGTTAACACTTCGTTTTAACGAGCTCGATGATATTTCAACGCAAAAGGTCCGATTCTGCATTCCACGCGACAACTTACAGTCAATTATGACGCCGGGGTACCTATTTATACACGACGTATCAATCGGTTACGATTTTGGGTTACTTAGGCGTAGAGTGAAATCGTTGCTTCATTTATTTGGGACTAACAATAGAAATTTAGGTGCAGTTTTGTAGTGACTATTACACCCACAGACCAAAAATTATATAGACGCAGTCTTCGGAACAAAAAAGCATGGTAGGGAAAAACATAACTTTAATGACAAATGATATTATTGCCTGGTACATTGCTCGGCAGACCGTGCTCGGTGACATACGTCAGATCGTAAAAAAAAGAAAAAATTGAGCTCACTTTTTTTTGTTCTGGACACTGAGTTTATTATATTTTTTGGTTTAAGGTTACAACAAAACCAAAATAGGTAACTAACAATATTTACATTAATTTATTGATACTTGTAAAAATGAGAGATATATATTTTTCCGAGTACAGGAACTATTTAGTTTTCGGAAGCGAGATATTAAGATTTAGTGATCTTCGAAGCAGTCCTTGAAGCTGACTGCTTCAGGCAGTGTCTATTCCTCTATGGTCAGTATTACGGAACTCAACATGTTTTGCCTTGTCACGCTTGGACTCATGCTTAAATTCCAAATTTAAATTCTACTCGTCCATGTCAGTTCGTACGGTAGTTTATATTATACACGGTATATTCCTCGACCTCAAATTGTATAGTAATAATAATTATACAACATCTTATGAATATTTTTAGCGTTATCTGTATAAAATGAGTACTACATTATAAACATTTTTCATCTCAGAGAAATTTACATATTAAAATGTTAATAAGATTTCTGTAATGTGTAGCGTGGTTTTAGTTTTTTTGCAACTCCCCGGGGGCAGTGTTCAAGCGTCATTGAGCCAGATGAGATCTCTTTGTTTGTTAATAAATAAATCGAATGATTACTCTTACAGCCTTTATATATTTAAACTATAAAAATATCTATACAACTAAATAAAATTGAAGTGTTTCTTTGTAATATTAAAATAACCGTTTATTTATTTAATGCATACGTATTATGTAGGTATGTTAAACCGTATAAACACGGTACCTACACGTACCAAAATGTTTTTTTTGGAATTTTTGTCTGTCTGTGTGTCTGTTTGATCAGCCTAATCTCTGAAACGGCTGGACCGATCTTGAAAGGTCTTTCACTGACGGGTAGCTCATATAATAAGGAGTAACTTAGGCTCCTACTTTTACTTTCATTTCGGCATAGGTTTCCCGAAGCGAAGCGTAATGCCGGTTACTTCGACGAAACTAGGTGTTCTGTAGATAAGTTACTACTCTTATAGATATTACTAAATGAAACTGTCCCCCCCTCTTGTTGAACCGAAACTTTGACCTTTATTATTAGATAGCGCAAAAAAGAGTGATGTGCGTCGTCTAAATTAATAGAAAGGTCCTGTTTTAGCGTATCTTTTTATGACTTTCGTGTATCTGCCTCCTGTACTATGCATTCTTCATGCTCTTAAGTACGTGCAGTTTCAAAGGACTCTGGATACCTAATTAGTGATGCACTGCGACGATCAGATTACAATACCGTGACATAATGATTAGATTGATTCTATCATCGAGAACAGTCGGCCTTTGATTAAATCAGATCATTTGTTAAAGTTCAATAGGGTAAAACAATAGTAGCACTAGTTAGGAATAGGTTTTTAATTCATAACCCATCTCGGTATTCAGTACTTTATGAGAATTCATTATTGGTTTGAGTAGGTCTCTTAGTTTCATTTGTTTAGGATTGGTCTTATTGATGAGCAATTTTTTGCTGACATAATGGGAAATGAGTTGACGAGGATTGTAGTATGATCAGGAAAGTAAAGTTATGTATGTTTATCACGTGTTTGTGTCCACGTCTTTAGCATTCTTTCCAACCCAAATGACTTGACAGAATGTAACATAATTATAAGGTGTTATTATATTTGTATAAGCAGTGATGGCCTAGTTTTGAACGTTGGTCTCTCGAACGTGAGTTCCTGGGTTCAAACCTCATGGCAGGCACCTCTACTTTAGAAAAGTTATGTGCGTATTACCTATTATACTTACTAATTATCTCTTGCTTTGGTGAAGGAAAACGTCGTAAGGAAACCTACACACCTGGGAGTTCTCCTTAATATTCTCAAAGGTGTGTGAAGTCTGCCAATCCCTACTTGGCCAGTGTGGTGGACTATGGTTTCTACCCCTCACACTGTGAGAGGTGACCCAACCCCAGCAGTGGGACTGTTATGGTTTGCTGATTATGATGATTGTATTCGTTTCCATTGTAGGAGTGACATAAGTTACCTATAATTTTTTTACTATGACAAAAAACAATTTTATAAACAAAATTAACGTCTCAAACGTTAATTACGAAACGGTAATTAAAGCCGCAATCTTTGTTCGATATAATTACATGCCCATCTATTAAGTACCTACCTATATCCGCATAGTGCATGACACATTTGGACAGTAGAAAAACTGCATTTGAGAGCCAGTCGTGCGTATGGACAGAATGATATGAAATTAAAATAATTAAAGGGCAACAGTGAGGTCTTGTTAACGAGCGAACAATAACTTTTAATAGATAGTAGTTGAGTATTGGATTATGAGCTGTGACAATTAGCTACAAGATCGCAGTTATCAGTAGGTGTAACGAAGCGAGGCACTCACGGAGCTTGTGACATTCGCAAACCGCCGTCGATTGAAACACTTTGATTTTATGTAATTACAGCTTAATTTACTAGTACGTCCGGCGTATAGTAGCTTGGCGGTTTCATCGTCGGTTTTTTTAACCGAGTTCGATTCTCCATACACCTAGAATCACGAGTTACAGCTGATAAATGTATGTTATCTGAAATGTCCTAATTTACCAATTTAATGTGATATTACTTTATACGTCAAATAACATGCGATCAGCTGGAAAATAAAACGCTTTCATTAATGCCTCATTTGTTATTTAATGCTTCATTTTAGAAATTTTAAGGGGACAAATTCGCATCCATTCATTCATACATACAGACCGATCAAAAACATATACCCTCCGTAGTCGGGTAAAAATCCCTAAGAAGATTCACAGACTGATACCGCGCAAGATATTCGGTTTTGCGACCGTCATTAAACCGAAGGCGCGCGAGGAATGATATTTTTTTATTAAACGTACATGCTTAATCGTAAATGTAAACGTATATCGTAAACGTGGACATTTATCGTAAAATGGAACGCGCAGGCTCATTCGAGTTCTTTATTTGGATAAAGAATGTACTAGACTAATATACTGGCGCAATATTATAATGATATGTAACTATTGAAACTGTTCAAATGTAGCTCAATTATTTATGGTCATATCCTTAGTAGTTAGTAGATAGTAGGTACTCGTAAAGTAATATCAATATGATAGATTTAAAAATGTAGTGAACCTATATTGCCTCTATTGTATTAGTACGAGGGAAATTATAAGAGCCCTTAATTTTTTTTTAGAATTTGCTGCATGCCATGAACAAAAAAAGTCTGCCTACCGTTATATTATCGTTCAAGAGAAAAGCTTAGTGATATACAAACAGATGAATAGCAAAGTACCTACCTACCTAATAATGAAATGTCATTTCAACCCTATAACTATCGTACTCTTAAAACACTAAATAGGAAAAAGAACAAATCCTTTGTACACGACATCGCCCAAATTTTGTCGCGACTGAGAGAACCTGAAAGTTTTGAACACTTTGATTTGAACGAGCATTCTATGAGGTGTCGCTGAAAGACGTAAAATAAAACTAGCTGCTTCCACAGAAGTTCGTTTGGTAGTACGTTAAATTTACTGTATTATTTGCACCTTTAATGTCGTTAATAGGTTGTTGCTACCATTACCGACGAGTATTTTTTTCAAACCGCTACCTACCAACTATTGACTCGGTTATTACGTTTTTGTAATGGCTTCTTAGTTATAATAGGATGTTTATGACACATTAACATGATGGTCGACAGGAAAAGGGAGTAATAGATTGCATTTTTTAGATTTTGTACTGCTAGGGAAGGTGGTCAATGAACTTCATTTTTTTTTAAAGTAGCCAATAAAACGGGTCATCTGATGCAGAATAGTTGAAGCTTTTTCGGTTTGTAAGAATAAATTGATATCGATCTATATTAATGAGCTAATGCAAGGTAATTTTGACCTCATTACAGAAAATGTTTAGGGCATAGACACTCAATCGCGTTGCTCTAGCGGGTCTGTGACTAATTATATACCTACAGTAGAAGAAACATATGGGATAGCAAAACGTTTCTCTGCGATTACAGTATCTAATTCAGTCACTATCAGGTACACATTATACCTTTTTTAAACGGGAATCCTTTCTCAAGATATCCGAAAGCGTTGGTTGCGGTTTATGTGGGATTTGTACCCACTAAAACCTCCCGGCAGCCATCCGCCCCATACCTACAGGAAGACTCCGGGATCTCAAGTCAACGCACCGTAGTACCTACCTAGAATCCGAATTAGGTACCTATACTTTTTTTTTATTCGAGTGAACAACCTCAACTTTAATGAAGACATAGGTAACCCTACAGTATTCACTCAATAAGTTGCCTCAATATCAGCGTAACACTCGTAACTTTTGCCCGACAACATAATATCAGGCAACTGATTTTTAATGATACTGACCTTGCTTTTAAAGGAAAGCTAGTGTAAATAATAAGGTTTTCTTCGATTGGTATTAGGCTACAAGTCAAAGCTGTTCAATGTTGTTACTGCGACTGATAATGTATAAAAAGTCGTTAGTAATTACACAGTTGTAATTGTACCGATATGGTCGTTGGTTACAGATGGTTTATTTAACTGTTATTGTGTACAAACTTTTCAAATACCCTTGGTGTTTATCAACCTTTGTAACGTCTATTTATCATCAACATCATCACAACACATAACTATCCCACTGCTGGGCTCAGGTCTCCTCTCACAGTGTGAGGGGTAGACGTACAGGTCATAGTTTACCAGTGTGGGCCAAGTGCGGATTGTCATAGGTCCTTTGTATAATCTAAAGGTTTGGTCGAAACAATTGCTTTTTAAGCCGCCTGTTGTTCCGTAATCGCTTTTTAAGTAATGTCGCGTTGTGTCCTCCAACTAGGATCGAACCTGGGACTACACACTTCGTAGAAACTACAGTTCTTACATTCGAGTATCACGTCATCAGTAGGTATTTTAATATACCACCGGTTAGCTAATCTCTTATCTACCTTTACTTAGAATCTAAGTTTAAGACAAACTGAAAAATAAACAATAATACCCCCTTGTAACGTAATACTATAATGGCATATACACAGGGGAAACAGATGCAATTTGTTTATTATTTATAATATTATAATTACAGTTTCCGTGTAATTATACAAAATGTATTCACGACAGCCATTCCGGCTTGGAATGCGTTGAAATTACAGGTTGTTTTGCATATCTAGCCATCGGCCGCGCTACCTCCGTCGGTTACACAGACATACAACTAAGTAGGTTAAGAGAAACTAAAGTTTTAAACAACAAAAATCAACAATATACAAAAAGCACAATGGAAAATATTAGTTGTCCGAGATGACGTCGTCCCTAAAGCTGTGTCCTGAGTGAGAGCGGAGGAACAAGCGTTTTATGTTTCATTTAATGTTTCATATTTTTTTTTATTTATTTATGTAGATTATATTGTTGGCGTGGTATGAAAACATGAATTAAAATAGAAAATGTAAAAAATATTTTCATATTTTACTTTTTTATTTATGTAAAATGTCATCATCAATCATGACAACGTTTTAATTAATTTTATAATTAGAAAAAAGAAGCACAATTTTAAAGCCTTGCTATTTTTTTGATCCATTGTATCGAAGTCAGCATTAGCGACTATGTATCTAGATACAACGTAAGTCTGTGCGTATGCGCGGGCGCATACAATCCCGCTGTCACTTGCAACCGACTCCGAATGATTCATGTTTGGTAGCGCCGCGTACGCTCGTAATGTGCGTTAATTTGATCTAAAAATAACACTCATTCTTTGTTTGTTAGATTTTTACGAAATCTGCCCGTGTTCATTATTACTATGTGTATATTTCCGTACGCACTGTGCATTCGGGTGAACTATTTCTTTTATGACTCTCAGAAATAACTCATAATATTTCTTAATTCCGTGCCGCTACTTGCAGGGACTTGGTTCGGCTGGCGGCACGCAATACCGACCGCTCGTTTTATACTTATACTTCTTCAGCGGTTATTGGAAAAGTTTTCGGAATGGCCACAGTTTATATAGAATATTAATACAACTAACACGCAGGAGGAATATAAATATTCAAATAAAGCCGCGGTGCAACGACACGAGTTGCGTTGACATTTTGTAAGGTCTCGTAAAGTTATAAATTGCAATTTTTATTTTTGTTTCTGTTCAATGTATCGTGACGGAAGATTAATAATTTCCTGTTTAAAGAGAAAAAGGTTATTTAATTGGGTAAGAAACTATGTGTAGTACAACAGAACAGGTTATGTGACTGATAAACGATAATTGGTTATAGTTACATTACTTAGTTATTTAGGTATTGTTTTATTAGGTGCAAGAGTTTATATCCAGTGAGATTAACAAAGATGAAAAGATAAGCAATTTAGGTCAAATATGGGACGTTGGTGGGTAAATTATTAATTTATTATTAGTTGATTGGCTGGAATTATGTTAGGGGCTCTACAAATCTCGGTGACACGATTTGTGCCCTATAGTGGGCCACTAATGTACATAATCAGAAATATAATTGACGTAAACATTAAGCTGTACAAACCTTATTCCAATCCAAGGAATGACTATATTTCAGTTTCATCACTATTTTTGAATTGCAAGCATGTAAGGGTTGAGTATTGTAAGAGCCTTTCCACACGACAACTTTGACAGTACTTTGATAGCGTAGCGCTAACTGGCATCGCATCTACAAAACGAATACCTCATGTGAAGCGTCATAAACGCAAGTAAACAGCGCGTCAACCGCCCGTTTGTATGACATTAACGCGAAATTCCGCGCGTTAAAAACGTCATGTTCAAAGACTAACCGTCATTCCCGTTGATTCGTGTATTGTTGCATGTGGCTAGTGGCAATGGCACTAAACATTAACTAGAGTTACTCATTAATACATCTTCGCTCATCTATCTTTCTGCCCCAGCATTAACCTTTAGATAAAGATAAATAAATTATATTTATTGTTGTTTGCTCGGCAATGCAACACATTGAATTAGACTGCGATATATGTTGGTAATTTATTCGTTGTATGGTCTGCATTTGTACTTTATTTGTAGTTTTTTATAATTTTTTGTAGCGATATAAAATTGACTTGTGTAGATAAGTAATACCGCTATAGATAAATAATTCTAAATTTGAATTTGAATGTCTACCTAATATAAAAAATAACGTTTTCAATAATTGATTTAGTCAATTATAACTTTGATCAAATCAATTACAAATGTCCATCTAAATATTCCATTCCCAGAACAGCGGAAATTTTTGACCTCGTCAATAGCTATTTACTAAACAGAAAAAGGATATCATTTGCCATAGGAAAAATAAGGAAAACAAAATAACTATAGATCTATTTATAAATAACGGAAGTTACCCAAGACCTGGGTAAATAAATCTATTACTCCATTTATTAAGATAGATAACCAATATCTATATAAAATATAACTCCATGACTAATAAAGGACCGAAATGTTTTTCGAGAGTATTTAAGTATGTATGTATGTATGTATTTACATTCCTTTGGCATCGCATGGCATCTCTACAGTCCAAACTGCTTGACCGATTTCATTAATCGATCATTGGATTCCTCATGTTTGCACCCCCTACCAATTTATTAACAGTCAGGTTTTATAAATTATTTTACCAACTACATATATTTGAAAGCATAGTCCGCTTTTTTAACTTCTTTTAATTTTAAAACAAAACCTTTAATTTTCAAAGCAGATTTGTGAATATTCAAACATAATTATGTGATATTGAAGTGATGAAATTACTTAAGCATTACTTGAAAAATGTGTATAAAATAAATATAATGTGATTTTCTTTACAAGGTTTACGTAAGACTGCGTGCTAAATCTTGAACAAGTTAAAAAAAATGGACTATAGTTCTGACTAGCTAGAAGTGATTGCGAATGTCTAAAAATTATTTATTATTAATCATTATTGCTTGTGCGAATATCTGTTATATTATACGTGTTGAGTAAATAAATTAATGGCTTAATTTTATAAGATGAATAAAAAAAATATTTCTTTTTCAGGTACGTACCTAATAATTTATTTTTATTCATCGATGGCGAGTCTACAAGGTAAGTAAAAATCCGAAGTTTAATATTTTTTTAATAATAATGTTATTGCATTTTGAATTTTTTTCATAAAACGGCATTGAAAAATGGCGAACACAAACCAAAAAATAATAATGAAGTTAGCATAAATTTTATTAAAATTTAAAAACCATACCTATTTGCTAGGTGTAATTAATAAAACGTTATGTTATAAACAACGTATTAACAATTACAGATTTACGAGGTACGGATATCGTGACTATAATTTCAGATGTCAGATTTCTCCACAATATTCAATAATTAATTATGAATAAGCTTATTAATTACCACCTAAAAGAATTCTAAAGAATATGCTTCAAATATGAGAACAGCGTAATAGTAATAGGTACGTAAATGTTTCAAACATTTCAAATTTGGCTACTCCATTGTAATACGCCATTAATCTTAAATGAATGTAGAGGTTTTTGTCGAAACGAGCAAATTAATCTCTTTGGGGTTTCCCGGAAACGGCATTTTTTATTGTATCACGAATAATAATATAAGAAGAATGGGTTACTAAAAGTCTAATCCTATTTTATTATTCATATATGAATTTGAGTACAACAGTTGGCTTGTAATAAGCGTGTTATCTACCGTTTGATCAAAGTTATTTACAAAGCGGTACGGCACAGATCGCCTACAAATAGAGGCGACAAGCTACTTTTTTTGCTACTGAATAGATTGAAACAAGATTCTTGATGTAAATTGAACTTTATTAATTGGGATTAAAATCGAAATTCAATTAAAAAAAATCTGCTAAGTATGAGTCGGACTATTGCACACGTAGGGTTCCGTACCTACTATAATGAAAAAAATGAAAAAAAAAAATTGGGAATTAATTTCTAATATTTAATTTCTTTAATAGTAATTCAAAATTAGACTTAATGATAAGTACATGTTAAGATTCTAGAAAGACCTCTGACGGATAGAAAAGTCGAAGCAACAGAGTAGGCATCCTTTACGTACAGAAACCTATGGAATGAAAAATTGCTATTTCAATTTAAAATATGTCAATATACCTATATTTTTATATGAATATATAATATGTATGTACGTACACCGTCTCCACGTGATGTTTGCAAAGACACTTTCAGTGACATTTCCTTTGCAGTTTCGTCTTGATAGGAATTTGCAGAATTGGATTCTTGGATTGGAACTTTTGCATAAAGTGAATTCCGACTTGAAAATAAGTTTGATGTGAAGGTTGAATGTAAACGCCAGTTTTGGTGTAACTGTCTGCCTTATAAAAAAACTTAAGAGCAAAAATATGTTTTGATATAAATAGGAAAAAAAATGTACTTAGTTTAATTACTTTATAATGAAGCTATAACGCTAAATCTTTTATTACCCACGTATTTCTGTGATATTATTTCCAATTTCTGTATGATTTATTGGTATTCAATTTGACTTAGAACACCAATTTAAGTAGATAACTTAATTTCAAAACAGCGACTAATGGTTTTAGCAGGGCTGTTAAGACAGGAGTTAGAAAAAAAAGTAGAAATAGAATAGTAATGTCACTTCCATTGTTTCATCGGTCGGTAGCGGCAGAACGATAGGAGGGAGATACTCCTATTGTTTTGTCAGCACTCCACTTGCAACAGAATACATAAAACTTAACGGCCTATACGAATATATTAATTTCGCCTTGTTTATTACTCTCTGAATGAATTATAACAGTTAAATGAGCGTACAATAATAAAAAAGTGGAACGCCCTGGCTCTGTGTTATTTTCCACACTTTGAGGGGCATTAAATTTGTTAAATTTGTCAGTGTGAGTATCTACAATAACTATCTAGTGGGTATAAAAACTAACGAAGCAAGTTTTCGGTTACGGGCTAGCCATCACCGTAGGATCAACTGATAATTTAATATTTAATTTTATTATAACATAATTATACACGACGCAGATTAAAGTGATTTAAATTACCTCAGTTTTGACTGTTGTTAAGTGAGTTTTTAGTTTCTTCGTTTCCATACATCAATACAATACTGGGTTACGAACATAGTTGAGTACAAATTACATTTGGTATCATTATTTACGTGACGTCATAGTTTGAAGAAAAAATCCGTTACAGATAGTTCGACCCAAATCTAGGAGAGGTCGGTTTGAAGGACACAAAATATTGGGTATAACAAACATACAAGCCCAAAGGCTCTGTTGACTTATAATAAGGTACTTTTTCTTTTGAACAACGTCAAGTGATTCTATTATTCGGGTACGATTTTAACAGTAATCTTTACATAATATTATATTCAGATAATATGGCAGTCATGTAGTGTTTTTTTCTATAAACAACAATAACCAACACAAAAATAATTAGGCACAGTTCCAGTCTTAGTAAATACTAAAACAGATTACGTAACAACTCAAGCTATAAGGGCAATTGTTAAATAAGTTTGATGAAAAAAGTTGCATTACGCCATTTGTATGTAATAATGTGACTTCAACGTGGCGGTTGATTCAAATAGAGATTAGAGTAATGTAGTAATATGGGTGTGTTCAAGTTCCAATGTTTCTTGTACGTAATTTGCAGATCGAGCAGAATGGCCGCAGATATGGCACAAATTGCTCTGATTAATCGCTATTCAACGTTTGTAGGAAATTACTCTTTTGTAGAAAAGGAAAAACACATTCGCGTGTTTCAAGCTTTCCGTTTCAGATTTAAGCGATCTCAGTACAGTTATAAGGAAGCCCGCACATTTCTACTCCTATTTCTAACGCTTTAAAGTACAACGTGCATTTTAGTAGTATTAGGTGGAATAATAGTTATTGCGAATGAATCACGCGCCTTTGTTTCGGTTAGTGGATCAGGATCGTTAGATTTACAGTCTTATGCTATTTGGAATAGAGATTAAAATAAGATGGTTAGTGCGGTTTTGGGTCTGTTCAATTTGTTATAAAATTTACAAATGTTCATAATAATCTTTTGTCGTTTTTTACATAATATTAAAAAACACGTAATTATCCATTCAAGTACGGGAAGTTTATTTGCAAATTTTGAGTAAATTGGATAATGTTATATAAAAAAAATCTTACAAAGTGCATGTAGTGATATTAGATTCACTTAAGTGAATTAATTAGGTATATTTGTCTACTCTAACTTTATAGCGAAAGTAGATGGATATATATCTAAAAAACAGTTATAATTAGGTATGTTTCACTATGAACAACTTAAAAAAAAAACAAAGTCGTAATTACTTGTTACTTTAGTTTTCCGTACTGATGCTTAAGATAATAATGTTAACTCATTCAAATACCTACATGTAGGTATTTCTTGCCGGTAATTATGTTTACAAAGCGATTTAATACTTGAAAATTCACAGACATATATTTGAGTGTGAATGATGATTATACGCTAATCTTAACGTTTATTACTCTGTGGTATCAAAACTTAGGTCAGTTTTATTAAGTTTTAAAATTTCACTCTCATAATTACCAATATAATTGTAACTCGAGGGTTGATGAACTAAAAAATGTAAAAAAAATCTTACTTTTGAAATAATGTTACTGAAAAATAATGTACCTACAGTTACAAAAAAAAATACATACACAGGTATCTACAGCTAAGTACAATCAAGGACATAATGCAAAAGACGAGTATGAAACAAAGTAAGGAATATATATTACCACGATTTTTTCTAGCAAATCAATTCTATAATTATGTTACATAGTGAGGCACTGACGGGTTGATATAATACTTAGTAGTGAATGTTATTTGTACACCCCTACCCTACTCCGTTATCTTGATTTGGTTCAATAATAGGTTGTGTGGAAGAGAACGCTTATTAAGTGATAAGGCAGCCTGTACCTACCACTTTTTATTTCTGTAACTATATTTATTGTTGCGCAGTGTGTAAAATTGATACCTTTACTTTTGTAAGTGCATAATGTGTTTCGGAGTACAATACTGTAATGAGTTTGTTTTACTATATCAGTGAATGGGTTTCGGTAGCTATTTTAAGAACGATCAACCGACCGATCGATATACAGGGTGTATTGTAAATTGTACAAAAAATTTAAGAGGAAGATAGCTTTTGGGTGGATTTATATACTTGATACTGCAGTCATATTTTAAAAACCAACTGTTTAATTAACAAGGGGGTTCGAATACTCAAAAAAAAAATATACACAAAATGGTTTTAGAAAACTCATAATACTTTGCACGACCTCTTCTACAATACCCCACACGATTAGGTACCTAATCAAGAAAAAATCAACCTTTACCTGTAGAGGAAGTACCAAAAAAAATGTTTAAGAATTTATTTTAATGTCTTGTTGGGGTAATAAACATACCTCTAAACTAGGTCCAAGACGGACGGACATGGTGAAACTGTAAGGGTATCGAATTTATAGGGTTGGCAACAAATATATGAATATGATTAAAAAGAAAAAATACTATATTTACTTACAGTTGCAACCCTATACAACGGTCCACTACAAATCAGTGGCATATTATACTATAGATATTGTAAATTCGCGCATGATCCGACGCATACTTTTTATAGATCACAAGAAAATTTAATTTTAAGTTTCAATGTCATAAAAAATGTTGTGAACACGACACACAATAGAATTAGAGCTAACAGAAGCGTCCACTCGCAAAGCTATTTATACACATCTTATGAATAATTACAAAAATTTGTCTGTTGGTAAGAATAATGGGCCCGTCAGGCGGTAGTGAGCGTGGTTTTTATGGAATTCCAAATATTACTAGACAAATGTTTTGTCTACGAACCGTTTAGTTTTTTCATTGTTGACACAGTTTGAATTTGACCGTGTCGTCGGTCGCGTAATTATACGTAGCCACTCGTAGGTTACTGCGATCGAACTAGCCATAGCAGCCACATGAAGGTTAAGGTTATATTACATATACACATTATACAGTACAATAGTACGAGTAGATACGGTGATGGAAAACATCGTGAGGAAACCTGCACACCTGAGAGTTCTCCTTAAAGTTCTCAAAAGGTGTGTGAAGTCTGCCAATCCGCACTAGGCCGGCGTAGTGGACTATGGCCTGTACTCCTCACACTGTGAGAGGAGATCCGAGCCCAGCAGTGGGACAGTTATGGGTTGCAATGATGATGATGATTATACAGTATAGCCCACTACTTATCACGTAATTCATATTTGTAGAGGATACACCGTTAATGCCCCACAACTGGGTACCGATCTCTCCTCATAACTTAGGAGGATTACAGCTTACTCCACTACGCTGATCCAGAGCATATTGGTGGAGTAGTAGGAACCAAGTCAAGTGTGAGAAGACCTCCAACATGGCTTATTAACTGTCTTCAAACGGTAACGGTAACAACTAGCACCGACAATTGCCTATCTTGCTCCTCGAAGCATGGAAGGGCTCACTCGTGCTATCTACATTAAGTTTCCTTTTACGTGTTACAATTTCAATATTAAATAGCCGGGTCAAAAGATAGTTGATTTACTGCAAGCTTTACTTATAAGACTTCGCATCTTATGGGTACGAATGCAACTGTTCAATAAATAAATGTGATAGAATGACATGCAAGTTACGTAAATAATTATGCTTTAATTAGTGTTTAACATAGTAACTTCTCAATTAATTACTGATATATGATAAATCGGTATAATTATAATCGATTCTAATGTCAGATATCGTGAATTATAAGTGAAAATGTATTTTCTTCAATAGTGAATAGGAAATTGCGTGTACCTACCTACCTATTCGTTTAGTTTCTTCGTTCGATTTCAGTTTTTTGTTAATAACGATTCGATAATAGATCGTTATTTGAATTGATAAGCGGTATTATATTATTTGGTATTTCTATATCAGGAATATAATTAGGTACTAAAATTTTTAAGCATTTAGTTGTGGGGGTAGTCTAAAAACTGGATAATGTATTTGCGCTTGTTCATACCATTATGCACAAGTTCAGTCAGTTCAAAATAGATCTTTGATCTAAAATAAACAAACACACGGGCCCAAACACATACCTACACACAGAAATTCATCACCACAATTAGTAGTACTTTGATAAGGTAACATTATAATTTAATACAATAAATGGTTACTATAAAGTTGAAAGAATGACACGGAAACAGCACAATGCAATTATTACATGGTCTGATAGATAATTCAAATAACTGTGTTGGTAATACAGTAGTTTTTAACTCTAATACAATTGTATGTCACGTCATCAATAATAAAAGTCATTGAAAAATTAATGACATAATACAATTAATTAGTTATAAACACGCAAATAGTTTCCGGGTGTGTTTACGCTACAACTTAAAATACTTTCTCGAATTTTATTATTATTACAACATAATAATTATGTAATGATAAATTTCGTCTTATTTTCAGCTTAGATTTGACTAATAACGCGTACAATTACATGGCTTTAAGGAGTGAAATAAATACTGAGAATAAATGATACGAGTTATTCTAAAAAGGACAGCACTCATAAATTATTACATTTGTACAAATATTGATGTTGGTTGATGTTTGTTTTTTAAAACCGGACGCTTCGAAGGTACGGTATAGTATTTAAATGTATTCTCAAACAAAGGGCGCACACAGGCAGCGGTGTGAAGGGAGGATCGCCGGGTCTACTACTATGTATTGTACACCTAATTGAAACGCTGTTTACTGCGCTTGATGCAACTTGAAACTTGATTGATTCGTCAAAAACGAATCATAAGATTTGATTAAAAAAAATTTAAAATGGTTGCTAATTTAATGTCATTTTAGTTACTTATCTATTTATCATAATTATATTAAAATTAGAACTACTTTTCTGGGTTACAAAATAACTCTTTTAAGGCTGGTGAATACTTCTGAGTCTTAAAATATTAGTAGATCATTATTTGAAAATAACTTGTAATATAGCCAAACATGTGAGTAATATCTATAGACAATCTAAGATTAGTCCTCAATCGGCAACTTAAAAGGATAGGAACTGCAAAAACAGGATTAAAGGCCAATAAACTAGGTTTAATTAGTTATTGGATGCCCCGGCCCAGAGATAATACGGTTTGTTTAAGAGATAATATCTAAATATTATTAGAGTATCTCTATTTGCCACGCAAATAACGCTTTGTACATTTTACTTAATTATCTTTACTATTATAGAATATATTGTCAAGGACTTAATAACATGTTTTTGTACATGCTATTACGGTAAATTGATGATAATTGTAGTAATGCCATAAAAGTATGACGAAGTCAAATTTTTTATCTTAATTGCGGCTGATGTCGCAACAAATAATTTTACATAATTATTTTAATTTTGTAGATAAACATAAAATATTTTTCTTCCTACATTACTGACGAAATCGGTAAAGTACCAAGATGGCGTGCGTGCGGTATACGAAGGGCCGGGCAACCTTTAAGAGTTTACTTATAATATTAAGATAAATATTTCACATGCCCATGTGAAACTGCTTTATGGGTTGAGAATATCACTTTTAAATCGTACAGTGTTCGAGGTTCGAATGTTTTAACAACAATTAGATGCGTTTTACCCACCCTTATTGTTGGGTACGGTCAGGCGAGTATTGATAGAAAGTCAACACGGACGCGCTATGAACGCTTGTTCTCTTTGTGTTGTGTTTATTTCGGGTTTGCCTGTTAAAAATCTTGGTGGACTACTTTATTTTTGGGGGGCAAATAGACTACTTGAGGTTGCGAGTTAAGAGGAAGAGCCAATATGGAGCGCGGTAGGCGCGCCACGGTGGTCGACACTTGACACCTAATTTGTATGCGTTTACCTATAAGCCGAGTGATCAGGGAAGATTAGGGCTCGCCGTACAAGGAGTGTGAATCTGTCTGTCTGTCCGGGGCGCAGCACGCGTTGCCCTCCGCTCATTTTAAACGTTTGTTCTTCATTACAATTGTACATCATTATATGAAATGTCTCCTAAAGTTTGTTCTAAATTTTAAATGCGCAATAACGTATGCCTACTCTACGTTGTTTAAGTACTTAAACACAATATTAAAAACAACAACAAACTCCAACCTCATCCCATTATTGGATTTTAAGAGAACTTTGTTAATATTATAAAAAAATAAAATAATATCCACTTAAAAGCGAACGAAATTGAAACAAAGCAACGGTATTAAGCGAGCGATATTAAACCAGGATCGGAAGTCGGGTGCGGCGGTACAATAATACCGGGCGAACTTTTCTCATTTTAATGTTGTTCCCTGGCAAAGTTTAAATATAAAAATATAATGATGCGCCACGCATTAGTGAGTCATTGAGTGCGTGCGTGCGGCGTGCCGGCCGACTTTCAGCTTTGCCGACGCGAATATAGAAGTTACAACAAATGGAAAATAAACTTTTCGAATAAAATAAAAATAACCCTCTTGGCAGCGAGGGTGGCGGCCCTCCCCAATAAAAAATATAATAACTTTTCTTTTTATTCGTCGTAATGGCAACGATGGTTCGTTCGGGGTGTTGTCGTCTCTCTCGCTCGCTCGATCATTGTGATGGGGTGTGGGTGTGTGGGCCGCCGCGTCGGCCGGTGTGCCGCGACTGCCGTGACTGCCACGGCCGACCTTTGCCAGAGCCACTGCCGCCAAATGTCGCGATCCGCGGCCTTTGCTGCCCCGACAAACAATCATCACACAAATCAACTCATACTGTATCTACCTATTGTTTCAAGGAATTCATTTTTAGGTTTCTTTTTTCTACGATTCTCTTTTTAAACTATAGAGTACTCTGTTACTTGTCCTTATTTTGCGAAAAATAAGTTAGGTAATAATAATAGATTTCTAATGTTGTAATGGACTTCAGTATATTGGAAATTAAAAAGGCATCATTGTAACGTCCATAAAATGAAAATTGTTAATTCGTTGAGTGAATTTGATTCTTGTTCTATTTTTGAAACAACCCTTCTTAATACGTTCCATACAATTGGTTAAATGCGGCTTAAACCGAAATCGCTTGCTAACCTGCCCATACATTTATTAACTCTCATAATAATATATTTGCGAAGATCGTTTATGTTATAAATACTTATAGACTTATTCCACTATTAACATTCTGTACAGTATGATAAGCAACAGAAATATAAATACTTTAAAACTGTCATAAATATCATGATATTTATAACAAAAGTAATACGACGTTGAAACAGGTAGGTCGCACTGGATTTAACCCTCAAATGCCGCACGTATCACTTGCCTAATGCCTACTCTTTACGACATTATTAGCCACCCGGTCCATCTTATACAAACAAGACCTTCATGTGTCATTTTAGTATTATGTTACGTGGATATGTCAGTGTGTGTTAAGTGTTTATATCGGAATAATATGTTATTATGGCTCATCATAGAAAATATCATAGCTAGTAATCTAGTATATCTTATCTGCAATTTATATTTTACTAGAAGGTATCACGCGGTGCTTATTTCTACGACTTTTAGCGAGAATTAGTGTGGTTTGTTTATGACATTATGTGCCTATATCCTTCTGCTGTTTTGAGGCAAGCCCTTAAATCTACCTAATGAGGAATCTAATTTAACATATTTTATTACAATTCTCAACGATTCGGTCGGCATATTTTTTTAATGTCTACAAACTATTAATGGTGTAGTTAATATTTTCTAGAATGAATGAAATTGAGGAATGCTTCCCTCCATTTTCAGTTTCCCAGAATATGGATTGTGTTATGGAAATATTTTCAATTTGTTTAAAACATGCATGAAATTCGTTAAATTAAATGAGATATAAATTGGCGCTCGGCACGCGGGGTGTTATAATCTGGAATTGTGAAATCCGTGAATTATTGAAATTTATGATCGCTTAAATAGTTGCAATATAATGTAACGTGAAAATAATATCAGTTTCACAATGGTTTATAATGAATAAAGTAGCTGAACGATGAAATTATATTTCTGACCGTGTTGTGTTGGTTTCATTTTAAGATTTAAGCGTACCTTTCATGAAAATTAAGTTCAGTATTATTATTTTAAAATCGATAGGTTGTTGATGACAAATTGTCACTATTGACCATAGCTGTCAGTACCAGAGCTGAATAGTTGTACAGTAGCCTTTATTTGTAAAAATTGGTACCTACCTATCAACTTCTTAATGGCAATTAAAAAGCACAGTTATCTAATAACAGTAGTTAAAGTGGACCATGGGCAGTAGTGGCCAGTCCGCCTCACATCAATCCGACGAAAACAAAATAAATCCGGCGACGAACCGAAGGATTGTAATTTGATGATTCATGAAATTGCTGCGAGTATAAATTAATTTGGCTGGCAACTTTTATCTACCAAATGAATCGTGATTTATCATTTTTATCTTATTATCCTTAAAATTTTACGTTTTCTCTTTTTGTAATAAATTAACATAATTCAATCAACCGACGACGGCTTGTTTGACTGTCTGTACATTTCAACTTGTAGCTACTGAATTTTGACTTGATGATTTTATTGCGCACAGTTTTTTGGTACTTAACGCTTAATGAACTCTGAAACGTTTTGTACGCTAGTATTGTGTGGCTTCAGCTTTCTATATGTTTTATGACAATTGGGGATCTGTTTTGTTCGAATGTTGGTGATTCCAAGGTTCAATTTCAGTTATGTTATGATTAGTAAATTAGAAAAAAAAGTAAAATAAAGTTGATATTAGGTTAATATTCAAACTAGTATAAACTAGTATCTTATCTACCATTAGATAACAGAAGAATAAAATCCCGATTGTTAAAAGTTGTATTTAGGTCACTGTCACAATCGAGACGAATCCAATCGGGTAGATACCCGATAATGTAGAAATCTGTTAAACGGTTTAAGCTTCAGAGCGTGCCAAATCAATGGACATACATACATACGCTCAAAAATCATTACTCACCCATAAGGTATTAAAAAGAAAATTGGCTTTTTCGACGTAAATTTTCAAAAGGCTCTAAAAGCCTTAACCCTTCGTGTGCAGAGCCGAGTCGCAATTGTTTTTTTTTTTAAATTACCGATTATAGTATAGTCGGACGGCATGGTAATAGGTGGTCACGACCATCTATGAACCGTATCTAGAGGGCGCCACAATACACTGTCATCCAATAAGCAGAGATCCCGTGTCTTTCTTTATAAACCTCGAAAGTGACGATACGAAATTCAATACAAAACTACAAAAAAAACACATTTTTAAAATTACTATAAATTATTTACCAATTTATCAGTATTCCTAATAGCAATAACAACCTATTCATTCTTGACTTGTAAACACCAACCTACATTATAATTGGACGGTAACACAATATTACCACACATAAAATTAACGATCTACCGCCTAATTACAATAAATACATTTTTATTTGCATTTAAATTAATTAATAAACTATTAATTACAAGAAAGCGTCCAAAATGGCTTGACAACGTGCAATTAGAAACAAACCTTGTTCCGAACATACAACTTCGAGTTGTTTTACAATGTATAAATCTCAATTAAAAAGTAAAATTCATTACCCATTACCATAAAATTG
Source organism: Lerema accius (assembly GCA_001278395.1). Lineage (NCBI taxonomy): Eukaryota > Metazoa > Arthropoda > Insecta > Lepidoptera > Hesperiidae > Lerema > Lerema accius. The sequence continues at coordinate 135,862 of LGAG01000494.1, forward strand.
CGTCGTTGGAAACTGAGTCTTATTACTATTAGCATAAGGTAGCTGCTGTAACTTACGCCTCTGCGCACACGCACGGCTATCACAATAGAACAGAGGACGAAAAGAAAAATCTGTTCACAATAACATCTCGTGTTTGAACTGTCCATCTGTTTGTTTAGTTGGAAACTAAAAAATGTACCAACAGAATGTCGCTGGCTATATTTACACATACGCACGGACATGCATATAAAATATTTTTGACGTGGCTGAACATATAAAACTGCGACGGTTTTTATGTTCGGATAAGAGTTAGTTGTGTTATGTTGGTGCTTGTGGCGCGGTTCTTTTATTTCGTTGTGCTTTGATGTTACTGGATGTACCTACTGGATGCCTTACTGAGCCGTACATGAAGCTTCAAGTTGCTTCTAGATGTTTCTGTATGGTAAAGGCTTATTTTAGGTATACTGTCCTACGAAGAAGAAAAAGTCCTACGAAGATTGTCTTTTTTGTGAAATGGAATCATTTAGGTATCTACTTACCTATTGTTATTTTACTTAAAAATAAAATAGCGAAAATATGTATTTTAATAAAACATGTCTTTATAGCTACACTATAGGGCAATTAAACTAAGGTACCTATAGTTTTTTCAATTTGCCACGACTTATTTTTCAAAACGAATGATGAGGGTAGATTGACGAATCGACAAGGACCAAGTGCTGTATTGCGTAACGGAATTTTTTTGGCGTTTATATGCATCTGTGAATGTATTGTAGTAGACATAAAATCAAGAATTAACCATCTTTTCAACCAAGCATGGGTTTTTGAAACTAAAACATTATAAAATCTGATAGGTATGCTTAAAACGCTTGTTGTTTGAACTTGAAATTTGAAGCGCTCGACTGTTAAGTCTGATAACTACTCGGCTATGAATAATACGTATAGGTAAAACAGAGTCCACTCTTTAGAGCTATGTTCACAGTCAACCCTATTAAATAATGATTAAGCTACAATCACACTCGACGCATTAAATCGGAATGTATTAAAATTAAAATACTCATACATTTTAAAACGTTCGTTTTAATGTTAACAAACGTCGTTCGAGGAATATAAATATTATTATAAAGACAAAATCAGGTCAGGAATTTTAATGCGGCCGACGAGATACCCTTTTTTTTCTTTATTGTTTGCACTGCTCCGCGTTTGTAATCCAGTGACAGTTCGCAAATAACTACAAAATATTATATGACGTTTGTTGTTTTAATATTTTATTATATACGAGCTGTTGCCCGCAGCTTTGCTTGCGGAAATAGTTTTGCGGTAATATTTCTCCTTTTAAAGGTTAATTTAAAAAAAATCGTTGAATTAGGTTTTTTATCTCTTTCAAACATAAACCCAATTACGAATTTGCAAACTGTTTGCTTTCAAATTTGTTTAATTTTCATACAAACTTTCAACCCCTATTTCACCCCCTTACGGGTTAATTTCCTAAATTTTTTAAAATCCGTACTTCTTAGCTTAGTATCGAAAACCTAAATACTAATTTTCAAACTGCTTGCTTTCATTTTTTTTTATTTTCATACAAACTTTCATCCCATATTTCCCCCCCTTAAAGTGGGAATTTCCGAAAATCCGTTCTTAGTGCTCCCCTACACTCTAGAAGGAACCTCTGTACCAAGTTTCATGCTTCTAGGTCTATCCGTTTAGGCTGTAGCGTGTCTGTCAGTCAATCAACATTTTTATTAAGTATGATATATATATATATATATAGCAAAGTGGATATGTGTATGTTGTATTTGATATGTAGGGTACCAATTTCCGCTATTTATTTAGTAAAATAGGTATCTAATAGTATTCCAAACAATCATAAATTAGTATTATCTAGGAGGTATACAAAAATTTAAAACATTCTAGACTAGACAATTGGATGCTGTTTTGCATTTAATTTTATATTCTTAATCCTTACCTATAAAAATTATGTATCTTTAGTAAATGCTCATCACTGAACATCTTGCTATGACAAGTTATTATTACAACTTGAATTGGTCAGGTTGGTCGAGAGGACTGAGGAGGTAGATTCATAGTTCGTTCCCGACAGAGCGTGGGTTCGAATCCCACATATGACGTCACCAGTTACATATTTATATTTTACCTATTATTTAATTTATAATTTTTAACTATCACTGTATTCCAAATACAAAAATCAGTAAAAAAATCGTGTGACACGATTTAACTGAAAAACTAACCGATTATTTATTTTATGGACATTAACTTTAAAACTGACAGAGTTCAGTAGATCATTTTAAAATGCCGGGGCATTACAAATAGTGCAAAATTAATCATTTGATCCATGACATACCTACATACACATGTAGGTATATAAAAGTATATATAATTAATCCAATAACCGCAGGACCGCGGAGTTATTTGCTTTAAAAAAAAAGATAATTGTCGACAGTCGCCTGCGCATCAATTGATCACGAGTCTGTTGATCGATCGATAGCCGATCAAACTTGAACTCATAATTTCAACAAGCTTCAACGTCGCAACAGTACTATCCTTAAATGGCCTACATAATATATTACAGGGACATTTTTATCATATCCTCCATCTGCTGCAGAGTACATTTTTTACTGCAAATATCATCCGAAATCATGATTTTATTCATACTTAATGCCAATTTCAGTTATTTATTTCCCAATACTTATTTGTTTTTGTCATGAAGGGTTGTCTATAAAATATCAGAGATCTTCAAGGAATCGACAGATTTCGGTAATTACAACTCACATCATCTGATAGGTTACGTTAGATTCCTTTTTTAAATGACCGTCCAACACATTTTTGTTTAAAAATCGTTTTTTTTCCATAAACAAAGTTATCCTTTTGCAAAAAGCATAAATAAAGCAATGTTCGAAACAACCCCTTTTATACTAGTGTATTAACGTATCGGAAATCGGACGAAAAATACAAAACCTGTCTGTCCTAGTAGCTGTGAAATGACAGGCTTCGATGACGTTTCAATATGCGAGTTTGACACGTCCAACGGTACTATAACGATGACCTGGTTAATATCAGTGGCTGTCACGTTGACGGGACAACTGCTTTGTCCTGTTAGAGGTACAATTTGTTATGACGTAAATAATAAATAGGCCCATTAACTACAGGTTAGAGTCGGTAATGACATGCCTTTAGTCGACCGCCACGGTTGCGCTGACGAGTGCGACATCTGTCGGCCGTCGCCCGCAACAGGTACGCGCAATTACGATAGCGTCGCAATAATAGGGTTTGAACGGCGGGTTTCATTTGTGATGCATCTATTTGTGGCAATAGTTCACTTTTAATCGGTATGATAGGTACTATTTTTACAGGAAAACTTTAAACAGGTATTTTAATTCTTGAAAAGGGGCTCAAATTTCAAGCCTTCAAGTATTGATAGTTACTCATGTTGCTACGTGTATTCGAGCCTAATATTTACATAATAAGTAGGCTTTTAAAGTTAATTGTTTATAACACTAATGATGCATGGTTACCCACAACTATGTTCTTGCACACTTTTTATTTTGACTACAATAAATAACACTTAGATCAACGTCGAAATATATTATAATGCGCCATCATTTGTTCTGCTCTCGAATTAGATTGGTAATATGTGGTCTTATGCCATCATTTCGAATGGACGATAATTGCGTGCGTGTTTTATACGTAAAAATATGATGGCTATAATGCTCGTTGTACGTTAGTCATCGTATTATTAGTGTTATAAATAAAAATTAGGCACATGTTTGATTTAGAGAGAGAAGCGAGTCGTTGGGTCCTGTTATAGATTTGCGAATTCATCGCCTTAAGAATGCATGACTGCCGAGCTACATGCACACTACAGCTCAAAAGACTTGGCGGATTATTTATAATATCGGAAGAAACGTTGGATTTGTGTCCATTATGGAAATGATATAGTCGTTAAATTATGGACCTCTAGCTAAATTTTGTAGCTAAAGATATCGACTACATTTTTGATTTATTAAAAAAAATAGTTTTCTATTAGAATGTAGAAATTAATTTTATCTGAGCATTAAGCTTTTTTCTTGCGTGTTTTTAAAAATAAGTTCAGGCAGTAAAATTTTGAAAATTTTCTAAAAGTTCAGTCGGGATAATACCTAGGCAGTACATATTAGAAAAGTAAATATTTGTATTAGTATTAACGTATAAAAATGAATGTTTATAACTTCACAGCGACTCGCGCAGCGTAAAGTACCTTTTAAGTACGACAAAATTCCTCTTAATATTAGATACAGTTAAAATTAAAACATCAAAAAACGTATTAGTTAACCTGGAATTCCGCTAGTGCAATTATTGCACTCGTGAATTGGTAAAACTGGACCTTAAGCTCGCCGCAGCACTCGATACAAACTAGTCACGTACGGAATGATACATTAACATTGTTATTAAATTTATTATTTTTTGTTCGTCCAAAAAATGTTAATAACATATGAAAAGGCTTACATCGCTCGTAGGTAATTACGGTTATTCGTCTTCGCTCTGTTGGGCTCGGGTTCGATATCGGCAAGGGTAAATATTTATAACCATTGTTTTATTTCTCTTGGCAATAGATTTGGTGAAACATTTTTATTGACGTAAATTTAGTCCGAGACATCTTTTGATCTGCGTTTATTTTATAAATGTGTTTTCTTTACAACTGTAACCAAAATTAATGGTTTGTTAAATAGATTGTGACGGAACGTGCATTAAGCATCGTATTATATGTTTATATACCCAAAATATATATATTAGTTTCTATTGTCATTGCAGGAATTAACATATATTTTCTCCATCTTCGATGTTATAAATAATTATAATATCATTTTCATCCATAAAATAATAATGACGCTAATGTTGGCAGTTTGTAGACAATTAGGGTAAATAGAGTTGTCTATCTGTGTCATAATAATAATACTATAATGTATTATATCCATCAGTGGGATGATGTTGCTTATTTTAGCCAAATGTTAACCCTATTACATTCAAAAGGAATTTATAATTTTAAGCGAATATATGTTTTGTCGTTTGACACGTACAAAGGTAGAATAAATAATAAAAATAGCGCTTTTAATAAAAATGTGTCAAAAATCTAAACTTTTCGACGCGTAGTTCGAGCTTGTATACCTCGTTGGAATTTGACTTTTTTAAAACCTATTATTTCTGTTGTAATCTATTTAACTAATACGCGAAAGGTCCAACTTTAAACAACTTTTCATTAATAATGCACGAGTTTAAAATCTGGTATATATTTCAAATTTTTATCAATAAAAGCTTTCTGCATCTCATGTTTGATGTGGCTGTTATTTATAAATTCTGAATCTATTTAAAGATTCAATTTATAAAATCCTATTTAATCCACACTATCACACTGCGTTTACAATGACGTCACAAGCAATTGACATTGACATCTGTCAACTAGAGGTATCGAACGAATTTGTTACTTAGTGTTTGACATAATAAGTCATGATCAAATTATGACCGTAGCTCATAAGATAAGTTACTTTTTGATATTGCGTCAAACACTAATGCCACATTAAAAAGATTGTCCCGTGTGTATTATGAAGGGATGCGTTTGTGTGCGTACTACACATACATGCTCAACACAAGTCAACACACTGGAAATATTATATGTACATGAATCAATTTATTCGAGCGCCGCGTGCGACTGACTGCATATTTTTCAATTACGTCAATTTAAAATAATACTTAATTCGCTATTGTGACTCATTGAGAACATTGTGTCAGTTCGAACAAATGGGTTCGCTTTCATACCGACAGCGGTCGCGGTCGGTTGACATGCTGTGATTTTGAATAATAGGTAAAATACCTAATTATTATAACAATGCTTTCAATAAGCAAAATAATTGAAAGTCACTTTACTGCTTAATTAACGTCTTTTGCATTTATCTTCAACTAATTAATCAATTAATATCAGACTAGATCATCTATTCTTTAAAGCTTGACCTAGTAAGTGCGGTTTCAGATTAGCGTATTTTCTACGAGTAAGATAAACTAAGAAAAAAAGTACAGTGTACCCTCGCCTTAAGTACGAATTTTCATCAGACAGTTAATATAAACGGAATGAAGAATTGAGTCGCAGCTGTCTTCGATGCGTGGGCATCATGCAAATTACTGCATCTCTTAAACCAGTGCATTAAGATACAGTGTATGACATATACAATGTATACAATATCTAGACATGTATAAAATATATGGAAAACAGTGTTGAAATAAATGTATACATTATTCGTAGGTATGTAGCAGCATCCAGTTTTTCTTGCTTATATAAGTACCGTTGACAAAAAAAACTTTTATAGGCCCAGTATTTTTGCATTAAATACTTAACAATTTCTGTCAGTAACCCGTAATAATTTTGTTGCAACAAATTAAATTTATTTATTAAATGTCATATTCATTAACATACTCGTATGTATGTATGGATGGTATGCACTAAACGAATAGGCAACTTTTAATAAACAAAAAGGAAAAAATATATAAACAAAAATCGTATCCAAGCTAAACAAATGCTGACTAACAATATAAATAGATTGCATTGTTATACCATTGTCGTAGCAATAGTCGTAGTAAATAATATAGTATTAAAGCGTTGACATATTATCGTGTATTAGGCTCCCCGACTATCTTATTGTATGGTAATACCTTAATTACCATTTCATAACGAACATTACGAACAAGAATTAAACATAAAACTTTTAATACGCTTACTGTTTAGTGCTAATTACGTGTTTCCAGTCAAGAATATATTGTTCCCAATTAACATAATCAGTATTAAAATAACTTCTAACGGTCTGAATGTGTACTCGTAGGCTTCAAACCGGATGTTTTCATGTTTATAACATAGCACACGTTTGATTATTGTCACAAATTGCGATAGTGTTATGTATTAATTGATATATTGGTAGATTGAGTCAAGATACGCGGATAGTAATTAACTTATTAATGTTAATTCCAACCCTGTAATTGGAACAAATTAATTGCATTCGTTATTTTGCAAATTGTTGTTGGGTATTTGTTGTAGCAATATTTCTTTGAATTCGTAGACTGTTTTTTCTTGTGTAAACTGGATAAAGGAGCGGCAAGATGATAGCCATCAGTCTATTTCTTTCTCACGTTGTCAATAGCTTTGCAAGTAAAAGAGATCAATGTATTGTTACTAATATGGGCGTCAAACTGTTTTGAATACCTTACTTTTCCAAAGAAAATTCTGTTTTTGTTTTATGCTTTAGATATTAAACACAATTACTACCTACTCATAATATAAATCACATTTAAAACAGTTGTTACTTATAATGTAATGTATAAAAATTATTTCAGGCAGATTGCCTGTTTGAAGCATGTAAGTAGGTAGGTACTATAGCGAAGAAAATCTTAAAGGACGTCAGGAATTTTCTACGCAATTGTAGATTCCGTTTACCGTATCGATACTTGGGCTAATTTTACATTTTAGTGGAACTTGAGGCGCACGTCGAGTACTGCGTCCAACTAGCCCATACAATTATTGCATCCTACGAAAACTCAAAGTTTAATCGATTCCCGATCTTATTTTCTGCCTCATAAGGTCTACCGGTCGGACCTTCGTGAAACGATGGAAACGTAGTAAATATCTATAACACTAACGCTGTTGTCGGTCTGCTGCACCGCTGTATTTGGTTAATATTCCTACCGTTTAACTTTAATTAGCCAATTTATATTCAAGTTGCAGTGAAGAGTGGCTTCTATATTATTTATCGCATGAATTAAGGTCGCAAACGTTATGTTTTGTTATAGCGAATCGCGGTATCATATGCCTTGTGGATGAATTGGTGGTTTCTGTTGGCGTTTTAGCCTCTAATTTTACCCTGCGGATCTGCCTCGTGTTTCTTACAGTTATTAATTGCCCCAAATGTAATTGCGGATTCGAAGGGAATGTTAGAAAAGGCTCTCAGGGTATATTTAAACTTTTTCTTACGAGTTTCGTTTTTTTTTACCTGATTGCGCCAGGAGTAACGTATGTTAGTTTCTTTGGTACGCTCTACAGACCAAAAAGATTGACGTATTACTATATTGTTAGGTGTCATTGGATTCGTCTACCTCGCAGAAGTGTCATAGGTTATTTAATTTTTTTATTTTACTATCTCAATTTTTAATTGTCAAGATTTTTATTTCTGTATTAATCATCTTATTAATTCGGTTTTGTTATTCACATGTTCGTTTAAGTGCATTAGGTATATTTTCTTTTAATAATAAACCTGGTATTGAATTTTCTTGAAATCAACATGTTAGACATTTAATTGTTATTTCAATTAACATCTATAATTTTTACTTCAATAAGCAAGATTCATTATTGTTGTTTATTAATAATATTAAGAATATAAATAATCTTTCGTTCCGCAAGCGGCTTAACAAACACGATTAGTTTTAATTATAACAGAAACTCATACAATATTTAATTTATTATTGTACTGCACAGGCACGTTAATGAATCTAAAATGAATCATGCAACTTGCTTTGTTGATTGTAGAAAATTACCTTTGTCAATATACTGAAGTGTGACACTGAATAATTTGCACGTAATGAATATCGAGATAAGGTCTGAATTGCATTGGGGCAATATCGACAAAGTCAATGTACTCATACATATTAAAATCTATTTGGACCCGGCTGTTGCACTTGGTTTTATTAAACTTTATATGTTTGTGTACAACTTTTTGTTTCTTTCGAGTATCTTATCGATAATGTTTGACGATGAAATATGCATAAGAAAATTGTATGTTTTTATACAAAGTAGATAAGCTCGTTGACCGGTAGTGAGTGTTCGTACAAGAAGCGTGTAAATGTTCCGTTTCACGTTTCCGTGATATATAAAAACGTGGTTAAATAAAAACAGCCATATTTAAGAGATAAAGGTCGATGCTCTGTGTTCTTGGGAGAATAGAAAACGTACATAGGTTTTAATGCTTTAATTTAGCCTTAACAATAATAAAAAAATATAAATAAAAGAAAAAAAACTGAACAATTTCCTGCATGGTTTCTAGGTAAATTAACTTTAAGACACGCAAAAGTTTTGATCGTGAAATTATTGCGTCGCGTATAGACGCTATCTGTAAGTGAAGTTGCTTCGAGAGGTCTTGTGCTTTTATTATGAACGTTTTTGGAGTTTACAAATAAATGGTTTATATCAAGCTTTATTGACGAATCTTTTAAGCTATCTTAATCATAGTACACGGCATTGAGTCGTACCTAATGACACCAGCTGTTCCTTTGAAATAATAAAACAATTCAAATTCAAAATTCGAAGCTCAAAATAAAAATTAATGTTTTATTTTTTACGAATAAAATTATCTGTTTGATAAGTTAATTGATCCTGGGTCGTCCTGAAGTAGCCGTGTTATTTTATCGGAATATTAACAAGTTGACAGGAATCCTAGATAAAATATCACGTATCTTGTTTTGTTTTTTTTCTGTTCAATTCGTACACTGTAGCTTACAGAAGTACCTACGTCTCTCGCTCAAACCAAAGCATATTAAACTTTGCTTATACGAAGTCACCGACGCACGTGGTTAAAAAATCGGCCAAGTGCGATTTGGATTTGCGCACTAAGGGTTCCGTACGATTATCTATTAAAACGGTAATAAAATTACGTTTGTTGCATGGGGAGCTCCCTTTAATATTTGTCTAGTGGCCAACGCGCTTAACGCCTGATTAACGATAACATCCGGGACCGACGGCTTAAGATGCCCTCTGAGGCACGGAAACATTAAAAAAAAAATACTAGTAGTCACAATGTTTACTAACCTACTACTTATGTATTAGTAACCTATTACTAATCTATTAGTAACATAAATTAATAAATCCTGCTACATATTAATTGTGGTTTTTATTTAGTTACATTACAAAGCTCAAGCTTGAAAATGCGATTGCGGTTGCAAGCGAAGCCGAGGACGGAATCTAGTTTTGAAATATGCATACGTAATTGTTGCAAATTAAATTTGAGTCGCGGTAAAGCAATGAAGTGAGGGATATTATTGAGCCGTCTAACCGCGGCTGAGTCGGGGCACCGGTGAGCGGCGGCCGCGGCCGGAGCCGGTCACCCGTGGGCCGCGGCTGCGGCGCGACTCATTTAATATCACATTTTTTTACTAACCACCATCGCCGCCGCGAACCGGTGAATTGCATAAAATGCTGTGTGAATGAATATTAATTTATTCATAATTGTTGATGTGATACTATTATTAGTAGGAACATAATTGTTAGGGATGTGCTGTTTGGTGATGAAAAAGGTTTTTTTTTTGCGGTTATTTAATATTTGTAGTTTACATCAATTAGGTATCTATCTATAAAAGCACATTTAATTTCCCATTGCAACTTCAATTAAGTTATTAAAAAATAATAAGACCGGAAACATACTTATATTCCATGGTATGGTATATTAAGTGAATTGTATTATAATGTAGATACAGGCAAAAATTACTGCTTACGTTAGTAAGTACAAAAAATACAGGTTACCTAAACCAAGAATTCTTCGAATATAAAACATGTAATATCCATAATAAATATCAGCTGATATTTAGATATAAATGGAATTATATTACATTAGTAAGGTTCTCAGATCTCAGATCTTTTGCGCGTCGAAATATAATTTATGTTCCGACATTGTAATACGTACGCGTTGCATATAAAGTACTGAACACAAAGAATAATTAATTTGAATCGCTGTTCAACTTACAATATACTATTTTTATCGTCCACCGCCAAGGACAACTGTAAACGTCTTTGGTGAAATGATTTTATAGCCAGTTTAAACAGATTATTGAGAACTTTTTTTTTCTTTTTTTTTTTTTCTTTTATAAATAAAATAATAACACGGAAATACACTAACACACCCAGACCGAGAACAGAGGTTTAAATTTATTATTCAAGTTTTCGCCTCACTAGAAATCGATCCTAGGACGCACACCTATTAAACAACAGTTCGGCGTGATAACCATTGCGTCATTTTAACATTTTAAAATCTTATTTTAAATAGATATCGTTTGAAATAATATTGTATAACTTAATTGTATTCTGTGAATACGAGTGATCACGCGCCATCCGATAATTCTACATACTCAATATCAAACATCGATATCGACTCAAACAACGAACATAACAGCGTTCGAAATAATGCCAGTATTAACAATTATTTCCTATTTGAATACCGCGGCAACCCTGAGTTATTTTAATCGCCCAAACTGCTCGATATATCACATTAAATTGACAACCCTAAACATATATAATACGGCAACTACACACAAATATATCAGTGAAAATCCCATCAAAGTCGGTCCGATAGTTTTTGCACGCCGCGGTGCCGGAACAGCTAGCTGCAGACTCGGCCTCGTTAAAATTTTATCATAAGTATAGATATTCGTATGTGTGTGTGTGTGAGTAGTGTACACACGTGTGCACCAGTGTGCGAACTATGCAACACAATAAACGGCGCTCACGCAGCGTGGAGAATCATATTAATAAGTTAGTTTTTTATCAATACAGAATAAATAGTTGCATGCAACTAAGTATTATTAAGGCGACCGTCTCACGTAGCGTGCAACGTTGTTTTTTATTGTATTTTTCCAATTAATTAATCTAATATAAACCGTCGAGACAGATGCTTTTTGTTGAGTGTTAATTGCGATGTCGTCGAGACCTACTTTTAACAGGAAAGTGTGTAAATCGTTGTAGAAGCCTACGGTAGGGACACGCTCCTTGGTACGATGTGCGTATTCACGCAATTAACACGTTTACGTCCCGCCCGATTAGTTTTGGTTGTAAAGATGAAATTACGCTATGATGACTATATTATGATGGATTTATTTTTAAGGGTGACTTCGGAGGAATTTATTTTTTCGCTTTAAAACAAACTGTATATAAAAATTAAATTGATGTTTAAATTATGTTTCATTCAATAATTCCTGTTAAATAGGTATACATTGGCAATATAATTCATAAGTTGCGTTGTCTATGTTCTAAAAATGTGGTAAGAGTTTTTTATTATTGTCATAACAATATTTATAAAATAGTTTTACTTTTATAATCTATTCTATATTCTGTATATGTGGGACCTACATCCCAAAACTACATTAAATTAAAACACTTCATTTAAATAAATTACAAGTTAAATCGCAATACTGAATATTGAAACAAATAAAGAAGATGCACCGCTGTATTATAACCGTGTTCAAAGTTAAAAAACAGTGTATTAAACGTAAGTTTTATCACTCCGTCATCAGAGGCTCGGTAGCGGAGCTCGTTTCGATCGCAAAAACAAGTAATAACTTTTTATTAAAATTCATGTTGACATTTTTAAAAATTGGTCGCAATGTTACTGTGTGTTTTCCCCTTAAGTACCCGCTTAAGTCTTTCGTTTTGTATTTTATGCGTACTTTTTACTTCGAAATATAATTACTTTAATTTCTTGGGTTTTCATTCTCTAATTGCTTTTAATACGTATTGTAATCCGTTGTAATAGACACAAGGATTTCACACCTTATGGGCGAACAGAGCTTTGAGAAATCGTTTTTATGTAGGTACCTGTGTTGTTATACGAGTGTATTAATTACTAGAGGCGGGTAATAACCCTCTGGATTACGTAAAAAACAATAAATTAAATTGTTTTCCATGTAGTAAAACATCCTTCGTAAATTAATGCTGGATGGATGAGCCGTAGTGAGAAGTTTATAAGTACGCTATGCTTCGGAAGCTATCACGACTGGGAAAGATTAAGAATAAGAAATAAACGAGAAAAGCAACTATTGAACACTATTCCGGTTGCCTGACGCGCTATGTTTATCTTGCTATAGAATTAACTCGATAGTTTACGTTTAGACGATCGTCAAAGTTGTACGACACATCTACGTTGATTGTAAAAAAGTTGTATGAGGCAGGTATGAGGGTCTAACCGAATAACATATTCTTAGATCAGCTGGCCCCTCTGATCTAATACATTTTAACATTCCCGCTGTCAGCATCGAGTACGCGCATCTGATTAATCATCCAACTTTTGATTTATTTGTCGTTACGATACTTAACATTCACGAGGAAAAATTTATACGGAATGTATTTAGAATTTATAAGATAGTGTGTAGCATCGGCTAAAGATTTTATCGTTGTTTTGTGAGAGAATATAATATTCATTTTGTATAAATAGTTTGTGGATTATTTGTGTCATTGTAATAAGAGAGTTAGGTACAACTCTTTGAGCTTTACAAAGCTACTGTAAACCTTTGCTACTATGAATGGAAACGGATCTGATTAAACCGGCTAGAACACACTTGTTGGACTCAACAATAAACGAATCTTTACACCACATTTATTGAGAATTTCCTTTTCAAGATGGCTTGAAGTGTCTGATACTTTGAAATGTGGAGACATATCTTTCGTACATTCAATAAAAGCAAACGTCATCTTGGCATAGTAGCTCTAGGGCATAAGTAATTACGCAAATTCGCTATGTAATTTAATACCTAAGTAACACAGACTATAATTGAATGGCAGACCGTGCATTGATGATGTATAAGACGACCATGTTCCTTAATGAAATTGTTTTTCAATGCATCGTAGTTAAGACAAGCGCTGGCAACGTGTAATTTAATGTTTACTAAGGAATTATCTTTTTACATTGAGTTTTTAAACAAGAGAGCGCTTGCGGGGTGATGGATGGATCATGCCAAACTTCGTTTATATTTATATGCCAGACACTTAGTGCCAGTACTGAGTCTGGCAACTTTCGATAAGCGATTCACACGTGCACAAATCAGTCACACACAATTCCTATTTAAATTTATACCAATAATATAAAGCTGGAGAGTTTGTTTGTGCCGATTTGAAAAATTCTTTTAGTGTAAGGTAGTCTATTTATCGAGGAAGGCTATAGGCTATATAACATCACGCTAAGATGAATCGAAGAGGAGCAACAATATAAAAATATTGCGAAAACGGGAAAACTACGCCGCGGGCGATTGCTAATGCTAAATAAAGTGATAAATTGTAACCATATAAAAAAAAATGGTAACCATAATTAAATTCTCTTTAAATTGTAACAAGCCGACACACATCCGATTAAACGATAGATTAAACAGTGTCTAGGGTAAAACTAAAACGCAAGGGTGATGTAACGTAAGGCGACCACTTTAAACTGCGACAAGTATGTGAATAGGTACCTACTCAAATAATACGCACGTGCGTGAGTATCCGGCCTTAAACGTTTGAGACGGGGGTTACTGACTTGTCTGTTCATTGTAATTTACAATTTATTCAAATGTCTCGTTTTGATAGATGAGCGCAGATTTTCGCAACGCGCCAGTTACTTGCATAGGTACGATACGACATTATGCACCGTGCGATTCTGAAAACTTTACTGATCTATAAACAGTTTTTTCTTATAGCATTATAGTAAACTAAATAGGTTTTTATAAGACAAGTATTGCCTGTATTTAAATGAATTTTATTAAAATATTCGGCAACTTCTGTCGTGAGTATGTGTGCCTTGGATAACAGCAGACGGCGAATAGTAATTTAAATTCATCATTCAAATTGCCTCGATGGAAATCGGACCAAGGATTCACAATTTCTTTTTTCAAACATCTGAACCGTTGTTCTTTGTCTTTTAAGATCGCCAACTACTAAGGTAGAAAGACAGTATCTAACATAAAGAAACATTCCATTCACTTATATTAGTAAACGAAGATATAGTTATAAGATAATAATTAACACGGAAAATTGTCCGCCAGCTCTCACCTTTGCTAGACCGCATGTCGCCTACGTCTTACGTTCGTGACGTCATTACTATGACGTAAACAATGACGTTGACAAATGACGTGTCGGTTCAATGACATCGCGATTAGGGGAGAGCTATCGTGATAGTTGGATAATAACTATCAATAGTTACTAAAGTTATGGGGTCGAAATTTTATTTTATTTCATTTTCAAAATATCCATGAGTCGTGTGAAGTAGTTTAACGGTATTACCTCGGAAACAGAATAGCATTAAAAAGTATGTTCACTTAGTTTGTATACCTACCTATTAGATATTACATATTTTACACAAAAGTTATCAAGTGTGAAATAAAATTTTGTCTCGCATTCTGAACTAATTATGATAAGAATAAAATTTTACGTATGATTTATACAGATAATAAATGTCAGAATGTATAAAATACCTGTACAAATTAGTAACTAATTTGTATGTATGTTACAAAATTAAGACATAAAATAAATTAATTACGTTCCTAAGTTTTTTACGATGTTTTCCTCGACTTTTTATTTCCTTATGTTGTTAAGGAATGTCAAAATCAATGTTAATAGGGATAACATACACGGCAATGTTATTAACAAGTTTTAAAACAATAGTTTAAATGACAGAAAACAGAGATTCATATCAAATCTTCGCTCCGCTCGACTTATTCAGCCTTCATATACTTAACTACCTGCCTGTACATTACTGGGTAGCGTCAACATACAAAGTAAACTATTAAAAAAAAATTATTTCAAATTTTTTTCTTCTTCTTTGCTCTTTTTTCTCCCTACTTTCAATTGGCTTCAACCAATGGGTTGATGGTTAATGACTCACTACTGAGCATAAGTCTTTCCTCATAACTAAGGAAACCTAGAACAATCCACTACACAGCTCTAGTGCAGATTGGTGGAGGATCTACCTTTAATTAGTCTACACAATATTATACAAAGCTATGCTTACGATATTGTGTATAAGATCATTAAATAAATAAAACATTAATTCCTCTGCCATACCATTTATATACCGCAATTCAACGTCAACAATTAAAATCGTAGTCATCTTAATTCAAACAGGTAAGAAAAGATAAATATTAATTTGTCAATATTTGTGAATTGAATCCGAGACCGTTACCTCGGTAGGGATCTAACTCACTATCAATTTCAATGCAGTTATGGTAACAGAGTCACCTGGAACACCTTATACGCTATCGTTTACGATAATACCACAATTCATACTGCTAAAGCTTATTGCCTCCTTTTATAAGGCGTTAGCTGTTACGTTTTCTACTTTTATGAATAAAATAACTCGCAAAAGGTGAATTAATTAAGCGTAACTCACTGCAGATTTATGATAGTAATTAAATTTTATACAATGAACATTTATAAGATTCTGTTGCTGACGGTACTCTCGGACCGAGCGAACAGTAATTTGATATAATAATGTTGCTTATAATAATTACGGAGCTAATTCCGATTCGGTGCTCGGAACAAATGTAGACACAACAGGTATATATTTTGTATCAACATATTTAGATGTCGAAAGTTTATTTGCGGTCAATTGGATTTTTGATATGAAGCTATGTTGAGAGAGCACGGAGTGCACGGAATAATATGCCGTATGCATCGTAAATCAATGACGTGGACGTTAAAAATAATTAGCCAATAATAAAATTCCAACATATTTTTTTACTGCAACGTATTAGTTCCACAAATTCGCACGCAGAAATATTGTAATTTAGAACATCACCAATAATGGCGCCGCTATCCTACCATAAACCCACTTACATAAATATTTACTATACGTATGCAATAATAATATTATTTATCATTGTTTCTGAAACAATAGATCGTATCATTTGAATAATTTTATCTGATACAAGTGTTCGCAGTTACCGCGCGGGCGTACAGTCGAAAACACAAATGTGATTTGAACAAATTTGCACAGTATTAATGTAATTGGCTTAAATTATTTTCTACATAATAATATCATGCCTGTTTTCAGTGTTTGGAAATTTTAGCACAAGCGCGCAAGTTACTGATTGAGTGTTTAGTTTAGAATTAATTTTGGTTTTTTTTACATACCTAACAGAGATACCAAACCTGGACACATTTCGATGTTAAAACGGATGAATTATCGAAAATCTTTTTTAAGTGCCAAAAAGAATGAAGATTAAAGCTTCTAGTTTCACGCTAACCCGTTTTAAAAATAAAGAACAATGTGCTATTATACTTATTAAATTATGTTTCTAATTCATTTACTGCAAATTGTAACCGAAGCTCTATGCATTCGTGTAATTCACACGCTGCTTAGCCTTTTTCATTTCCTTTATTAAACAATCCATAATTAGATTGCAATTGAATTGTTAACGTCTAAAAATAACAAAGCTGAGATCGTCCAATTGAGTTGTAACAACACGCTAGTTAAACTCTTTTCCTCGCGACTGCCCATATACAAACAATGTAAGCTCTAGAGCGCTGGTCACACGGGTTACTGAAAATAAGACTTAATTCTTATGGAGACAAGGATGATATTTACAGAAGCTTTTTGAATACGTTACCGTGTCCGTTGTACTGCACATCTTAGGTTCTTTTGAGAGTTAGCGCGCAATGGATTAGAACAGCGAGCAAATACCTTACATAGAGTAACGGCCTTGGGAGATCTACTTATATTTCATTATGTCAAAATCTAGGCGTGTAATAAAATCATAAAGTGTCTGCGCGTGGGAGTGAATTGTTTGCGAGTTTATGATCCTACGGCAATTCTTACTCGCGTAATATCTGTGTTGTAGTAAGTAACAATGAATTATTGTTTAGAGAAAAAATTCCAGAACTTAACCTGTTCTCCAACTCCTCATGTACGTAGGACACATCAATCGTTTACTGATAAAGCTGGCAACAATGGTGATGAAGTTTTTTGAAGTAATCGGTTATAAATAACTACATAGAATATTATGAAGATGTTTAGTAAAGATGTCCGAATTTTGGGTCTTCTATATAGAAGATAGATAGTGATTCTAAAGGACTTTAGTAATACTAACACGTCAGTATTCTTTGTGATACCTATACGAGTTACTTTTAAAAATTCTGACGTCTAGTTTACTTAATAAAATTAGCTTCTTTTGGTCAGAGGCACACTAAGAACAATACTTTTAATATTTTCGATATAGAACATTAATATTGCAAAGATACTAAAAAGCTTTTGGCAAATGTAACGGGAGCTTCCTCGTGTAAGAGATTTTAATTTATGTGCTGTTATAATATTGGCAAGCAATCTGTAGATACTGTCGAGGATCAATTATTTTATGGATGCAATTCATGGGATTGTGATTAATTATAATTTAGTGTAACAATTTTCTAGTAGACCGGAAAATTGTGACGTAACATGTGACCAAGTACCCATGTTTTTTAAGTTGGCAATATTTTAAAGTCTAAAAGTTAGAAGTTATTTAGGTTACTAAGCCCTAAACACAAGTTCTAGATCATCATGTAGCGTGGAATATTAGTCATCTAATATGCTGATCGGTAAATATTTTTCACACCTATTTAATTTTCGGACTGTAAACTAAAAGTGAGTAGGTGAGTTAAAACTTTTGACAAATTATTCGGGTGGTCGTCCAGCGTGGAGTTTAGGACTGGATTTTAATTTATTTGATGTAATATGATGTGCGGTGGACGGCGCATGCGTCGCAGCGCTGCGAACGTTCCGGCCCGCGTTTTATGTGTTTATGTATTCTAATTTTATTGTTTTCTTTATTTGCGTCCCACTTTTGTTTGGTTCGGGACCGGCATTGTTCGCCCTCGTAAACGCCGATTTAGATGATAAATAAAAAGTTGTAATAATAAAAATTTGCCGTATGAAAAATTTTATTTAGTGAACGTATTTTTCTCCGCGTCAGTTCTTAATGTTCGATGTTTTGCGCGCGCCAAATGAATTATACTTGTTTATACGCGATTCTGTCGCGAAATTTAAAACAAGTTTCGCGTTCTGTTCTTTCTGAACAATACTTTGACGACAACTCTTGAATTATGTCTCTGAAAAATATTGCTAAATCCTTGTGCTGTTGAGTTCTTGTTGGTTAATCCGTATTATGTAACTTAATAGATACCATTAAGGTAAGTAGGTATATCAAATAATAAAATATAGCGTATTTTACAATAATTATAATCAGCAAGTGCGAGTACCTTGGGCTTAAAAAAGTTCTGTACTAACGTCAAATACTTACCCAAAGAAAACATTTAGATACTTATAATGAGATCTTTTTAATGTAGTAGCATATCTCAGCAATTAATTACTTAGACCAAACCTGTACCCACACTACGCAATTTCGCAAAATTGAAGTACACCGAATACTTAACCATTACGATACGAACTGCTTTGTAACTTTTTAACTGAATGCGGCAATACAACTAAACTCTCTTGCGTACCCTTACAAATTTAATTTAACAATATTTGATTTAAATTTTGCAATGGTACAAAAGTGCCAACCCTACCCAAGGCATGTAATTTTAAACAGAGCGAGCTTTACACACACCACATCGGCTTTCGAGTATCGGGATCGGCACAAAACCTGTTTTTATTGTGAATTAATATTAATAATGAATACTTCAAACTGGCGCGATTGTGAGTTGTTGCTATAGTTGTAATTAAGCACGATTATTGCGGCATTTGCAATTATCCACAATGTATGGCCATGGTGTTTCGAATTCCGTTTCCGTTCGACTGACTTCGATTGTGTTCGGCCGTCCTCGGTCATCTTCGTCGTTTGCCAGCACGTCGTGTTTATTGAAACCGCTTTTTTATATCTTGCTCTTACATCCCTAACACCATTTAAATGATTCAGGATTGGGTTCAACTAACCTTACGCGGAATACTGGTGGTAGTTTCTAGAATCTATTTTCTTGTTTTTGTGGAAATTTTGTCGGAAGAATGTCTTTTTTTCTCTTAAAAATCGAGAGCGTATTGGTTGGAAGACATGACTTGGAACTCGGTTATGGGAACGTCATCTGTTTATACTTACCTCTCTATTAAATACTTGAACAAAAGAAGTGTGCGAAAGAGATGCATATAGTAGCCACTGACGTTTATCTAATCTCTGTATGATGGAGTACCTAATAGGCTACAAAGATATAACTTTGTGAACAAATGTCACAAGTAAGTAGTTCTAAGACTTTATAATTTTGTGTTCTTATAGTGCTTCTAAGTTACAACTACTAAAGGATATGAAGGAAGACTCGCTGCAAAGGATATTTACTTTGAAACTTTGAATAGGAATAATATGGTCCATGATTAGGTACATGGTATTAGAAGCCGCTATTGTTGGGAAACTAACTACCTCTATCTTTGAAGTCTATTCAGGAAGATAACAAAGAATAGCTCGATTAAGCGAGCGTACTTTGACATGTTAAAAAATATTGGCTCATAAGACCTCTACACGAGAAACATGAACATCTCTGCAGAATGGCAAAGTAACTTTTACTAAACGACACCGTACTGTAGATATCTAACGAGGTGCAATTTATATTTCCAACAGTACCTGATTAGGAACGACGCCTAAAATAGGGCTCACCGAGTCTCAACTAGCCGAGAGAAAAAACCGGCAACAACCATAAAATATGACCGTCGCTAAGTAGCAAAACAAAGTGCCTTACGTTTCAATTATTGCGCCGATGCTTTGCCTAAATGACCAATTAGCAGTTTTTGTCACTAAATCCTGTTCGAACTTGTTTCTGTTAAATTCCGCAAAGTTAGAGTTCGGCTGCAAGGTTGTTTATTTCAATTGTAGCATTCAAATGCAAATAGGATTTTAAGTTGCTAACAAAAGTGCTAGATGACATTTATCATACAGAAGTTCATACATACTGCGATTTTAAAAAAGGCGAGGAATTAACATGAAGGCTGAATTTCGTACGTGACTTTGCTTCCACTTGAGATTTAAAAAATCTCATTTGAATGCACACGTACATATCAGATAGTTACAACTAAAGGTTGAGGTTTTTGGAATAATTTCATTTATGATATGTGAAATCATTGGTGTGGGATGTAGTGAAGATTCGAAAGAGATTTAAAAGGGAACGGCGTACAAAGTCGAGGTTAAATTAGCGTCAGTAATTGAGGGTAGCGACAACAGCAGGTGGCTTGCATACCGTCTGTCGGTACAATTGCATAAAAAGGGACTCGTATAAAATACATGAAATATTCAAATTTAAATGGGGGCGCTAGTTAATTGAAGGTCGTTTCCGTATGCGTCGGATACGTCCCTGTAAGTTCGCACGCAGAACTCAGCGGGTCGATGCGGGCCACATTTTACGTTCTATTTCCGAAGAAACACGAAACCAACACGAGCAACAGCTATAATAAATTTCTTGTCTTATAAAAATAAAAGTTTTCTTTTTGCCAGCGCAGCTCGGGGCGGCCGTCACAGGCTAGGTAAGATCCGTACGACAACGGTTCTGAGTAACAAGGAGTCGAATAAACAGTCACATTAAACTAAACTTAACGTTTATCTACACTCTTATCCACCTATTTACCTTGCTATCCAGTCTAAACTTAAAACTCATGAAGTAGATAGGTACCTATAGGTACATATGAGTATATTAAAAAACATGGATTGAAAACCTAAAAAAGTTATCAGCATTTCTTTATCGATATGCGTTTCGGATTTGACATGTGATCTCGAAATTGCTCGGAGTAGCTAAAGCTGATGGTGTAGCAGGAAGCGTTGCTCGACCTATTGTTAGTAGCTACTCTGTGCCAGGGTGGCACGGAGGGTAGGCTGGAGTTGTGAATTGGCCGCGCAGCCCTCTCGGCATTATCGTGATTCATGCCGCTTATAATTTTATATTATGTTAAAACGGGGGGACGGGTGATATTAAAAATACAAGGGCTCGCCGAGCACTTTGCACCGTCTGCGTGGTAAAACCAAGTTTGTTTGCGCCCAAACTACGTATCGATCCAACAGACGACGGTCTCGACGAGATGTAAACGATAAATTAACTCTACATCTTAGCATTAACATACACATCTAGGTTTTATTATCCTTCTTACAGGGTCTGTCCCTAACGTGTAACTTGGGTGAAGTGAAAAGTTGTTATGAGACTTTTAGATATATCTATAAATGTAGATAAATACAATTGCATACTCCCTGAGCCAAATAATGAACTGATGGTTACATAATATTCATAGGTGTTACACAAGCATACGAATTCGACGCGCATCTCTAAGTACATGTGCATATTTTGTGCCTATAATTTTATGCCCGTGTTGTGATCTAGAAAATGATTCTTAGAACTTCGCAGATTTTAGGGATTTAAGTCTCTAGCTTTACCTATACCTAGTTCTAACATTAGATAGAGGTAGTCAAAGCACAACTATAGATTCAATCTCAACCAAGATATCTACCTGTTCGAAATCCGATATCTGTCTTGTTATATCTATAGTCTATCAACCGACGAAGTAGATAGGCACCCGTACAAATAACGTTGACATTTCTGCATCAAAGAGAACATTATGCGCCATACAGTATCGAAAATTTTAGACAGTGACCTACTAAAGAAATTATCAGTTTTTTTTAAGAAAGACATTTCTTTAGACGACAAATTGAATTCATACTCGTTCTAGTGTGTTCGGTGAGTTAAGATCTCCGGTTCCCGTAACAATTGAAATCTATTTAGCGCAATGTTTTCAGGCAATAATAGTCTATTTGACGACCCCGTAGCCTAGTTGGTAGTGAGCCTGCCTGCGATGCGAGAGGTCCCGGGTTCGATTCCCGGCCGGGGCAGATATTTATATGACAGATAAATGTTTATTCTCGGGTCATGGATGTTAGTGATGTGTTATTTGTGTTGTCCATGCCACCCGCGACACAGGAAATCCTACTGCGGGGGTATAAATGTGTTAGCGTTTATTTATTTATTATTTATAGTCACTTAAGTGCAATAGAAAGCTAGTAACCTGGCATCGTTTTTAATAGTTATCCATCTGTAAGGTGTAACTTAAGGGATCCTTAATTTCTGTATAATGTAGTTAAAAAATAAAAGATGACAACGGAATTCTGGGAGTTCTTGGTCAAATCACATTCAAAGTAAATGTCGGTGTGTGTGAACCAAAATATTACTACTTTTTCTATACCTACTTAAAGACGGAGAGATGCAGTACGAAAGGTGCTGAGATTTTATATACAACTTTAAGGCCTCCGATATTTTCCTCGATTACCTACGAAACTCATATGTTGCAATAACTTACATTTACTTTGTGTAAATAAACATAAAAAGCAAAAAGGCGCAGCTCACTGATTTGTATAAGGAATTCGGAATAATTTAGGTAGTGTCTATTTACATTTGAATGTCCACCGAATATTAATATTAATCCTTAATATTATAGCCATAAAAATCGTTATTCTATACAAGGACTGGTGTCAAGTGATCAGACCGTATTCAGCTGGACAGCTAATTAAGAGACGACTAGTAAATAATATTAAAGAGCTAAGAACGTAGGTATGTGCGTTAGTTTTTAATGCTGATGTATTTATATGGAAAAGTGTAAAGAACCGCATGGTGTTATATGTAATGCAAGAGCTTATAAGGACATGTTTATTAACCCACTGGGGAGCTGATGTCCTTTCTATTAGTTACATTGTTAGTGCTATGAGTCAATACTAATACTTAAAGGGATATACTTTAGGACGCTTTTTAAAGAAGAATATAAAGTAAAGTAAAGCTCAGCGACAAAGTAAAAGAATATTGTTTTTTAAGAATAAGAATACAGGTGTGTTCCTACAATGTTCATATTTGTATGGGTTAAAAATTGTATGGGAAAAAGTAGAAAGCTAAATTTTGTATAGTTTATATTTTACAAAAAAAAATAAAAAATGTTACGTTCGTTTACGTGTAATAATGTGACGGCAATTTTATTTCCAACGTCGATAAATAAGTTTCACTACAAAAAAATATTTTTGAAAATAAAACAAAACGAACACTTGTATGCGTTTTTACAACCATCCTCCCAATTCCGTTTGCACAAGGGACCCGATGAAAGTCAACCTTTCAAATAATAAACGTTTCAATGTAAACTACTGTTGCCATGGCAACGCGCGTGGCACGTCAATTTCCTAATGTATTTGAATGTACCTACGCTCGTACCGTTTGCTATCAGAAATATATAAGTCAATGCGTGAGGTACCTTCGTCTTATCTAACTAATGCGTCTAAAACATTAGTGTTATGTTCTAATACACTCCAACAGTTTCATACTGATCTAGCGTTGTAATACGAACTAATAAAATTATAATTTAAAAAAATTAAACCAATTTCAAAAACAGAAAAATACGAAATAACGGATTAGGGACATAGAATTTATTTTGAGGTCGGTGTGGTTTTAATAGGATAACTATATTGCCACCGACCTCAAAAGAAATTCTATGTCCCTAATCCGTTATTTCGTATTTTTCTGTTTTTGAAATTGGTTTAATTTTTTTAAATTATAATT